>VYZV01010174.1:0-110674 GCA_013401275.1 Pandion haliaetus
TGGAACTAGATGATCTTTAAGGTCCCTTACAGCCCAAACCATTCTACGATTCTATGATTCACGCAACTGGACCACTTTACATGGGGAATCTGCTCCCAAAACTCTGCTGATCCTTCCCAAACACAAATATCAGCCCCCCGCCCCAATAACTCTAAGCATGTGGGTAAAATACAGAGAGGAGACAGCTGGGAAAGATGAATTTCTTTAGACTAAATATATATTCAGCTGCAGCTTTATAATTTTGCATTTCAGGTAAATCATGCATGAGGTTGAGTTGGAAGGTGACCCACTGGTGTAGCTGAGAAGCTGAACAAGTTTTCAGGCACACAACTCTTCTTCAGGTCAGAAACAGAGGTTGCCCACTTTATCCCGAACCCAAATTCTATTCTTTTTATTTCAGAGCTGAAGAAAGTCCTATGTACTTGTAAATTTACCTGTTTTCCCATACTATCAAGTAGTTTAATAAAAGCTATTACTCCTCATCTTGTAAATGTTGTCTTTCTAAACCATCACAGCTCCAACAGTTACTCCTACTGATAGATCACCATTAGCTTTGGTGGTAAAAAGTATAAATACAAATGTGGAAAAAGTAAATAGTTTTCTGCACCATTTATGAAAACTGAAGAGGTAACTGATTTATGTTAAAAATAAAACAACCTTTTTGATTTTGTAAAGGCAGTAAAAGGCAAAAAAGCTGTAGAAGACCAAAAATACAAAAAGCTTATTATAAAGAAAAGGGACTTTACCTTCATTCCTGGCTCTTGGTCTGTTGCAGGAGTTACCAACAGCCTTGCTTCCAATTTGTACATAAAATTGAACTAGCCTGTTAAAAAATTAGGGTGGAAGAGAAGTGTAAGTATGTTCTGATAGTGCAAGATCAGTCAGGATAACTCTCCTCTCTTAGCTAATGTGGCATTTTCAGTTAAGTCATTATTCCAGGCTTATCGATCAGGTAATGTCCCAGTGAAATAAAGCATGGCCATAGTAAACAGTGAAGGATACAAGACAGAAGAAGGTGATGTGGTTTATTGATCCTGTGCCTAATAAATGTATTGTTGGACTGAATAGCAGTATTAGCAATTCCTTCCTTCACACAAAGATGAAAAATCTCCAAAGCAGGCAAATCTGCTCCTTACATCAGATCTTACCTTGACTTCTTGTAACTAGAAATTGGTTTAAGCTTTAAAATACAATATTAGAGTTTTAATAAAATTATTATATCCTCACTAAACCACCAATACCTTTTTGGTCCTTAAACTCCTGATATAAACAATTTTCAGTGAAAAACGTTCATGGGACATTTTGTGAAGTAGACCTTTTGATTTTGAACCTATACATTTTGATTTCATTGAATATCCTGTTGTTCTTACATCATGAGACAGAGAAAAAATGTTCCTGATCTGCATTTCTTGCAACCTTCCCTGTAGTCAGTGCTTTTATCACTTTCCTGCCTTCTCATATTCCTTCCTACTGTAAACCATGGCAACCTTTTCATCTGTCTCTCTGCATGAAAGTTTTCCCATGTCCTCAATTTTCCCCATAACGTTCTTCTGCAACCCTTCTAAAGCTGCAATATCCCTTTGAGACAGTGTTGCTGGTTTTATTGACAGAACTTTGGATTAGCCTGGAACACCCCTATTTAGCTATATTTGAATTAATAATTATCCCATCCTTGTGCTCCAAAATATTTTTAATTTTTTTTCCCAATCTGCAGTGATGCCCTGGTATCCTTGCTGAACTGGTATTTTTAATTTTGACTCTGTGGTGTCAGAGTAGTTTACATTTCCTCTTAGATGCGCACAATTGTGCTATGTAACAGTAATTCATTTCAATTAATGTCCTGCTGCTCACTCACCAAATTTCATTGCATGTCTCCAACGTTCATCTGAGTTTTACCTGGTCATAACTAACGTAAAGAGCATTGAGATGACTGAGAATGCCATTTCCCCCTCACCTATCTCACAGGTTGTCTGTGTTGCACACCTGAAACAGTGCCTGAACAGAGCAGGGAACCTGGACTCATCCCCACGATGAGCTTTTGCATGCTGAAAGTCAGTGATGCCATTCTCCTTCTTGTTTCCTAGCCAATTTTTGACTGAGGATGATGCCTGCCTGTTGTGTTATGACTATTGGTGGACTTGCTGATGTGAGGTTTTTGGGAAGCAACTGCTTGTCCCTCGTGCTGGGGGTGTCCTTGTGGAGCACATAGGGTGAGGTGGGGTTGTTGCCAAACAGGGGGTTTGGGGGAAAAAAGAACACAAATCTAAAGGATTTATAAAGCCTGCAGGCTTTGTTAATTCTATTGCTTGTAGATAACTTCTTTATTTTAAATAGTAATTTTGAGGTGAATTTGTATCTCTGTGCGAAGAAACAAGGCTTGATTTGTCACTCAAATAATTCCCTACAAAGATAACTCTTTTCACATTAGGGGATTTGGTCCTAATTTGTAGTGACATCAGTAAAATCACAGACAAGCCACAGGACTACAGCCAGAGCCAGTACAACGCAGACAGGACTCCAATTTTCCTCTGCTACATACGCAATGTCATGATCCTCTTCTGATTCTAAACCCAACCACACTCCAGTTCTGTTATCAAAATCAGTATCTCCTATCTGAAATGTTTTGTATATCCATAGCAACTAGGACAAGCCAGAATATACTCATCAGTCTCATTCATAATATAACCCCATAGATAGCTCAAGAACGGACAGGCTTACAGTATCACTCTATTTAGCCAAGTAGGTCTTATTGTTTGCTGCAATTCTGTTGTCTGAGACAGTAATCGGGCAAGAAAACACTAGACAGCAGTCTCAGAGGTGGAAAGATGTACAGTCCTATGATGAAATTCTCTTTTATTGCTTGCCAAATGTAAAGATTGGCAAAAAGCAAAAACAAAAGACAAAAAAAATCCATTTCTGCAGAAGGGTGAATCAGCCCATCTGATCTCTCAGCATTTGACCCAGAACAGCTCTCTGGGATGGTTGCACAGTCATTAGCAATGGAGTCTGTAATGCAGATGGGAGCCAAGTCAGCTAACAAGCCAGATGCCACTGCTTGGGAAAAAAAAAAATCTATATATTCCATGGTTTTTATCTAGCTGCCAGGTAGGTACCCTGTGCAAATACTCTCACTGAACAGATAGTGAAGAGTGTCATAAGGGACAGGCCATCAAGATGAGAGGCAGTATCTCATCAGTAACCAAAATGCATCCAGGTATCGTATTGTCAGTTAGGAGGATGGAAATACTGCTGGTGAAATTGTGCCTTTGGCACATTGGGCCATGCAAAAGGGAAAGGATTGAGAGACTCCAGGGGGTTTCTGAAGTGTAGGGCAAAAAATGGTCTGGATGAAATGAATTTTGACACTTAACAGCTCTCTTAGTGCTATGGGACATTCTCCTAATATCTGTGAATAAAGTGTAGTCAATCATATAAAGGAATAAGGAGTCAACAGGACAAAAAAAGCTAAGATGATGATAGCACTTAATGTATATGCTAAACATTGAGTGCTTGTTTATGATCATTGGCTTCAGGGAGCAAGCTTTAGTTTTAAATGTTCTTAGCATGACACCTGAGTTTGGCAGTGCCCTGTTGGGCTTCTTCCCCGAGCAGCACCACACACACTGGGCTGTCAAATCAACCCCTTTGGAGCAGAGTGAAGCGGGAGCACTGAAGAGGAGGGTGAAGGGGAAAAGGATCTTTGTACTTTTTACAAAAAAGGACAAAAATTCTTTACATTTCTTACATAAATTTTACACTTTACATTCAAGAAGCTGTAACTGAAGCAAGATGATAGGAAATATAGGTCTGCAGGAATTCAGAATGAAAATAAAACTTTAATGTCTTGCAATATTTTTAATTTTTTTGCTCTTCCATGCCTCATTTAATGAAACAAGATCTTAAAAGGTCTGGGAAAACACTATTAACTTGAAAAATAAGAAGCTTAAAAATTTACTGCAGGAGTTTCAGCTTTCCTATTCACAACCCTCAATCCACATATCTAACGGTATGTCTTTCAAGGCATATTTTCCTGCTGTTTACTCAGTCACCAAAAACCCCCAACCAAAAAATCCACACAAAAAATAAAAGATGACTGTGCAGGCGGCTAAGATGACCCCGATAAGATAACTGAATTCCATGCAAGGCATTATTGAATGCAAAAAGTAATACCAAAATAGGAAAAAGTGCTTCCCTCTAATCTCCTCTTTCAAGTGACATTAATTTTAGCTCCAATAATGGAAAAAATAATTCTAGGCTAAGGAATTATTTTCTTTTTAGGGTATGGGTCTTTCAGTTAACCCCTCATACTCTTACAAACTTAGTCTGCCTTTGCTTCTAGTAAAAAAAGACTCAGTTAATGTTACGGATGGTCTCAAACATTAAAGTGGGATGCAAGTGGGATCTGTTCTAAGCAAGGTGTCTGAAGCCAAATGTCTAAGTTTTACATGGCCAACCTAGACTGCCTTATAATTAATGAAAAAAATACAAGCTTCCAGAAGACAAAGCACTGGCCTTAGCTAGACCCTATTTTAGGATGAGTTGCATTGCCCTTTTGAAGCAGCTATTCTCTCCACTGAACATAAAAGCAGCCTGGGGTAATTGCTGTAGTCTAAGAAGTCCATGTTCTGGTCAAGTGGCATGAGATGGATACTACCCTTGAGCACACACATGGCTGAAGAAACCAAAAAAATCAATGTTAGTCCCATTTGCGTTTCAGCTGACCAGTGTGTTTGCTCTGTCTAGCGAACAGCCCAGGGATGTGGCTTCAAGCTTGAATTGTTCAAGGAGGTCAAACTGCTCACTGTGATGGTTATAAAAAAATTAAATGCTGATTTGTTTTGACAAAATGATCAGTCGCAGCAGGAGAGCAGCTCGCGTGGTGAGCATGTGCTCAGAAGAGGGATCTTGGTTGCTCTTACCAGGTGTCCCTCTGGCCATTTATGTGCTTGGGGTAGTTTTAAGACACCAGATGACCATGTTCTTGTGCAAAACAGAAGTAGTGATAGATTAAAAAAGTCAAGAAAGAGCACTGCTCAGTATTTTAAAGCTGCTTCTGGCTCTTAAAATGGTTTGAACTCTGTAAAAATGGAAAGCTATAAATATGAATATCTGGCATTCAAATTGGTTTCAAAGTAATCTTAAAGCTAAACAAAATGCTTTTCTTTTATAAAAAGATTTCTCCAGGAAAGAAGAAATAACTCAAAAATACTGTTTGAATATAGACTTCCTGATGGTGTGGTTACTTCCAATATTATGCTTCACAGGATTAATAACATGAGGTTTAAAGACAGTGGAACAGAAGTGCTCAGATCTTCCCAGAGTTCCAGTGCAAACATGTACTTGTCCAAAGCGTATTTGTCAAAAAATTAATTAACTTAATATTAAGTAATTTACATAATTATATAAATAATTCATGTTATTTGTCAGAGGAGAATTTGTCAGACATACGGGAGACAGAGAAAAGGCAGCTGGTGCTGTGCTGCTCAGTGCCAGGGAGCAGCTAGGGATGTCCCCAAACCTACAGCACCCATACTGCTCTAAGGAGCACCACTTGCCTGAGCTGGAAAGCAGCAGCAGTAACTTGTGGGCATCTTTGCCAAGTGATCCCACAAATTAAATAATGCAGCAAATCGTGGCATTACTTACTTTTGGAGCAGTGTTTGTCAGGAGAAATATCTTTTGTTAAGCTAACTGTTATAATTGTAGGGCAGGCAAGGCTTCAGGTGCATGATCCCTCATGAGACTGGACAAAGCAGCAGCAAACTCTAGGCTAAATAATGGTTAGAATTAACAGCCCTTTATTTATCCTAATTACATTAATCAATTAGACAATTTGAGAGAAAAAGGATAATTGCTACCAGTGGAGCGAATTCAGTGGTAGCAGGGAGAGAGGTGAAGGCTTGTTAGCCTCTTGTCTACACAGAAACAATTTACATTCAATTTTTTTACACTGCTGACAAGTAGACTAATTCACAACATCTGGCAAGTAAACAACAGCTCATTGCTATGCCATTGCTATACCTGCAATTCAATGCAGTCAGAGGAAAGGGAATTTTTCTGTCCAGCTATGGGCAGAGTCTTAGGTTTTGTGCAGTCTCAAGACCACATCTTCTGCCTGTCCATCTAGAATACAATGCAAACCATCTTCTCAGAAGGATAAAGCGTTCATTTTTTTATGCTGCTATTTCACTGTTTCTAACCTAAGTATTCTCTCTATAGAAAAAGAAACAGTATACCAGAATGAACAAAAAAGTTAACTTCTCTTCCTTTAAGATTTCTTGTACAGGTTGCAATTACCAGAAGAACATTTCCCACCTTCTCACATCTACACTTGTAATAGCGCAGAGGAGACAAGATGAATACACAGACAATTGTGAGATGCAGCACTGAGGATTGACCTGATATTTGTGGTGTCCAGGGGAACAGTCCTCGCCTCCCTTTTGCCAGGTCCATTGAAGTACAGAGATTTTCTGTCGCTGAGCACGCCACAGCCTGTCCCAACCTGACCTCCTGTTATCTTGTACCAGAGAGGGCTTAGCTTCCTCTCAAACCTGTCGAACATCTCACTGTGATTAGGCACATTAGACACACAGGTTCCATGCGATGCTTCAAGAAAAAAAAATATATGGGAGATGCTTTGGTGAAACTGTGCTGAACAGAGTAAAGGTCAGATACAATACATTGGAAGACGGTTCTGTTGCTTTTCTAAGAAAATGCCCTGATGACAGGACTGTACCTTTTTAAACCAGCTTTACAAATTTTTGTAGGCAGAATAAGCCCTCTTCCTCTAAACTCTAAGATGGCTTATTTCAGTAGGTGAAAAACAGCCATGCTTTATGTTGATAAGGCATTTTATGTAAACAGAAAAATATTATCCTTTTATTTCATTTTAAGCAAATTGAACAAAAGTTGTTAACTTATTGCTTTGTTGGTATAGTGGGTTGAAAAGAGTGCAGTGTGCAACTGGTTGTGTCAGTCACTGTTTTTTTTTCATTGGGTTTGGGTTTTTTTTTTGTATTTCAGCAGAAAAGCTCCTGAAACCACAAGTGAGCAGAATTTTCCACAGAAGGGCCTGTTAGAACATATGTTCCCTCCTGGTCCCATGCCATCTGATGGCCAGGGGACTCAAAACCAGCACCAATTCTTTTGAAGAAGATCCAGAGGCTTTTAAGTAAACTTTTTAATTTATAATACTTTGTTTTCTCTTTTATCACTAGTCCCTTCCCTTTCATACAGATGGTGATGTTCAAAGATCATGATTGCCAGAAACATCAGCAGTGTCCACTGCCTTCAGCTGCTCTGTTTTGCCTGTGCTGAATTTTATTTAACAAAATGAAAAGACTCTTGCTGGCAGCCCGTGAAATTTATGTCATCATATATTTTTCCGGAATATCGGACAGGAAAAACAAGATGCTAGATTTACAGCTTTAACTCAGCCAATGCTTACTGTAATCCAACCTAAAAAAGGATAGTCTTACCTGTGTAGCCCAGATCACAGAAGCAGACCCCCGAGACACAGTCCCCGTGACCGTTGCAGTAGTTGGGACAAGGCTCAGAAATGTAAACGCCGTCTAAGCCAAAAGGAGGCACGCTCTTGTGGGAGCTGCTCTCCTGAATCCAGCGGAATCGAGTCTTACTGTAGAGAAACAACGATGAAGGGCATGGTATTACTATTCCCAGCTTCAATATCTACTGCTCCTTGTTTAGGATTAAAAGGAGCTTTTCCTGAATTAGCCATTTGCAAGTAAGATGCAAATGGATGCCTGGGAAATATTTCTGACATCCTACATTTTGCATAACTTCACTTAAGGATATTTTTTCCAGATATATTTTGACTTCCTCTATTTCTCTGGCCCTTATCCACCAGTGTGATGCAAAGAACAGATACATGGTTTTATCAACAAGAGTGACTGATTAGATGTGACTCTGAAGATGACTTTCACTACTCAGTTCAACCTGAACCGCTAATTACATATTAAAATACTAGAACTCCATTTCTCCCAGTACTTATGAAAGGAACTCAGAAATGGCAGTGATGCAGAGTTTATTATGGGATTGTACAATTTTGAGTAAAAAACCTTCGAGTAATTTGGATACAAGAAAAATCGTCCACTTCCTAAAATTAATGGCAAATAATGTGTCCTACAGGACATGTGGACAGAAATACAAAATTTTTATTCTTGGATGACAACATGAAATTCCTGGAAAACAGTGATCTAATCCTTAACTTGTATAACTGAAACTGCTCCAGGGACTTCAGTGAGCCTACAGTAACGTTACTCCAGCTGACCCACTGCATAGGAAATTTGTTGAAGAAAAAATAGTTTGGTTATTCATTCTTAGTCTTTAACTTTTAGCTGAATCATTTTAGAGGAGCTCCAGAGAGGGGGACAGACTTAAAATCTCATTGTCAATCCAATGGATTAACTAAGATCCTCCTTGCTTCTCTGCCTAAAACATAATAAACCTATCGCTTTTTTTCTGCTGCGCACTGAGATTTGGTACGTAGGTGATCATTGTGCTAGTGCTCCATACCAACTGATGAAATGGGATGCTCTCCGCATAACCCATAAACCATGATTTCCAAAGTGACCCACAACAAATTCAGTTTTCAACATGCCGAGACCCTCATCATACTCACAGTACTTACATTTTTAATGTATTAGCATGAGCTTCTTATTCCCGATCACATTACTGAACATAATGCCAAACAGATTGCTGCTATTGATTCTGCACTGCTTGTTTTGGGTAAATCAAATCAGCTGGTGTCAGATCTGTGCAATTTGGCACCTGCTTTTATTGGCTAATTATTGAAGAAAAGACAAACTTGTTATGGTACACGCTGCTATTTCAACTCCTTGCGGCAAAGGCAGCGGCTTTACTGCTACACAATATGCCACGTACTCAAAATCTGTGCCAGGGCTTGAGGATGTGGAGCCTGTGGCAGGAGGATGGGGCTGAAACCCAGGGGCAGCACTAGAGCAGCTGCCTGGGGTTAGAAAGGCAGGAGGCAGCGGGGGCACGGCCAGGGGCTCGGGGGGGTGGCTGCCGGCTGCACTGGCAGTGCTTGGTCCAGGCAGCAAATCAGACTGGGACAGTTTACTGACAGGGTACAACAGCAAGCAAGGCGAGTGAGAAAATTCAGCCAAATCCACGTAAGATTGAGAAAAGCCTCCTGATTTCAAGGCTTAGTTGCATCTTCCAGCATCTGATGTTTTCTCATCTGTATTAACCTGATGCTGAGGTCATGCTCCCAGGGAAGAACACCTATCAGTCCTCCCTCCTTTGACTTCAGCTATCCTGGCCACCTTCAATGACACAGCACATTACACATCAGCTCAAGTACCCTTCTAGGTTTTTTTTCCCCAGTGGTAACTGTAAAGGTAATCCTGTTCAGATGGCTTATTTGATTCAAGTGACTTATCATTCTCTTGCTTGTGCCTCTGACCTAACTGATATGCGTAAAGAGAGCACCATGATGAAGAGATTGATGTAAAATTAAAATGTTCTGGGTTCCTTGTTGCTTTGTAAGTTAATGTTATAGACTGTTGTGACACCTTTAAAATGGAAAGCTTCTCCCTGTTTTGGAGAGCACAGTGTATTTTTCCCAGATCTGCTGATTTTTGACACCGCTTTTATACACAGCTTGCAACTTTTTCCTAATGTAGTATCAAAGAAGAGGCAGCTAGTTCATGGGTACCACTGGCATCACTGGTTTACAAGGTACAGTACCTGGCTGCAAGCGACCTGGGGATAACAATAGTAATTCTTGTCCAGTCCTCAAAGTCTCCTGTGTGATACACACTTGGCTCACTCAGCTCCCGGGAGCTTCCCTCACATCCTTTCGTGCCTGGAGATGCAGGGTAGCAGCCCTCCTTCACAAGTGACCAGAAGAGCCCAGCATCATGCGAGTACTGAAGTAGAACGGGAGCAGAGCTGCTGTACTGGTCCGTGCAACCAATGTTCAGCTGCAAAAAAACAGAGCATCAGATACGAGTGGAAGAA
The DNA here is from genome assembly GCA_013401275.1 of Pandion haliaetus. Classification (NCBI taxonomy): domain Eukaryota; kingdom Metazoa; phylum Chordata; class Aves; order Accipitriformes; family Pandionidae; genus Pandion; species Pandion haliaetus. Next base: position 10,006 of record VYZV01010174.1, read on the forward strand.
ACCTGTGCTTTTATTGGCATTTATTGACTGCAAACCACCTTTGACTTTTTTATTTGGGAGGCTTACAGCTCTGAACACTTGCTTTGAACCCTGCTGGCAAACAGTGACTGATGCTTGGAGTCTGTTTCCTACACGTATATGAAATTTCTCAGTAAAAATTCCCACTATCCCTTCATTAAGATTGCTGGGTTCAGCACACTGAAATGTGCAAAGAACTTCTCAAAGGTCCTGTCTCATAGCAGGCCACAAACAGCAAACTGCACAGGCACCTACATGCCCAGGAGGAGTGGAAAGAGCTGTATCCCCTGAGACCCATCCCATCTGCAGTCCACCCAATGTGGCCAGAGGATCAGTCTGACTCCAGGGTCCCCCCTGCCCTGGGCTGCGAGCCCTGACCACAGCCTAGTCATTGGCCTCGCAAGAATGATGTCTGGGAGTTGGCACTGAAGTTTGGGCCCCCAGAATAGAGCAAGATTGGATGAAGTAGAAAAATGCATATTAAAATGTGAAATGAGAATGTAACCAAGACAAAAAAAATCAACTGCTGATTTGAAGTTTTCAGTTTCATTTTTCAAGCTATCAGAAAAATATTAGTTTTCATTATTTTATTGCAGAAATTCTACTTGAGCTGTAGAATGTAAACTGTAAAACAAAATCATTCATGTAAAATGAAATAATTTTGACAAATTACTGTCTTTAGGTTTATCAATGCAAAATTATTCCAGGCAGCTATTTAAAATGGCAGTTTCACAAACTCAGGAAAGCATGTAACCATATGTTTAAAATTAAAGCATGCAAATAGGACTAATGTATTTATATGCAGGCCAGTTTAAAAGCTTTCCAAAAAAGAGAGGAGCATAAATTCAGGCCTCAAATAATAGACTTTATAAAGAAGAACTCACTGTTCTCTGATACATGTTGTTTATATTTTATATATTTATGTTACATTGCCAAGTGTTTCAGTGATGGAAGGTGTATGAAATATTTTTAAGTATTGCTTTTTTAGACTAAATTTTTGAACTGTTGTTGATCATCAAACCTACACAATGGAGACTTAGTCACTGAAGTAAAGTGGTGAAGAGGCAAACAGCATCTTTTCCAGGCTAAATGGTATTTATATATTGAAATATTTGGGGGTTTTAGACAGTTTAAATTATAAAACTACAAGCAATACTTACTCAGAAATTGTACTGCAATCCCTCAGTTTGTATAGCATTTCATTAGCATAACTTTTAGATGAAATGAGATTATTTTACAAATCCCATTATTTCTAACTAACTTTCCTATTTATAGAGCTGTGGGAATTATATTTGAAAAGCTGCCTGTAAACATCTGATCTCTTTAATAATTCCACTTGTAAATTATTCAGTGTCTGTATCCACCAATTATGTAAGGACCGTGTATTTGTGGTGAGCTCATTAAAATTGCATTGCAACCAACCTCCAGAATTCACCAATGGGATTTCATTATAAACTCAATAAAATTTTGATTAGGGTTCAGAAACAAGAGCTTGTCAAACCAAATACACTTTCTTTGGAGCCCATATTCTGATGTATTGTCAGACCACTGAAATTTTTGTAAGCCCTTTAAAGAAGAGAATGCTAATTGGAGCCTATATTCATTGACACAATAAAAGTAAATTATATGAAAAACCCACACTGGAGTACACAGCAGCTTGTAAGTCCTTAAATAGTTTAAAATACAAAAAATGTACGCAAACCACATTGCAGCTTTTGTAGTCACAGAGGCCCAGATGAGATAAATCCTTTTTCCATTGACAGTGCAGTAGCATTTCCTAGTACTGACTCGAATATAATGACAGTCACTTCAACCCACTTCTGAAATGTGTTGAAGAACAACAAGCTTTAAAACTTCACCAGAGGGGTAAAAAAACCTCTCCTGCACCAAGGTTTTGGCTATCCTTTTAGAAAGCAGCATGATATTTTATGCTGTATGAACTCATACTTGTGTTCTTCACACCTTTTTACACAGTGGTATAATTTATCACCTTGTTTTGAACTGTAGCCCCAGTGACATCTTGCAAGTATTGACTAAGGGCAGTTTTACTGATACTCTTCAGGGATTTATGTGTAAGGAATACCTTGAACTGCAGGACGTATCCAGGCTTCAGAGTTAAATCTCGAGTCACTGCAAACCTGTCTCCATCTGATTTACCAAAGAGCATGGCGGAGGGGGTGGCAGAGCAGAAACTTTCATTTTTGGTCATCCCTTCGTTGGCTAACATTAACCATACACTCAGCTGATTCATAGGGTAATCAAACGCTGGCTTTTCATAAAAGTTCTGTTAGAAATGAAAAGGAAAGCAACAACAAGTACTATCACCTTGCAGTGTGACTTCAGAATAATTCCTAAAATTATCACCTTTCAAATTTTGCAATTTGTATTTTCTGTCATTTTCAAAAAATTGTGATTTCCAAAATTTCTGTCTTGACTTTTTAAGGAGGTACATAATTACATCCACTGTCACAAAGATTAGGAGCCTGATGGTTTTATGATAAGACCCAGGTTATTCCCACACAGAGACACAGCTGCAAACACTGTGGCTGTTTCTTTAAAGACACCCAATATTGTCAAACAAAATTATATTCAAAGAAAAGTCTACTATCAGAGAGGATGGTTCCTGTTTCATGGGGATGCCCATAGCCTGCTCTTGCTTATTACCTGTGGTAAAGTGGGATTAACAACGGGAATGATGTGCTTCTGCTTCTCTGACAAAATGATGATGTCATCAATGGCCCACTGATCATACCCTTCCCCTGAAAACACGGGCTGCCACCAGCGAAACCTGGTGCAAGGCGTCTTGGCTGCAGCTGGCAGCTCCAGATAGACAAACCTGAAGAAGAGAAATTCAGCAGACTTTAGGGAACGCAGTTTGTAGAGAAATGGAAGAAATACCACTAAATAGGAAAAACAGGCAGGAAAGCCAGTATCTATCTTACATGTAGAAATCCTCAGAAATCTTCTACGTATCTGCATACTTATTTATACACTGCATATCAAGAAGCCTTCTTTGTCCTTCTTGTCTATGGAGAATGTAAACTCTTTAAGACAATGGCTATTTTTTACTTACTATATCGCCTAGCACAATAAGGAACTGATTTGAACTCTTCAGCTTTGTATTAAACTGTTCGGCTGATTCATGTTCAGCAAGTCTCAACTTTCTTCTGGTGCCAGCAAGTAATAGTGAAATATGCTGGCAAAATTAATTTCTCATTCTCTTCTGCTGATTGGGCCTATTTGTAGACAAAACCATCCTTCTATTACAATGCAAATAGATTATGTAGCAGAATTTTCTTCTGCGGATAAAAATATTTCAGCCCTCCTACATGGATCTTCATAAAAGAACTTTGGGTCTGCTCAGATAGTTTGCTTTACATTCAACTTAGGAAACACCTTACAAAATGATGTTAAATCAAAGTTAAAGTTTGAAACCTAATCATACTTATGGTAAAAAGTACAATAATTAGTCACTTGTTCAGTTCTATTTCAGACACCTTAAGTACATGCATTTATACTTGTATTCCTTTTGGTACTCTTTCTTTATACCACGTTATTTTGTACTGCGGACCCTGCTTCACTTGCTGGTTAGGCAGACAGGTGGAGGAATTGTTCAGGGGTACAGGGAACCTTCTTTTCCAGAGGATTCCTAGATTTATGTGTTGGAAAATAAGGAATTGGAAAATAAGATCTGGACCACATTTGAAGCTGCAGAAAAATAAATATGCATAGGTATATTCAGTAAGGACCATCACTCTTGGTTACTCAGAGGGGCAAATGTTTTGTCTAAAAATGATGTATTAGATAGTCCAGTGATGAAGGTTTCAGTATGTGCTTCTTTGTTGGATGTGTCCTGTAATTTTGACAAAGTAGAAGCTAAACCATCCACCTAGTAGATGCAGGGAAGGTGGTGGATATAGTTTTTCTGGATTTTTGTAAGGCTTTTGATACTGTCCCTCACATCATCCTTCTGGAGAAGTTGTCCAACTGTGGGATGAGCAGATTCACAGTGTGCTGGGTGAAGAACTGGCTGAAGGGCAGAACTCAAAAGAGTTGTAGTGAATGGGGCTTACATCTGGCTGGCGACCGGTCACCAGTGGTGTTCCTCAGGGTTCAGTCCTAGGGCTAGTCCTGTTCGATATATTTATCAATGTTCTGGATGCAGGAGTTGAATGCACCATTAGCAAGTTTGCTGATGATACCAAACTGGGAGGTGCTGTTGATTCTCTTGAGGAACAAGAGGCCTTGCAGAGGGAGCTAGACAGATTGGAGCATTGGGCTATGAACAATGGGATGAAATTTAACAAGTCAAAATGCTGAATTCTGCACCTAGGATGGAGTTACACTGGGCACAAGTATAAACTGGGAGAGGGGTGGCTGGAGAGCAGCCCTGCAGAAAGGGATCTGGGGGTACTGGTTGACAGCAGGCTCAGTATGAGTCAGCAGTGTGCCCTGGCAGCCAAGAGGGCAAACCACATCCTGGGTGCATCAGACACAGCATAACCAGCCAGTCAAAAGGGGGGATCATCCCACTGCATTCAGCATTGGTGTGGCCTCACCTTGAGTACTGTGTGCAGTTTTGGGCCCCGCATTTCATGAAGAATGTGAAGGTTCTTGAATGTGTTCAGAGGAGGTCAACAAAGCTGGTGAAAGGGCTGGAAGGAATGACCTACAAGGAGCGGCTTAGGACTTTGGGCTTGTCTAGTTTGGAGAAAAGGAGGCTGAGGGGCAATGTCATTGCTCTCTACAGCTTCCTGAGGAGGCGAAGTGGAGAGGGAGGTGCTGATCTCTCCTCCCTGGTATCCAGTGATAGGATGCGTGGGAATGGTTCAAAGCTGCGCCAGGGGTGGTTTAGACTGGGCATTAGGAAGCATTTCTTTATCAAGAGGGTGGTCAAACACTGCAACAGGCTTCCCAGAGAGGTGGTTGATGCCCCAAGTCTGTCAGTGTTTAAGAGGCATTTGGACAATGCCTTAAATAACACGCTTTAACTTTTGGTCAGCCCTGAAGTGGTGAGGCAGTTGGACTAGATGATCATTTTAGGTGCCTTCCAACTGAAATATTCTACCCTATCCTATCCTAAACAAAATTCAATGGTTTTATACTTCCAAGTGTCTAGATCAGCTTTAGAAAAGGACAGTTTACTGAGTTACAGAAGTCCTTCTGAAAACATTGTTCATTGCAGTGCAAAATGACAAGATGGGAAGATAAAATTACATACTGAAAGACATGAACTACAGGTAATAGAAATAATGTTAATACCTATGCAGACAAATGCAATTTAAATTTTCAGTGACAAGCTATCTTACAGCAAATTTGAAATGCTGAACATTGATTTCTTCTCCTCCTTAAATATTTCTTTAAAGGAGTTTTTGTTGTATGTGACATTAATACATGTTCATTAGATCTGAAACCAGAGTCAGAGGAAATGGCAGATTTCTACAGCTCTTTTGGGCAAGTTCTGTATTTGCTTGCTAAAGTTTTGCAGATATTAGCATTTTAGTCATGTTTCACATGGGAGGTGAGTGATTGGAAACTTTATATTTTACTTCAGTTTTTTAAGGCCCACTTTCATTAGATTTTTCCTTCCTAGTGACAGGAGTTTACTGTGGCAGCCTGGAAAAGTTTTCACATAATTATGGCTTTTAAGCATTATAACTTGAAATTATTATTCATGTTTTCATAAACTGAGAAATAGCTTTTTTTAAAGAGCTGATGCAGTATGGATTTAATTTAGACCAAAATTATACCTGGGTTTGCTGAAGTCGGAGAAATACATTTCTGCAAGTAGCTGCCAGTTGATACCACCGTTATTGCTGTACTGCAACAGCACACCTTCTTCTCTGCTGTCTGGTTTATTGCATGAAGAACTGTCTCCTCCTATCTGGATGTAAAACTGGACAAAATCCACCCAGGTTGTGTCCAAATCCCAGCTTACCAACTGTCTTTTCCCAGCCTACAATACAAAAACACAGAGGGGCAATAATGCAATAATAATATTAAATATGACACCTTCACTATGAATAGACATATTTAAAGTCCAACATGGATGAATATTCCACAGAAAATTACACAACATAGAGGACATTGAATTTTATGTTAACATGACTTTTTTTGGTCCTTCAGACAATAATTCTGCTTGGCCATCCTTTATGTCTTAATCACCCTGGTGTGATCCCACGAGAATTTTTATTATCAGATTACAATACATGATGTGACTTCACAACACAATTTCCACACAACTATTTCATCTCATTCCTTGAAGGTTCCAAGTACCTTCAGGAGACAAAGAACAGATGCTGGATATCCTGAACCAACCAGGGCTAAATTTTTAAGTATTCAGCTTTTTAATGGTAAAGCATAAAGCAGTAAAAGGACATTTCTGAATTCTCATTTCCCCAGTTAAATCTTGCACTGTATAGGGTTACCCAATCATCTGAAATTATATCCCCTATAATATCTGTTGCTTGAAGCCCACCTCCTACACAAGAACAAGGGGGTGGCATTTTCTCTTCATGCCTCACCTGAGTAGGATTTGTTCCTACACAAAACTATGCTCTTTTCCTAGTAAGTGTTGTCAATCAGGAGTCTCTCAACAAAAAACAGTGGACTTGGTTTCAGGTTTACCTAAGCACAGCTGAGAGACTAAATAGCCTCATAAAATGCAATGAACAGCTTTTCCAAGGATGTTTTTGAGTTCTAGCAGGGAACAGCTCTTGGACATCTACACTGTGGTCAACATGGTCACTCTGTGCACGTTGGCAAAGGAAGACAGAGTATATTCAGCTAAAAAGAAGCTTTAAGAGCCTTTTACTGTAACCGGAATTATCCTGTTCCCCTCTTCCCCTTGTGCCCTGGTTCTTGAGGCTGAGCTTGTGGGCTTGCACATGAACAAGCCTACAAGATGCTGATATGTGATGAGAAGCTGCCTGCAGTGAGGCAGGACACATGGTGAGAGCAGTGTCCCCACAAAGGTGACCCCCATGCCCAGCAGAGCCCTGCCCCAACACAGCATTGTGCCACCACAAGCTTTTAAAGGTAGGGCAAAGCCAAATACATGCAGCTGGAGGGAGGATGGGGGATCATATTTCTGCATTCACTAAAAGCAGCTGCAACTTGGCACCACCCCCCAAAATGGAGCAGAACTGGCAACACACCTACTGTTTCTAATTCCCTAAGAAACCATGGGTTCCTGTCCATCTCCAAGCATAAAAAGATATCAAAAAGGAAAACCTGAGCTAAGTTATAAAATTATACCTATGTTTTAACTAATATTTATGTTTTTCTCTGTCTCACTTGTACATTCATGATCCTTCTGACAAATTTCCAGACAAATTTGAGATAAGAAAGTGATGTGATCTAGCTGGACATAAGTAACAAGATTTATGAGCTGAGATTTAAAATATCATCTGTGTTTTTTAATAAGATGATAGATGAATTTAAAACCTGTTCCACTCATCACCTCTCTCCTCTTTCTCCCCAGTTCAGGGTAAACTCAGCACAGATACATATCTATTGCTTTCTTTCTCAGAACATTTCACTTTGCTGGCATTACAGCTTGGGTCCATAGCTCATTTGTAGACTCTACCAAACAGGCCACATCACACTGCTAGACTAATTTCTGTAGGCTGAATGCTTATGTTTTTGAAACTTGGTTAGCTTGTGCCACTGATGACAACTAAAATCTGTGAAGAATCCTTTGACCCTTGAAAAGCTCATTTAGGATACAGTCATATTGATCTGGTCTGAAGTATGCCTGCTATTTTTGTTTATTTGGTGGTTTATCCCCAGCTGAGCAAGCCCTGCCATGAGCGTGAGATGGGCTCAGGCTTGGGTGCAGCCCCGAGCTTCCTGCTGCAGCCCCACGTGGCTAATACTGGCCAAGGTGACACTGAATCTCTTGGTAGTTTGCTTTCACAGCTTCATTTGGAGTCTCACAGGAATTTGAAATTACCATCATCAAACCAAACTAGTAATGGATAATTAAGATGTGAACACCCTTGCTGCCCTATGGGTAGATGTGTCCCAGCTGGCTGAGGGTACCCAATGTACTGACCTGCAGTGGATCAAGCTCTGGCTGTAAAACTATTCCAGGTGGGTTTTCTGTATCTACACCCCACAGCAGTTCCGCTTGCCAAAGGGTTAACCACAGAACCAGGTTAATTGAGAAAGGGCACAAGTGACATAAAACCTCAGAGGAATTGCAGGAGCTAACTGAAAGAGCTCTGTATTACAAACGCACCTACAATTGATTAAAATGAATTGTAAAACAAAAGATAGAGGGTCGGCAGAACAAAGCCAATATTAATTCTGGTAGCAGTAATTGATTATGGCAGTAAACATTACACATTCAAATAAAAAGTGGCTATTTGAGCAAATAAAAAGAAATGGAGCCTGTGAATATGAGCTCCCCAAACAACACAGAACTGTTGGGCAACTATAAAAATAATTTTTTATTATCTACCAGCATGGCCACTAGATGCCTTGAAAAAGATCTAAACAGAAATTAAATAAACCACCTTCTGTTGATAGCACACAGACTGCTACTACTCAAAAAATGAATGATAACCTAACCCTTAGAGATCAATAGAAAGAAGCCAAGAATTTCTAAATGAGTTTTTCACTCCTCCTTAGCAGAAATCAGTAGAAAGATCATAGCAGGTTAATTCTAATTTAGCAAACTACTTTTGAGAAACTTGGCATAAGGAACTGAGCCAGAAGGAAAAACATCTAACAGAGAAGACGATTATATAAAAAAATCCAATTATCACAATTAGCTAGTTATACTGATTGGTCTATTATGAAATTTTCAGCACAGAGCTGCATTTCCAGGGGAGCTGGATGTGAGACTATGTAGGAGTGCTGGAAATTATTTGATGGGTTAGATTTTTGTAATGAGGTAAACAACACACAATTACACAGTGTGGCATATTGGGTTATTCTTCTGGGACTAATCTGGCTATCATGACAGCAGTGGCAGTTTGATCAAACCTTTAAAAGAGAAGCACATAGATGCATTTATACTCTTCCTTTCAATTAAGAACAAAACAAAACCCAGTACTAGACCCAAGGAGCAACAATAAAAAATAAATCTGTGATTACAGCCCATAATCTTACATCTGGTCATAAAGATCTCTTTTTATTTTAGTTATAATTGCTATTAATTAGCAGAATTCCCTATATCTCTTTCCTGCTCTATTATTTTCATCTGCAAAGCATCCAGGTTACACCGAAGAGTATCCTCCCACAGGCTAACCACTTTCTAGAAATCTAGAGGGGTGTTTTTTTCACTACTTTTGGTCCTGTGACCTCAAATTAAGCTGCTTGTCCCCTGGAAAGCCAATCTTTCTCCATACCTCAGCCAGAACAGTACAGAACAAACAAAGGGGAGCTGCTGGATGCTGAGAAAGAACTGAGTCTTAAAACAGAAAATGCATAATTAAGACAGTATGAATGTACACACTTCCCAGCACACTGGCGATTTACTTCCTTCCATTACAGCTGGTATTTCTTGAATACATAATGCATGTGTCTTTCCCTATCTCTTTTGATTGCTTTGTTCTTTACCTGCAGAGCACAGCTGTGCTATTTAATGCGCTTCTCATACCGTGTGCAGCTTTCTGCCGCCTCCCTTTTCTTTGCCATGCAACCACATCATGCTCCATTCAAACCTACAGTACGTGCCTTTCTCAGTCTCCCATCCCTTGTTAGTACCTTGTTGAAGTAGAGTGAGGAGCCAGATGAGATGACCCCACAGCCTTCTTCAGGCTTGACGATCTCTCCCCCAATAATTTCCTGCCACTCTGTCTTCAGGCTGTCTAGGTTCTCAAAATCAGACATGATGGTTGAAGGAAGGGGATTTTCAGGCTGACATTCAGTACCCTGAAACCCTGAGTCACACCTGGAAGGAATCGTAAATGTAACAAGTTTTTAAAGACTTTATTTGACATTGACAATTACTTAAGGCAGTGCACTGACCTTTTAAAATTAGATGTGAAATAGCAAATTGTTCTGAGATTGGAATTTTGGGTCTTGGAAACAAACTAGAATAACTGGATAATGGAATAAAGCTATGTCTTATTTCTACAAAAAACCCTGTGGTGTCTAGAAAGTTTGAAGCTGTCAGGCAGTAGTCTGTGCCCTTGGTATTGCACCTGGTCTGACAGTGGCTGCCAAGCAGTGCTAAGCTGGTCCCTGGTGTCATTCTTGACCCAGTAAAAGAGCTCTGGCATTGAGCTGGTCCCTGGGGTCCTTGTGCAAAGGATTGGAGTGGCCACCAGGACACTTGCAGCAGGACAGCCCTGTGCCACTGAAAGGTCTTCCAACGCTTGGATCTTCCAAGAATATGGGTTCTTGGACAGAGAGGTGTGGAGCAACAGGCTGTTAATATTGCTTGAATGGTCTAACCCCTCATAGCGCTTTTATTTTTTAATGTTTAATCTAAAAATAAGAACAACAGAAAAAAAAAACCCAAATATGCAAAATAATAGGATACCTGAAGTACCAGGAAACCATTGTTAAGAGGAACTGGCAAATGCTTTATACCTGCAAACGCCATGGTCGCACCAGCCATGTCCGCTGCACATGTTAGGACACTGCTGTCCGATATAGATGTTGTCTAAGGCCCATTCGTCTTGGGCTGTGTAGTAGCACTGACTCCAGCGAAAACGTGTGGCACTGGACCTTAAAACCAATAACAATGCTTTAATTTGTGATTCTTTACAGAACTGTGGGGGAAAAAGATAAAATGCAACTATAAAAAATAAAGTAAGTTGATATCACAATCACAGCCCAGCCTGCAGACTGGCACAACCAAATACAGATTTTTGTAAATGAACTTTCTAGATGATGCCACTTGCTGCACAGGGCTATCTAACAGGCCTTCCAGTTATTAATAAAATTTCTGAGGAAAGCTGCAGAGGCATTACAGGGCCTTTGTGCATTATCTTAAGATAAACCTGTCAATGGATATTATCAGATTTTTATTGACTGCCATTCTGCAAGGGTCACAGGTCACAGGCTGCAAAACTAGAAAGGTGGATCTAGGGCATGACTTTGATTTTTATAGTTTTGGTCACAGTTAACGGGCTATAAGTTGTGTAAAAAGGTTTCTTCTGGTATTTATTATAAAAAAAATTCTAGTCAAGTTCTTGAGTGTAAGCCTTTCTCCCCTTTGAATACCATCTATTTCCATTCAACAATAGTTGACTAGTTTTCATTGGATATAGAAGTTTCTTTTTGTCAGGATGATTCTAAACTAGATTTTGCTCACATATCACTGGTGACATTGCGATCACAAGTTTTTGACAAAGATCCTGCTTCATAGCACCTATTTTTTTCCACATTGCAAATAGCTTGCTCTTGGCAAACTACTCAAACAAAATCTGTAACACCCAAGGATTGTGGTGGGGAATCATTGGATTAGATTACTTGCCTATATATAACTAAGCTCTGGATTTTTGTAATATTCTTCAAGCAGAACACCTTGCTGTAGTTTCTTCTTTCTAGTTAAATAGCTTCTCTTCAACAGCTTTATTTTTCTTTATTATAGTGGAGTCAGGTAACATTATCTATTAAAAAGTGCTTGATGTTGGCCCTCTAGGATATTGTCCAATGTGACATTGACACTTTCTGTGCTGAGTGACTCCTGCTAGCCAAACCCAGCCTGACATCCATAAAAACCAAGGCTGGAGGAGAAATTGAATCATGAGAAGGGTAATTTTTGTCACTGTCGAGCCTTTGGAAGCTGCCCAGGTTACACGTGTTGGCTAGTGGCAGCTCCCAGCTGGTGGGCGCAGGGACCCTCCACTCCATGCTTGTTCCAGAATGAGATTAAGAAAAATACACTGCATGTAAGGTGAAACAAAGATGGGAAATCATTCATCATGATGGAGCAAAAGTGGCTGTGCTGGCTGTATGTTGGGTCTGGGAAAAAGGAGTGGTGGGGGCAATGAGGACGCTGAGGCTGCGTCACAGAGCTGTGGAGGGGATGGACAGGGAAAGCAAGGCTGACTGTGGAGAATTAAAAATCAGACTTTAAATTGGGACAGGCCTGTGCTTGGCCAAGGGCTGACTGGATGGTCTGAGGATGTTCCTACAAGAAGTAGGAGCTTCTTTCCTAAGTGGCTACATTAATGATGGCATGGGATATAATACTGTTACTCTAATTTAGGATAAAAAGCTCTTCCCCCACCCCAAAATTTATGTAGAATAAGACCTTTTAAAATGAATATTGTAAAGGTGCCTGAGCACCTGCTCGCATGTATGGAAGTGAAAAAAAAACAGATAGAAGAGACCTGTACAGCTAAAATGGACAGTATGTCAGAGCAGTTAGCCATCCAGCCACATACTAGAAGCATATAAAGATTAGTTTAGCACATGCTTGGAGAAATTTTCAAAAAAACACTTTTGAATTTCTTTAAAAACCAAGCGAAGTTGCGCAAGGGCTTGATTTTTAATTGAAATCACCCTTGTTGTCTTTAAGTATCTGCTTGATACTGCAAATACTGTAAGCATTTTTACAGCATGCAGAGTTAATCTGCAGGGGCAGATCTGCCGATTAAATACTCCCTCAGGATATAATGTATTGATGGGTTACATTACAAGAGCTATGAATTATCAATTAAAAGTGCACAATACCACTAATCTGCACACGAAGGACTTCCTAAGTTTGCACAGGCATAATGGACAGTCAATATTCACCACAATTAGTTACTGTTTATTTTTGGAGTGCTCTGAAGCCAGCACATCACCTCGGTGGTGGTGTTCACCTTCGCTACAGAGCATCAACGGCACCACAAAGAGCCCTGACAGAGACTGTGTGCTCCAGAAAGAGCCGTAATGGCTGGTGTTAACTCTCATGTGTGCTGAGGAAAATAACAATGCTGAAACCAAAGAAAGGTTTTAGAGCAGGCACCCCGCTCCCGATAAAATTGTGTCATGTTGTCTGCCCAGGTAACAGGAGGGACGACATTGTGGCTGGGCTCTGGTTTTCGTTAGTGAAGGTGTGTAGCTAGAGGTGGGGTGTGTGAGTCTGCAGCCCAGGGGTATTTATAGCAAACTGGGGGGGATTTGCAGTGTCACAGGGGCAATTTTGCCACCCCATGGAAGTCTCATGGTGCCCAAGTGGTGATGCCCCCTGAACGCAGTTCCCGTTGCTGCTTGGTGTGGCATCAATGGCATTTCCTCAGCCGTTTGCCGGCCGCTGCTGGGTGCAAACGTCCCTGCAGTGTGGCTGTTTGGGTGCATCACAGCTGGTTTTGGGGCACCAGGCTCACACCCACCCTACACAAACAGTGGGGAGAGCCCACCCATCGGTAATAACAAAGTACACCTCTGCGCCCAGGGGAGCACCACACCTGAAATCCCACTGAGAAGACCCCTGTGCGGCACTGCTGAGGGGCTGTTCCCAGGGCTGGGCCCACACCGCAAGGTGCAAAGCTGACACCAGGGCCGACAGCCCGTGCTGGGGCCTGAGTGGATTTCACCTGAGCAAAATGTTTCCCTGGACAGGCTTGTCATCCCGCTCCTGCTGCAGGGGACTGCCACCCTGCCAGGGGCAGAGCATAGAGCCACACGCTGCCGGGGTGGCTGTCTTCCTCCTCGGGTCTCAGATGTTGGCTGCACATCAAACTCCACTTGTTACTTAGAAGCTCCCCCAGATGAATGCAGCGATGGCAGGAGATTTGTTTCCCTCATTTAAGGGGAGGGGAGGAAGGGAGGAGTCGCGTTGCCGCCTGGAGATGAACATGCAGCTGACAGGGAGGTGCGTGCATCAGCTGGGCAGCTGGGGATGGTCCCTGGGGAGCCACATCCTAGTGGGCCGGGGTTATTTTTAGCTGCAGACAAAGACAGCTCTTCCCCAGGGACAGCTTTGCCGCTGCGGGAATCCCATGGCCCCCAAGCCAGGCAGTCATGGGGGGCCTGTGGAAAGCGAGGCCACCATCACAGGGCTGTGGGCAGCAAAAGCTTGCACAGATTCAGATTCCTCTCTGGGTGAGGGATAATGCGTGTTAGGCTGAATTTGCAATTGCAAAAGCAACGCTGCTGAAAAGCCGGTCCTGCTCACTGTTTTGAAAGCTTTCCAAGGCTGCTCTGTACATCGAGGTAACAAGAGCTTAAGAGGATTATGCTGTTAAAAATGGTAATCAACAATTTTAAAAAGCCATGTTAATTAAGAAAAGAGAATAAGGAGCTGAGTGTCAGCTGCATTCTCAGTGATAAAATACTGGTTTTCTGGACAGTCACCATTTGGACACCTATTCAAATGGGAAGTATGGTATTGAGGAGTTATGAAGGCATTTTATTACAAGAAAAATAAACCTCCCTAGTTCCTCATATTTCTTCCCAGGTGGTTTTTTTCGATGCTACTGGAAGGCAATCTGGCTTTCTGATGACATTATATCTAAGTCAGGCTGGTGTCAAATGAAAATCACTGTTGTTGCATGACATTTTACATATGCACAAGGAAATCATGTCCCAGATGTATTGCGAGTGAAATGACGTTCTTTCTGTCACAAACTTTTTCAGATATGAGTTAAAATAAAATCATTGTCTTCTCTCCTGATAGTAAAAAACCCCTGACGATCTAATGCAAATTTGTAGCTGATAAAATTATATTTGCTACCTTCTGAGTTACCATAATTACATTTACCCAATTATCCTGAAACTCTCATTCAGTCATTAGGTGTTGATTTGTTTATGAAGTCAGCAACTGACAGCTGCTTGTATCTCATTAAGGCCTGTTCATATGTAAATGCCTCCCATAAAACTGAAATTAATTTTCATCAGTGTTAGAAATGTTCAGTTCAAGTACAATACAATTTCAGTGAGCAGGTGCATACATTTCATTTCTCCAATACGAGTCTCACTGTTGCAGCAGATTTCCTAACATCCCAAATCTTGGATAACACAGACCTTGTAAACTCATGCTTGCCAGATGCAGAACATCTACAGATGTACGCCCAGAAAGTTTTATGAGAGAAATAGGTGCTGTTATGAACAATTTTCTGCGTGCATGAGCACAGTACTGCAGCCTGATGCTACCTGTGCACCCAAGGTGAAAACCCTCAGCAAAGAGAGCTGTGCATGCAGGGATAAAAGCTCCAGCAATTGTAGCAGGGCTGTGCAGGGGTAAGAGGACTTGTTGAGGCTACCAAGGGCAAGAGCAAGGCTAATGAGACCTCAAGCCTCGGTCCCGAGTCCTCATTTAGGTATCTTGTGGGGCTGAGCCAGAAGGAAGGTCCCCAGATCCCCCTTCCCGTCACCCCAGTTTTGGGAAGGCAGAAGACCTGGCTCTCCCCCTCTGCACTGTTCTTCCTGGCCACTGCTAAGTTTTTGCCCGTGGGTGGTTTTTGCAGTGAAGTGCGGATGGGGAAGGGAGAGGAGAGGGAGGGAGTGTGCCCCAGAGAAGAGCCCTATGGAGCATATTTGCTACCAGGCTCACAGAGAGGAGCTCTGCACATCAAATGTTCACCAGTTTCCTCTGTTAGTAAGCATGCTTTAAAAATGCAAAAAAACTCCCCTCCCCATCTCAAGCCAAAGGAGTGACTGAGCCCTCGGTCTGCTCCTTGCTGGTGGAAAAGAGGAAAAAAGAGGGACAGAGGCTGATATGCATCTGGTGTGCAGGATTGCTTTTGGTGGGGAACATGCAGCCATCCTTCCTCTTCACCCTGATTGTGCCATAGCACTATACAGCCATACTGAAAATGTGTTTTATGAAGAGCAAAGTAAAGTTCAGTGGTAATTTGTACCTTAATTACAAACAAAACTCTGCTAACAGACTGGAATCCCTTCAGATACAAGATAGAGTGTGAAATATTTATGATTTGTGCATGGCATAAAACAGGAACCCTCCTATCATTTCACCATAATTTCTCCCCACAGTCTCCTAAATTAAAGTGGAATTATTTGCTTCTGTCACCTCATATGCTGAGGAAAATTATTAGATTCTAAAGAAAAAAAGGCCTACAACATTGGTGTTATCGTCAACTATACACTGTATAATAATAACTTTCAATACAGTATATATCTTGTAAATAAATTTAAAAGTAACAGCCTACTTTAGAGTTTAACCTGCAAAATTGTAGACACTTTTTGAACTCTTAAATGCCTAAGTGAGCCACAGATTTTGCAGCTGGTGGCACATAACAGCATGTAAGATTTAGTACATTATAATATATCTACAAAGCAGTTCTTCCTAGACTTACTTGTGCCATTTGGTATTATCTGACCTGATGCACTTTAAGGATTCAATATTTGCCCCGATGTTTTGCCTGGAAATAGGAAATTCTGAATGCTGGCTGTACAGTAAAAAAGGCCAGAGTGTTGAAAGAAGGTATCGTGGGGTGGTTGATAGAAATAGATTGTGTTGAGGCTGTGGAGAGTGCGGAAGAATGATGAAGAACTGGGAAATACAATGACAACTTAATTTGAGCAAGCTCTCATTGCAATTGCTGTGATGAATTCAGGTCAAACATAAGCAAAGTGTAACTAACTGGAATAATTTAATTCTCAGATGAAGGAAGCTCTGAAGGTTACTGAGATTTATGACAACTTTTTATTTGTATGTTATAATAAATATTTTAGAATAAATAATGGAAGAAATCATCTAGTTAAGTAAATAGAAATGTTAGGGGAGGCAAACCAAGTTTGATTACAATGACTAATAGGGTAGGTCTTTCTGATAATTTTTGTTGCTGTTTTTTTGCAAAGAGAATGTTATTTTTTAAGACATGCTATAAAAAGAAACAAGAGGTAAAAAATTCCCAGAAATGAATCATTAGTTATTGTTTATACAAGGCTTTGGTCTGAAGATGTAAACAATAAAGAATGTGCAAAATAAAAATTAACAATCCAAATAAAGTCTTCCTCCAGTGGGGCATTTATAGACAAGTGCCACTGCCTTTGAAAAGGTCTGAACTTTATTAGAAGAGTCACAGCATGTATTAAAAACAATCCTAAACAATGGTTTCTGGTGACTTCACCAACATTTCATTCTCTAATTATGTAAGAAAGGCATTTTATGTTAAATACCTGCAACAGGGTCAGCCCTCATATCCTGGCACCTCACCCACCCACTCTGGACCCCCCCCAAAAAAAATTAAAAAGAACAAAGAAATGCTCACCAAGTCTTCTGTGGTAAAAGGACGGTGATTCTCCTCCACTGAGTAAATTCGCTGGAGTGGTAAATACTTGCTGATGTAAACTCCTGACAGCTCGGCATACTGGGAAGACATTCCTTAAAGTAAAACATTTCAAAACCAGGTTTAACACTGAGAAAGAATTGGGAACGGAAGCAAGGGTTAAACATTCATAGAACCAGGAGCTCATCGGGGTCTAGATGTTGGAGTGAAAGACCCAGAGGCAGAAAAATCCTGGCATGATGCAGAGAAATTTCTCAGAAAACTAACAGTAGTACAATTAAGGATAGGAGGAAGCCATATGACTCATTTAAAGAGTTTAGCATTAGTGACTAGTAATGTTTTGTTTTCCTCAATGATGATGTCTAGCTCATTTTTTTTTACTATTCTCACTCCAGCATCTAGTGCTGACTATGAAGTAACTCTACAAGTCCACTATGGAATTAGTCTATGAAAGTGACCTCCAGATCATTATACCAGTCACTTTAGAGACCTACTTGCGAGTCTTTGCCTGGGGATGCTGGCTCCCCCCAGTCGCCCCATGTGCAGTGGGAAGCAGCAGTAGGAAGAGAAAAAGCCACACGAGAGCATCCAACTGCAGTCTACTGAAGTTGCCTCCAGAGGCCCTTACCATGCTCTGCAGCTGTATTACCTTTGACACCTACAGCAAATGGTGTAAATTCTCCCTTCCTACTTCTATGATTCTTTCTGCATTTAACTCAGATTCCTGGAGAGGTCTGGTCCCCAAATTTTCTTTTTTCTTTTCAGAAAATCTGATCATTATCAAGTCTTTTTTATATTAAATATAAATTAAGTCCATTATCTCAGCCTCTTACTGTTTTCTAGACCTGCCCTTCCCATGTTACTCCATTTTTCTGCAATATTCCATTAATTTATTTATATATTGCTAGAACAGCAACCAAAACTTCTGAGCTATTATTTTGATGATGTATTAATAAAGTGGTTGAGTATTATTATCAACCTGTGTGCTCCTTTTCTAGCTACCCATTCAGAGAGTCCCTTCTGCCACAGCACAGCTCCTCTTGACCGTCACCACCTCTCCGACAGTCTTTCGCCGTTTGCTGCCATGCTCATCCCCGCATGGGGTGTAGAGGCAAGAGGCAGACCTTTGGGACAGACACCTGCCTATGCAAGTAGCCTACTTTGACTGCTGTGAAACTAATAATGCAGTGATTCTCTACAGTAGTTAAAGCAATTAAGAGTATTTATAAAGTCAAATTATATAGTAATAGTTATATATTAAATATGAGGAAGGGCAGAATATATTATTTTACAGAGAAATTTAGTGCTGAAATATTTTAGAGTATGACATGAAGATCTGATAGCTTATTCTGTTTTGGTGGGGGTTTTTTTCAGTACATTTTCTAAAGGCTTAAGTTTCCTTTCCAGCAATTTTCAAACATTTTTTGTTGATTCATCTCCCCTGAAAGATCTTACAAAACAGGATCTGATCAGTCCTTGTGAAGCAAACAATTTTCAAACATTTTAATTAATCAGTGTTTTGTGTATTTGCCAGATTACGTCCTTGAAATATACTACAAATAGCCTTCTCTATTACTTTTTTATCACAGCAACATGAGTAGTGTGAGAAAAATTATTTGGCTGCAAGTTCTTCTCTCTGAACTCAGCTCTGCTGAGAGAGGAAAGGAGCACTACACTCTGAAGGCAACTGATCTTCCATTGATGGCAAGGACAAACCCCAAGCACCCACCACTACGAACTGTTCCTGGACACCATGATGATGCTTGCTAGGTATAAAAGACATGAATGTAATTTGAAATACAGTGTTTATAGCTTTCCGCTGAATTCTGTTTAAGGTAAAAAAGTATTACTTGGATTTGCAAAGCTTAAATATTCAGTTATTGCCATTTCTCTACTCTGCCCACCAAAGTAAATGTGTTGAAACACAACATGGCAAAAGGTAACAGGACAATGCTTTCATTGCTCATAGAAGATGTGGGACAGGACATTCAAATCCCTCTGTGAAAACGCACCAGGACAAGTTCCCTGACACCCTCTGAACCTGCTCACAGGCAGCTGAAGGACCTTGGTTAGTTCACCCTGAGGCCAAGGAAAGTCCAGCTTGCCATCTAAGATGGAAAACAAAAGCACAAATTATGCCTAAATGTGCTATTCACATTTGTGCTGAGACAGGGCTGAGCCACATGGGGAAATAGCAGCCAACACTGCTATTTGCACTTCTAGCAGAGATGGGGAAACAGCCGGTCATTACGGCCCTGGACTGTGTTTGAACCAGGGATGGGAGATGAAAGACTCTACATTACAATCCCCCAAAGGAATGTGCTTTCCATTTATGAAATCGCTGCGCACAAGGGCAGAAAAAATTTCTATCCATTTAAATTCCAGGAAACAGTAGATGCATTTTGCTTTGAAAAACAAAGCAATAGCACAGACAGATCTCGGCCATTACTCTGTAGCTCTGTCTATCTCTGCCCCAGTTCTTTTCTCAGCCTTGGTCCATTCCTGTCACAATTTTGTGTTTCAGGCTCTCAGATACCTTTCTTCCAAATATCACGAAGAACAGTTTAAATACTTCTATTAGCCATTTTGACTTATTCCAACTGAGAATTTCTTTATGGAAAAGGGGAATGAGGAAAAAGTCTCCCTTTGTTCAATGCCATAAGTATATTTCAGATGATCTTTGTATAAGCAGAGTTTATGGAAGACAGAGGTCCTTGCTGCCAGCCTCACCTCCTGAACAAGATGCCACGTGAGGCCATGGTTGGTGGAGTAGTCCAGTTTCACCTGGTTGTCCATATGAGGAGTAAACACCTGACCGCAGCCCATCACTAAGTTGAACTGTATCATATACGAAGCTCCGATCTGCATAGACTGGGTCTCCACATAGCGCATGCTAGCAGCTAACTTCGAATCTCCTGTAAAACTGAGAGATGTAAGGAAAGTATCAGGATCCATCCCCAAAATAATTCAGAAGGGAACAGTAGCAATGGTTCTGGGTTAAATACAGTGATGCTTCTTTCTTTGTTCTGCAGATTGGTGTGTCAATGAGACAACGCACAGAAGCATCTTTCTGTTGGTACTTCTGCAAATTACCAGGAAGGCCTTGATGTATCCCAGAGTGTAAAACGTTGAATTATTCTGTTAGTTCTTACTATATGCTCTTTGTATTAATGATCAAGTTAGGGTCAAGTAAAGGATAACGTACGGAAAAAACAACACAAAGGAAGTTCATTCCCCAGGAGTGTCCATTGCCTAAGGTCATGTCACAGTAACAGCTGTAATTTCATGCAAGCACTGGACAGTAAAGACACACTGCGTTTAGTTAAAATATCCTTATTCCATAGACTTTTCATTCCACTGATTTTCAAGTGATTCTACATGCAATGCATTCACTGACTTTTGAGTGTTTCAGAATTAACATCACCTATCCTCAGCTTCTTTTCTGCAGGATGTACTGATGTAAGAGTTATATTATCCAGTGGATTGGAGAAGATAATTTTGTCAGTAGTAATGTTTGGAACACACCAAGCCTCATATATGATACAAGGTACCGAGTTCTCACATATATAGTAACACAATATTTATGAAAATACAAGGTTATTTTAATTTAAATGCAGGTTTTTCTTCTATGCACTATTCAAAAGGAAAAAAAAGTCAAATGCAAGAGAGGTATAAGGAGGAAGTAAAAACAACATAAGCTTTGAATCCTGCACACTAGGCTTCAAAACAGAATGTTTTTAGGAAAGTTCATGTAGCATGAAAATTGCCTCTCTCTCCATAGTTTGAGATGACTGGTTAGTGTCTTCAGAAGTATTGTAGTCCTTTCACCTTCAACATTTTCTAAGACTATTCTTAAACGTGAACAATTTAGTGTAAGGATTACATCTTTTTAAAGAAAATCACTGCAAATCATCATGCAAAAAATAAAAAGCTACATTTAGTAGAGTGGTAATGACGAGAATAATCTAGTTCAAGGTTGCCCTTATGGTCAAATAAGTTACAGTTTATCATCTTAAATAAGAAATCCTAATCTTTCAATATCATACAGTAAAACATATTAGCTTCTACCCTGTAAAATTCAAGGTCACGATGAAGTCGGTGTAAGGGCTAGAAATACAAGTCAGTGTTACTTAGCACTCTTTTAAATTAATTCACTGACCCACACTGTTTTCTATAGCGTCCTTTCCAGAAAGAGCAGTCAAGCCATAAATGTCAGCATTCTACCTTAAAGCTTTAGAAGAAATTACTGAAAGCTGACATTAGTTTTGTCATTATCAAATTGCTGTTACTTGGCACAAGTTAAGATCCAGGGTCCTTTTTATTTTCTGACCTTGCTCTCTGTGGCTTCATTTCCTAAAGGATGATCCAACTCATGGCACCATATGAAACTACCTAGTCTACGTCTATCAGCACCACAAACTGACTGTGGTTGGACGTTCCCTTCACTGTTGGGACACTGTCACAGACAACTGGACCAGAAGGCAGTAAATTGCCTTGGAAAACTGTATCTCAACTGTTTGTGCTTTCAGCCAGTGTTTTCAGTGTTTTTCTTCTCAATGGGAAGGATAATTTTAAGTTAAGCAGAGGATTTAATGTACGCTCGTCTGTGGTCCAGCTGGCAACCTATGGTTTGTGGCTTCACTGTTAGAACTGAATGCACCTCAGAAGAATTTGTTTGGATAATGCCTGAATTTATTTTTCTTCGAAACTTTATCTTGTATTTTTCAAAATGACAAAACCCTGCAAATTTAAAAGGTAAAGCTGACTTGGTCTGACATAGTTTTAATTTCTAAAACACAGCTTGAAATTTCATGGCTGATGTGGGAAATCAAAGTTTTACCTTGGGAAATCTGTGCCAGTACAACCAGGCTCCTCAGGTATCAGTCAGCCATGTGCAGTGTAATCAGCTGAAAGTTATATGTCGCAATGCTTTGGAAAATGATCTGGCATTGCACACATAAACCTGGGCACAACACATCACAGTTATCTAAAGCTCATCTGAACAGAATAAAGGAGTTAAAACTAAACAGTTTGATGAATCATCTGCCCACAAGCTGTCTTCCCCAAAGTGATGGAAAACAAGTGAAGGACTGGTACTCAGCATAGGTGCAAAGATTTAAATGTTTCATTTTTTCTCCACAAAAATTCCCTCTATTCAATATTCCTGGTGTAAAACTAGAAAAAAAAATCTTAAACTCTAATCTTTTTTTACTGGTGGCATTCAGGTCATGATTAAAACACTTTAAGTTTAGTATTCATTTTTATTTAATAACTTAGACACTGGATATCGTACACAGTATGTTAAGTAAGCATTGTTTTAAAGTCAAAACAGCTCTTTAAAATGGGTATTAAAGAAATGTGAAAAAGGAAGCTAATGATCACATGAAGACAATCTGTGATGCTCCATAAGAAGCTCTTTTAAGGAGAGGAAATCACATTATGGGTTCACAAAGACCTTTATAATCCACAAAGTGCCTCCAACTGAACAAGGGTAGCATTAAAGGTGGGGGCTCCACCTTACTTGCCACTTCTTCGCTCTTCAGCTGTCCTGTGTATGCTCTTCTGCTGGAATACCAAATGTTTTCTTTGTTCTGGGAGTGACACAGCTGGAATACGTTGCCAGATTTTGTAAGAGACAGGGTAATGTCCCTGGCATAACAATAATTAACTAAAAAAATCTTCAGAAATGAGAATGCAGAGGCCACATTTTTGTATAAATATGTAGCTTTGAATTGGTTTCTAGTGTGTATATAATTAGACCTGCAGAGGCGCAGGAACACAATACCCATAGGTGCCCTCAGAACAATTGCTCTCCCTCCAAGCACTGCCAACTAATTGGTACTTGTGGGAATGATATCACAGCCAATGTCAGCCAATCTGCACTGCTCCAAATTGCTCTGGGATCCCCAGAGTTACCACGTTTTCAAGGCCAGTACTTTCAGGAATACTGAAAAGCCACATGGATGCAGCTAGTTTTGTAAAGCTGCATTGACCGAGAATATCGATGTGATGGCCAAATGCTCACACTACCCCCAGCTTTGCTTCTATCAAAGGCAGGAGACATTTATGTCTTTGTACATCATATCACACCTATTTTGCTAAATAATTCCTAAACGTATTAATATATTTTAATTAAGTCAGTTACCTGAAAGAAACTTTCTGCATGTTACAGAGTAATAATTAATCTAAAAGACAAAACATTTTATAAATACAGGTAAACTATCAAGCTGATGTAGAGCAACTGTATTACATTGCTCCATAAGGACAGTTCACTATGAGCCAGATTTACAGTCTTACCCCAGGCTGCTCTAGGGACAGTGGGACGCTCTATTGTCCGCTACATTGAGTTAAATCAAAATGTCATAATCTGACTGAAGACAGTTTATTTATAGAACGCTATTTTATTTGTGTCCAGAAGAATATTAAAAAAAAAAAAAGAAAAAGTAATAGCATCCTTATCAATACTTCAATGCATTTCAGCAGGTGGCTGTAAGGAGTCTGTAATGCTCCAGAGGCATTTGGGTCAAAACCTTGCCTGTGTATGAGCATTTTGGAGAAGTGATGAATTAATGTATATCATCAAACATTTCATTTTAAAAGTGTTCTGGAGTCTGTTCAGTATACTCAACACTTGCTGTAATAGTGTCTAAGAATCAATTTGAAGCCACATGTTGACAACTACTATCAAATAAAGCGACTGTTCCAGATACAGACAATTATAAAACACTCAAAAAACACCTTTACTCAAAACATATGTATATCAACATACCCCTCTTTTCTAAATGAAACCAGGTATTGAAAAGAACAACCTTCCTCTTCAACAAAAATTAAAATTGCCCTCCTCAGTTTTCCCCAATTTTAAGGATAAATATTTCAGATTTACAGATTCTGAGGCAGAAACAGAGGCCTAATAGATAATTAAAGGCAATTCAGTGAAAACTGGCCTGGGGATGACACCCTGTACAATGATTTATAGCATATTTACCATAGTACTACTAATGAAAAAGCTGTTGTCGGACTTTTCTCAAGAGGATGGTGTCAGTGCTACTGCAAACTCTGCTCATAGAAAGTCATGAGTTAGAAAATGAGAACCAAATGGACTCACAGCTGGGAAAAGCCAACAATAATTAATTTAACTAGCAGCCATTTGTGCAGAATTTGTGTAAGTTTAAAAATTTCCCTTGAGAGAAACAAGGTCAGTGAAGGATAGAGTTCATGTCTTCCAGTGATAATGAAAAATACTTACACTTAAATAGTAAGGAAATGTTGTAAAGCTTTGATTCTTTATTTGATGCATGAAAAGTTCAACATTTCCACTATGATTGAGCACTACAAATGCTTAGCCAATTTATGGGATGGAGAATTTAGCTTAGTGTTTATTATTTTGATTCTGATTTAGAGGTACAGCAGGAAAATAGAGGAACCTCTGCTATCTTAAATAACCTGCTCCCCACCCCTATAAACTGGTCTTACAAGAACAGAAAGAAAAAAATGTCATTAAAGGGCTTTCATTCCAACTCTTTGATGAAGAAGATGCAAACAGTTTGAGCCCTAACATGTTGTTTCATTTTAATGAGCAGCGAGTACCTTCCTTGTCCTTATTAAAGTGGTTAATGGAGCTTCTACTGCCTCATTATCACCGCTAGAACACATTCCGTGTTGTTCCTACTGCTAAGCCAACTCCTTTTAGTTTGACAGATGATCAGAAAGTCAAATCAGATTGCTCAGAGATACTTGTTAATAAAATTGCAACAGTGTTTCTCTGAGTGTCCATGGGGATGCTAAAATTATTTATATTTTCTTGAGGTTTTCTATAATTACTGTGATTGTACTTTTTCCAAATAAATACATCTATGCCAATTAAAGCCATACTGGGTTTATATGTTGATCAGACTAGCATGAAACTTACTTGGCTTTAATAAAAACACAGAGATTAAATTGAGCTTCCCTTGTATTAATTCCAAATGTTACACTTAGGTACTCTAGCATTTAATTTTTGTGAAGCAGGTTAACATTCTACTAAAAAAGCTTATTTTTACACAATCGTAACATAATTTTCTTTTTCTTTGTTTTTCACTTTTTCTTTTCTTGCCTTTTTTTGCTTTGGGGCAGGTGATGGTTTCTTGCTTTTGTTTCTAAATACACAGCACATTTTGGGCATAATTGCAATATGTCAAAATATTGATCACAGTGTAAACAACTAAATGGATATAATACCAGACAAAATAACTACAAATAACTAACGTCATTCTACCAACATTCTGCTGCCTTTCCTTTCTGGAGTGTAATCTAGTGGCTAAGTAAACAGATCTGAACATCACTTACAAAATATTCAGGGTCTGTGCTTAACAGATTAATTCATAACCTGTACACCCATATTGACCTGACTGGATTTTAAGCCAAGATTATGAAAATCTGAATTGTTTCAGTTAGGACATTCTTTAAATATTCTGTGGGGTAAGAATGCTACATTCAAGGTTCCCATCGAACATAAATCTCTGTGTAACGGGGTGGAAAAACTTACTGCTAATTGCAATTAGATTAGCAACTGTATTTTTGTCCATAATGTGAGGATGAGACACAATTACTCTGAATAGCTGCCAGAAGGACTCATTTGCAGAAATCACTTGGTTCTTAGCAGGATGAATAGACAAAGAAAACAAAAGTAGAAGAGAAATGAATATGTGTTTCTCACCAAAGAGTCCAGTCATGTCCACAGTAGGGCTGAACATTTCCCAGGTAGAATCCCAGAGACTGTGTGACTTCCACTAGGTTGGTGAAGTCCAGACTGATGCTATTGAAAAGCACAGAGGTCATGATGATTTCATCGATTGCCCACACATCTTCACCTTGAGAAGAGTGATATGGTTGCCACCATCTGAACTGAATGCCAATCTGCCTTGCATCTTCAGGAAGCTCCACTGAAATTATCCTGGAGAACAAAAAAAAAATTATTATTGAGAGTTGTCCTGGTTTTGGCTGGGGTAGAGTTAATTTTCTTTCTAGTAGCTGGTGTAGTGTTATGTTTTGGATTCAGTATGAGAAGAATGTTGATGACACACTGATGTTTTCAGTTGTTGCTAAGTAGTGTTTAGACTAAGTCAAGGATTTTTCAGCTTCTCATGCCCAGCCAGCAAGAAAGCTGGAGGGACACAAGAGGTTGGGAGGGGACACAGCCAGGGCAGCTGACCCAAACTGGCCAAAGGGGTATTCCATACCATGTGATGTCATGTCCAGTGTATAATCTGGGGGGAGTTGGCCTGGAGGGGCAGATCAGTGCTCGGGAACTAACTGGGCATCGGTCAGCGAGTGGTAAGCAACTGCATTGTGTATCACTTGCTTTGTATATTTCATTTCTTTTATTATTATTATTGTCATTTTATTATTGTTACTATTATAATTATTATTTTCTTCCTTTCTGTTCTATTAAACTGTTCAACCCACGAGTTTTACCTTTTTTTTCCCCCCGATTCTCTCCCCCATCCCACTGGGTGGGGGGGGAAGTGAGCGAGCAGCTGCCTGGTGCTTAGTTGCTGGCTGGGGTTAAACCATGACAAAAGTTTTGCTGTTTGTAGTAATTCCATAGGGATGTATTTTATGGTTATTTTTTCTTACTGACCCTAAAAATCATGGGTTAAATTCAGCCCACAAATACCTTAGCATCTACTGGTACAGCTTCTACCAGTGACAGGGGCACGGGCATCGCTAGTTCTCTTAGTAGTCAATGTATTTATTGAAAGACAGCCATATGTAAAAGCCACAAAAAAGTTTCCACCAGTTTTGTAAATTTTGCTGCTACTGTGGACCTCTCTGTAAATTTAAAGATGCTGTTCCTTGCCAGAAGAAACCTGAATACCCTCCATTTGAAGCCAAGGAGCTTGGACTGGCAAAGGGATGATCAGCTGACAAGGATTTATGAATTCCAGCTCCATTTTCTCAGACTCAGTGGATTTTATCCTGATCTGAAGACATGCATCTTTTTAACATCTGTGCTTGTTTCTGCACAGCACTGACGTCAGGCCTGTGTTGCTCTTGTCCTACAAGAACCCACTCCTGTAAACTGCCACATTCAAGTGAAAAGGCAGTGTGATTATGCGTAGTCTTTTACGGCAAACACTTTTCTTCTGTAGTTGCATAGAGATGCAACTGGAGGTGAGTCCCAGGCTCTTCTCCCGGTATGCAAGGTCACCTGAATTGTCATGGCAGCTATGCCAAGAAACCAGTAATTGACAAACTGCAAAGAAAATTAAGAGTAATATCTAATTTCCAGGAGCAATTATCATACACAGTAGCAGGGAGCATGCATTAATTGCCACAGCAACAACACCTTCTTGAAAGCTCCATAAATAACCAGGACCATGGTGCCCCATGCAATGTACGTGAGCTGTGAAAACAGACTGGCAACAGGGACATTTGTCTCCATTGATGTACAATTACTTGCTGGCAAAAGGGTTTTTGGCAAGTTCATCATGTCGCTGATATTTTTCTTTCTCTCTTAGACGAAATGTGGATGAAATGACAAATCAGGTAAACTGGAAACATAATTTTATACTTTAGCACCAAGTTTTTTCCAGATTTAAGGCTTTCTAAGGTGCCTGTTACAATGTGTTGTTCCGCACATATGAAACAGCCTTGTGCCTGCAGTGCTCAGTGCAAAACCACACTCTTCAAAATCACTTGCTAACCTGACCTTGTGGAGAGTGTATTTATAATACTATTGTTTAATGTCACATTAATTTTAAAGAAGAATATGTTAATCCATTAGCAAGAAAAAAATTAAATGGCTTGGCTAAACAAGTGGGAAGCACTCAAAAAGTCCTGGCTGGCATTTCTAGGAGCTGCTTTCTGCCAGTTGTAGGCTGGAGAGAGCAGTGTTGAGGGGCAGCCAGAGGTGACCGCTGCCACGTACTTTATTGTATGACGGATACATTTCTTTTGCCACTCAAATAAACATGCTTGAATGACTTCATACCCTTCTGAGAGAAAGACCAAGCCCTATTACTCTCTGGCATGTGAATAAATTACAAGGACTTTCTTTCTACCAAGGGTTCCCTAATAAGCAGCAACTCTAAGACTTTTGGGGTCAATTTTTAAAGGCACAAATGACACTAAATAGCTACTGATGCTGAAAGGAACCAAGGATTTTGTCTTCCATGGTTCAGTAGGGTGAACCCAAGGAAAGCCAGTACCCTGACTAGGAAGAGCACTGTATCCAGCGTACACTGTGAAGCACTTGGCACTTGTGTGAGCTAATGCTCTGTTATAATCCCGGGCATATTTCTCTGCCGGTGGCTGTCTCTGATGCCTGCATCTTCCCTTTCACTCTTAACTCTCATAATCTCACCCACGTGGACACTAATTCTCACTGACAGTAATTTACAGAAAATCCTAAATCATGATATACACCACTGATAGACCTATCGGATGTTAAAATATTTAACACGTTAAAATAAATTTACCATCCCAGGGGATTAAACAAACACAATTTAAAAACGTTGGTGTAACCACCATCTATGGCACATACGTTTAGTATGCAGAACCTGACTACATCTCCAGTTATAACAGCTTCTCCTGTCTGGCTTTGATTTGTTGGAGATAGATAGAGAGGGAGGGGGATTCTTGCTAATGACTTTTCTGCTGCAGAGAAGAAAAGTGTTCCTACTAACATTACCAGCCACCATTAGATTTCTTAAAAACCAGCTGGGAGACCTTTGCTCTGATCTCATTCTTTCAAGCTATGCGCATACCTAATATTGAAAAGCCACTGCTGTTCTGCTCAGAAGAAAAATGCAGCTGTCAAATGTTAGCAGATTAAATGCACCTTTTCAGAAGAACATTAAATGTGTAATTATTTTTTGTATGACTGAAGATTAATTAAATTTCTGGATACAGATTGATTACCAAACTTTGTAGCAGTCCATCTATGTTACCAAAAATGTTGATATTTTCAGACAACATAATATGAAAAGGTGAAGCTTTCTTCATGTTCTTCATCATAATTATTGCCAGCATTATCTTCAGATTTGTATGTCTGTCATTTTTATATCTACCCAGAGTGGACTATACATATCCCATGGCAAAACCTTTCTAACCTGTGTATGTTGTGCTTAGCTCTTTGCCCTGTCACAGCAACAGAAATTGTGTTTCATACTTAATCTCAAAAAGCAAAAAAAAGTCTCTGGCATCAATATAATTTACTACATTTATATCTTAAACATCACTAAAATCAGTCACCGGAATGTGTATTTTGCTTTTTGTTATAAAAATTTCATAGTGCTATATATTAAAAACCTTTAGGGAAATAGAATTCCTACAGCTGTAATCTTGAATCTAAGAATTAGAAATAGGGCCATATAAAATATATATGTGACTACAATAAAGAACAGAAAAGGAAATTTTGAAGACGGCTTCTGAGTGTTCCAGTTTGTAGGACCTTTCCTTTGGAAACATTTAAAACTTCAGAAATGAAAGTCCACATGCAGTATACTTCTGCCAAATAAAGTAATTCCTCTCAGATTTTTCAGTATTTCTTACAGCTCCTGGGAAATAGATTTAATGTTACAAGTTTTTTTCCATTAGAATATTCTTAATCACATTTTGTATATTGTATATTTTATGCTAAGTTATTAACAAGATGAGGAAATGTAGTATTTTTTTTTTAAATGTGCTGATCTGAGCTCAATAAATATAAATAATGAAAGTTATACGTAGTTAAAGTGACCTGCAGACTATCTACCTGGGGTTGACTCAGGCCTTATCCTGGAACAGGGATGAGGGGTAGAGAAGAGGATGCAGGGCAATACCTAGTGCAAAGCAGTCCCTGGCCAGGAATGTACCAGCTGGGACAGGACGCATGATGCCACTGTCGGCTCTGCCTCTCATGCCTCCTTGCAGAGCATCTCCTTTCATTGGGATTTATTGGCTCTATTGGCAGCACCCCATGAAGGTAGATGCTTCCATGTTTGAGTGGGTTTGCACAGAGGCAGCCCAGATTGTTCTGGGCTTGTGGTACAGGTATGCTCATGGAAAGTCCTGATTTTGCATTCCTTTATGAAAATTGGAGGATGGTCTCACAAACGTAACAGTAAATAGTACCTTCTCTAAATACATCAGATACATTCCTCTCTAATCTGGCGCCAAACATAGACGCTGCTAGATGAGACGAGCTCTTTGTTCAGCTTCTTCATGATTTGTACAATTCCCAGGCACAGTCACCAGCAGGTCCTCCCAGGGCACCGAGTCCAACCCACAAGCACAAAGTCATGTAATCCCCTTCACAATGGGAGCAGGTGCAATTTCGCTGCTGACGTGGAGAGACCCTCACGGTCAGATTTTGTCGCATATGTCCTGCGCTGCCTACAAACTTCTAATCCCAGAGGATGATGTAGTGAAGGTATCTATGGCTACAAACAATTTATGTTAATTTTTCTTTACAAGTGGCTGCTTCCATCGGAAGAGACATGCCCCTATTTCCCACAAGTACATTTCTACCCCTCAGCCCACACTGCCTCAGCTTGTTCTGTCACATCACCTGAGACTCAAATGCCATTAAATCCATGTGTTCATTTTTATAGAAGCAGGCAAAAATGGGAAGTGCCCAGAAAAGCTGCAAAATTTTAAGGAAAAGTGGTAACCTTTAGTGTGCAGTAAAAGATCTTAATTCCACTCACTCCCGTATCATGTGGGCAGATGTACTTACTCACCACATTGCAGTGACTACCACTACCAGCATTAACTGTATGTAGATAACACTCCTCGTAATATTTATGCATATACCTTGGCTCGTGGTAGTTGAGGTAAGAATAGTGTTCCAGTAGTTTCCAGGTAATCCCATTGTCATAGGAGTAATGCAGCAGCACTCCTTCCCCAGGCTGGTCGGGTGCTTTGCAGGTACTCAGCACTGACTTGCTGCCCAGGCGTAGTGTGAACTGCAGGAACCTGGATCAGAATTACACAAATATTTATAGGATACCATTTGCATAGTGGGTTTTTTTTTCTCCTAACCAGGTTGTTTTCAGATCTTTTCAATCTAGACAAATTTTGATAAATATCAGTTATGGGGCTTTGTACGTGCAATTTGTTTTTACTGTCAAGTAATGCAATGTGGCACATATAGTTAAAAAATGCCAATCATTACAGCATTTAATTATTTATTAGGCACTGAAGGGGAGGGAGAAATAGTGAATGGATCTAATCAGCTGCCACAAGCTGTCAAATAACCACAACCTTATAAATAATTAATTAGCACTTGGCTTTGACACTCAAGTTTGATATTAACATTTCATATTTTCCATCCTTACTGTACAACAACTTCACTCCAGTCTGTTTTAGGCTCTGTTGTTTACAAAGCAGGAGGAAAAAAAGCAAGGCTATGAAATCACCATTAAAATATGGAACTAGGAGTTTTTAAAAAACTTTCTTCCTGCTAAAACAATCGACTTGATAATACACAAGGTCATAGCTGGAAGGGGAGGGGTTCCCCAGTTTCTTTGCCTCACATTACTGCTCTTTCCCTCTCACCTGGACTGGGAGCTATCAAGGAAGGAGGTGATCAGCTGGCGCCTCCCATCCTTGTTGAAGACCAGGGCCTTGCCACTGGCCAGGACCCCGCAGCCGAAGCTGACCTCAGCCCCCCGGATGGAGTAAAAATTGTGATAGGAGGAGAGGCGAGAGTTGGCAAAGCTCTCAGAGATGAATATGGGAAAGGTCTGCGATGCCATCTCACACGCGGGCCCTGAAAAGCCAGGGTCACACCTGCAGGTGAGGAAGATTGAACAGCGTAATTAATGACCCATCTTCTCCTGTGGTTGGTTGGCAAATCAACACAGTGGCCGCAGTTGTTCATGAACTGAAGATAGCTACAAAGTCCCTCTCAAATCTAAGGACCAAGAACCTCTTTAAACTTTATTTAGGTATTGCATAGCCAATTACTTTCTTTTAGGTAGTAGTACTTACTTTTCCAATTTTAAAAAATCATAGTTGTGAACACCCCACCAATTTACACATAAAATGCAATACAGAAATATATTTTTCATTTTTAGAACAAAAATACTGCTGACATAATTTACAGTTGTTCATATGTAAAATGATGAATTTGTTTTTATCTGTAGCATGTCACATGTGATTACAAGAAATTGAGGAACAGAACAGAATGCCCCATGGGTCACGTTCTTGTTAATACCTAAAAATAGTTACACCATTTTGAATGTGCTTACTGGTTTTGAGCAAGTACCTTTACTTTTTAGGCTAGAGCCCTTTTAACAAGCCAGACTTTCAGAAAAAAGTGGAGTGCTGACCTTCTGTCCTTGAGGTCTGTTAGGCTATGGGATATTAGAACTATGAAAATTGTGATTCTTTCCCAAGATTTAACATAAAAGTGATACAGTCCCAAATCACCTCTAAAACCAGTATAAAGCATGAATCACTTGACATTTCAGTGTGCTCTGCAGCACATTTTAAGGTGAACTGGAAGTTAGACTCTCTCCCAAAAGAAAACTATTAAAAAAATATTAAATATGCTGCCGTTTAGAAAGATTGATCTTTAGCTGTCCAGTGAGCTTTATGCATTCTGGGGTCTATGCTAGTTTTATATTTAGTCATCTCAAAAAGCAAGGGCTGAAATGAAAATTACTTCAACTTTCAGATCATCAAGTGAACTATGTGACAGAAATTGAATACAAGTACTGAATTATAACTCTTACTTGCAGCCATTTCTAGTACACTGTCCTCGCCCTGAGCAGAATTTGAGGCAAGCTGGACCAATATAAACTGCAGAGAAAAGAAATCAGTTAAATGAAAGGTTATGTGATAAACAGAATATAAAGAATACAAGAAAGGATACAGAGCTGATCATACAGTTAGTGTATTTATCCTAATCCCACTAGCTGCAAGAGGTCTACAAAAGGGTAAAATGCATTTGACTGTGTCAAGGATACTGAGGGATAATTTATTATTTAATGGGTAAAGTCTATCTGTGGCTTGAGACACTAGTGATGTTTTAATTAATGTACCTGATTTTTCTAAGACAGTGAATGAGATCAGATGATTTGCTATGCATTGACCATTTTCTTGCCTTCCCTTTTCTTCATCTTATTTTGGAGATGTAATCCAATATATGTATCAGTACATTCCAATAGCAGTCTTGTAGGTTTTTAAAATGTGCTGCTGCTTCTCTCACTGAGATGCACATACTTAACTGCACTGGACTTAATTGGAATTAGAACCTGCCCTGATATGTCTTAAGTAACTATTAAATATGATACACTTTCACTGATTCTTTCAAATGGAATGAAACTCCAAATCACATGCACTCATATGTACTCCAGACTTGTTTTACTCTTTTACTTCATCTTCTTCCAATGACTCCTAATTGACAGTCTTGATAATTTATGAAAAATATGAAGGATGGAAAGATGAGCAAATCTCAGTATAATCTACACCTCACTGCACTGCTATAAAGAAAGGCATTAATCTGGGTATAGACCAAATGCATTAATCCGGGTGTAGCTCAAAGTGACAACTTGTGGGCAATGTTCTTTCAATACAATATGATAAACAGACCTTAACCATGAATAGCGTCACCTTTTCTGTTGAAGAATGACTATTACTTGGAGTTATCCACTTGCACTGTGACTTTTGGAATGTCATTCAAATAACCACCAATTTGAAATCGTCTGTAACAAGTAGTACTTATTCCATCTCCTAGTTTTATGATGCCCATCACAGCAGTGTGTCAGTACTCCCTGGCAGATGCACTCTAAATCCCTGTTAGCTACTCCCTGTCACTAATTCCCCATCAGACTTCATGTGATTTCTAGATTTTCTCACTTTTCAGGGTGGAAAAATTCTGTTCAGTTTGATTTATTTGTGTCTTTTGAGGTCTTTTTGAGGGGGTGGTAGAAGTAGAAGGGTTAAAGATGTAATGATGTCGTTCAAAATTAAAAAAGCTTTATGGAAATTGGAAGTTTTCCAGTGTTTCTAAAAGATGGCCAGCTTCCAGATTTCATTTAAAACTTAATTTACATAAGGAACAGTTATGAAGCTAGAAGTCAGAGTGCTGAATCCTTGAAAATCTTCCTTTCTTTAAGAATTTGAGTTCTGTTCCAATATTTTTAAGTCTTTCCCTACAATACGGTGTAAAGCTTCAGTTTTGCTACTATCTAACAAAGGAGGCATGCAAAACCCCAGAAACATGCTCATCTTTAAGACTTGATTCCCATATCATGGTTCTACACCTCAAACAAATTTTGGAGCAGGCAGATGGTTGGTAAAACTTCTTTTGAGATGGTACACGTTGGAGCACGCAACATCCTTTGATGGAATTGTGTTTTGTTCTACAAGCAAAGGTAGTGCAGATATATGAATTATCTACTGATTTTCAAAATCTTGTTTTGTTTTGTTGTAAAGAATTTGGACCCTTGGAGTGATTTCATCTTACTCTTGTTTCTGTGAACATCTATGAGCGCCTCCCAACACTTACAGTTTGCATTTTGTTAGGTAGCAAGTCATCTTTGCAGATACTCACAGACATCTTCTTACGTTTATATACCTAAATTTTCCCTTCAATTTACTTTCTTTTTGACGTATATCATTAGCTCTAAAGACAAGCATTAATACTGTATCCAGAATGTCAAGATGATGCTACTTCCCATTAATACGATTAAGAGATTAATTTTCATTACTTTTTGTGAAAAACTTTCATTTGTGGCATTACCTTATCAGCTTCAAGGATTTTCTTTTCAATACTAGGCATTAATCTTATTTTAATAATTTTGAAAAATGTAACTATTTACCATTCCCAGGCTCCATAGCAAACCTTACTGGGAATCACTACAAAATTTCACGGGCTATTGTATGTCACTGTAAATCTTTAAATTACATACATCACACATCAAACAAAACAAATTCTGGATGTAGTTTACTTAGTCCCAAATCATTTAAGACTAAAGAGCAAGCTAAAAAAATTAGCACCTTCTCATAGTTAGCCCTTTCAATCATGCTTATTTCTGCATTTCATACATTGTATTTATTATATCCTGTGTTCCTAAATACTTTTGCTGTGCTTTAAAGTATTTCCTTTCAAGACTGGCCCCGGTTATCCTCTGCACTAAGTTTTATAATCATATGAGTCAAGATAAGCTCCTCCCAGTTCTTCACATCCATTTAAGAACAGGTAGGTGAAAAATAATTTCCTAAAAGAAGAACTGTTCCCTGAGACAGATGGTACTTTCCCCCTGAAGGTACTGTAAACAATGTAAAAGTTCTGTCAGTGTTTTGGTAGCAGCGTTGCTTTATGAAGGTCTTCTATGTCCAGAAGGAAAAATATGTCCCAGATGCTGTAACTGTTGCTTAGTCTGGTGCAGTACATGTCCTTAATAGTGCCATGTAGTACCTATTTATGTAAGTAGGACTAAGCAGTCAGAGGAAATGTTATATTAAGCCCTTGCCACCAGTATCTTTTCCTGGAAAGTATTCAATTAAAAGGAAAAAAAAAAAGGTACTGTACTAGGCTATTGTCTTTTCAAATGGCAGAATTCCACTCTAGCTTCAAAATGCACCTGTTACCAAGTGCAGAGAATAAGAAAAGGAATTTAACAAACTGAGAATCCTTTGACTTGTGATTATGGAAAATATGTTTACTTGGAGCAGCATATAAAAATTTACTCTTCTGATGTATCATGATCATGGGTAAGAATACTAACTATTATCGATTGCCCACATATTTCCAAGGATTGGTCCTGTTTGTCTCCATCGAATCCTGGTGTCACTTGTTAATGCAGCATTGGGAAGGGGAATAGTTATTCGGTTCCACCTGAAATACACATAATACAAATGCTAGCTTTTTACATTGATAGTTGTTAAGCAACTGTATGTTTTGCAAATGTGCTTATTTATACTGGAAGCTTTGTGAGAATTTTTAATTCTAAACTCTGCTCAAATGAAGCAGTGAAGTTACTGCAGCTTTGGAAAATACAAAGGAATAAAAGAACATGGCCCATGACATTTTCATACAATATATGAATGTTAATTATTACATTATAAAACCCAGCCAATTTTT
This sequence comes from Pandion haliaetus, assembly GCA_013401275.1. Classification (NCBI taxonomy): domain Eukaryota; kingdom Metazoa; phylum Chordata; class Aves; order Accipitriformes; family Pandionidae; genus Pandion; species Pandion haliaetus. The sequence goes on from VYZV01010174.1 coordinate 46,225, forward strand.
TACCCTGTATGAATGCATGAAGTCAACAAAGACCTTAACCTGCTTCACTGTAGTGACTTCTCCATCACAATGAGTAACTCCTAAATTGCATACTGAATTAAACCTTTCAGTATGACTGAACTCTCTTTGGTGGAAACCCTTGGGGGTGAGAAGAGGGGCACAGAGGATCTGGCCTGCTGTGGTCTGGGCCATCATTCTCGTATCATGCACGGGACCTAGACTTCCTACACACACTGGGGGCCATGGGTCCTATGAAAATGGTACAGGAATGGGGGGGTCACCGGATCATAGCAATGCTTCAACTACACTTGCTTCTCATACTCATACCCACTGCTCTGAAGTGTCTGTGGAAGTTGGGATACAGAAAGATACACAGTCATGGGATTTGCACTATGCAACAAGATGTCACAGTTCATTTTATGGTCAGAACAGTACCAAAGAGACTTAATAAAGAGAAGGGTTGATATAAGAAAGTGACACTAACAACCATCTCCATCTGCAGAAGTACAGAGGATGTGCTTCTTTGTAACCCAATATTGGGATTCCAAGTGAGTAAAGGTGTCTGAGGATGTAAATATCGCTTTGACTGATGGTTCCTCTGACTAAGAAGAAAACTTTTGTGGCTTTGACAAAGTATAACTTTTCTTGTAATTACCAGCATGATGTCCACAGGGTTTTTTCTGTAATTTATCTTTAGCATCAGAAAAGTAATATTATACCACAGAATCAGCCCCATATATTTCAAATTTCATTACTGGGCAGCCAGGGAGACCAGAACACTCCTTCCTTGCTCCCCTCAGCTATTAAAAAATGAAAGATGACACAGGGTTGTGTGCTTTGCTGCTTTCTTCTGTCACCTATAATTCACTTCTCTAATCTTGCATCCCAGTTAGCTTTGCAGAGAACACTCTCACCCGCTGTAATTTTCAGAGGCGTAGACGGTGCTGTGGGGGAGGTGAGGCCCAGCACATATCTCAGGCAAACACTCGGTATGGAGCAGGGACCAAGAGCGACCATGGTTGGTTGAAAACTCCAAGCTGACGCTTATAACACAATGAAGGAAACAAAGGAGAAAGACGCTGTGAGCCTACCTGGCATAGATATGAATGTAGAAGTACCAACACTGAGAAACCACCACATCTGCTATTCCTAATAACTGATGCTGAAACATGAAATAAATTTAAGCAGACTTTGAATACAACAAATCCTGAAAATACAAGCATGAAACAAATCTGAGTGTTTAAAAACCGAAAGGGTAGTCTATAGACCGAGGATTGTTTAAACACCTAGTCCTTGTTTGGCCACCATCTAGCTAGTGTTTTTATGCTGCTGCTGCTAAGTGAGCTGTTGTTAACTCTCATATTTCAGCTAGAAATGGTTTCAAAAATAATGAGGAGAAAACTTGGATTAATCAGAGCTAGACAGCATCACGTGAGCACAGGACACTTATAACTGTCAGCTGCTAACCATTACATCTTCAGAAGGTGGTAAAAGACCACCTTCTGCATTCATGCATTGGCTGGCTCTTCCCTTCTGTTGCTGAAAAATATTAACTTCATTGGACTCCTCAGTCATCTGCCTCCTCCACCCATTGTGCCTAAATGGAGACCAGAAAAGTGCTATGGAACAGTGAAAAAGGCCAGCCCCCACTGAGGACTGCAGAGGCTGGAGAGCACCTGGGGAAGGGCACCCTTCAGAGAGCCCCCGTAACAGACAGAGCCCCCGGCAGCCATGGGAGCCTCTGCGCTGCCCAGCCATAGTAGTCTTTGGAGGCTCCCTCGCACCTCACAGAGTCTGGAGTGCTCAATAGTGAATTTTATGAATTTTGTGACATAAGCATATGTGAAAACTCCAGATTTCCTTGGAAAAAGGCTGCTGTTCTCTGGTTTCATAGACTAGTAGTAAACCAAACCATCCATGTGCAGATAGTTACGTTAGAGAACTGGAAACTCTATGAGACCATCCACTGAATCTATGTCAATGAGTTATTAAACCCATTCTCCCAAAAGTTCATTGACAAGTTCAATTTTCAAAAAGGTACTAGTAGAAATTTTTCCTTCCCTATTTCACTGCGTATTTTAAAAAAACACATTGTTTACAATCTAGGAGCATAAGGAAATCCTTAGATGTCTTGCATTCTGAAGACCTTGAAAAAGTAAGAGGGAAAGTGCTTGATTTATTATGGATTTAGTATTTTACTGAAATACTCTTGTAATTTCCTCCATATAATTAGCTTGTGATATTCTGTTTTATTTTAAGTAACGTCAGTGGAACATTATAAAAGTCATAATTCACCACCTCAATACTAAATTATTGGATTATAACTTTTCCTTTTCATTATAATTTGCTGCCAATATTACTTTATATAAATGTACCATCACTGTGATCTTGTGTGTATTAAAACGGTTTATGGAGGTTTTGACTAATTTATTTCAGATTTAACTATGCTGATACCTTGGAGGGTCATATTTACTGCACATATTCAGTGGAAGTCTCTCACATTTGCAGGAATGTTTACAGGCAAAGTTTTCACTTTCCATGTAGAAGAATGTTGCTGCTTTCCCTTCCTATCAAATATAAGTGCAATGCCTTGATTTTTGCTGCCCCTTGAATTCTGCTGCCCTGCACGGCTGCTAGGACTGTCAGTGCTAATGCAGCTTTTTCTAGTTGGAAGTAGGTACCATGGGACATGGATGTGAAAGCATCTACGTCTTACTTTAAACTCTTGACTCTGGAAAAATATAAAGTAACTAAAACCTCATAAAATATCAGGATAAACAGTCTCACATGTACATAGGGAAAGAGGGACAGTGGACAGTTTGGATTTCGGTCCCCTATTTGAAGAAGGATGTTAAGAAACTGGAGAAGTAGAGCAGAGGATGACCACGATGCCTGTGGCCTTGAGCATTGAGCTAGGAGGGGCTGAGGAGCCAGCTTGCTCAGCCTGCTGAGGAGGGATAAGCTACAGCAGCCTGTGATGGTGCAGAGGGCACTCACAAGGAAGGCAGAGCCAAACTCTCCTCAGTATTGGCAGGCACAGTATAAAGGGCAATGGCCGTAAGGACATGGCTTTAGAGTTTTGTACTGGACATTAGGAAACACTTTTTCACTTGAGCGGGTCATGCAGAGAAGTAGCACAATACCCATCCATGGCTATTTTTAAGTCATAGATAGGCAAAGCCATGGCTGACCTGACCTATGCTCTTAACAACCCCATCTGCAGCAGCAGGTTTCACTAGATGACCTGTGAAGGTCCCTTCCAACCAATATTTCTATGTTTCTACAAAATATGGAGCAGCGAACTACTTCCTTCTTTCCCTTTCCCTCCCCCTTAACTCCATGATAAAAATCATGTTGAATGTCCCAGTAAAGTGAAGCCAGTGAAAGAGTTCTGCAGTCGGTCTACAGACAGTGAGGTCCTCACACTGATGGTCATTAAGATGAGGACTATTTATCACCAGTCTTACAAGAATTATATACGCTTGTGGCATTAGTAGTCTCTGGGAGGTCAGCAGGGCAGGTTTCTGCCACTGCCTTTAATACTTTCCCCCTTACACAGTATTAAGAGGTAAATCTCATATCCACTAGAAACTGAAGCAAAAGTTGCTCTAAAATCATGAGCATATTTCAGAATAATGGACTAAGAAAACCAAGTTTTGACCTGGAAAGCTATTTAATGGACTCCTTATTGCATGTGAGATGATTTATAAATCTGGGCCTGTGAAGATCAGGAGAAACATTATCTTTTGAGCAGCTTATATTTGTCATTATTAATTGGCTCCATTCTTTCTGAGAAAAAAAATTTCCAAATACTCATGTAGATGTTATAAAGTAAAATGTACTAAAAAGCTGATAATCAAAAGAGAGATCTCGCCAGCTGTACCTGTTACCAGGTTGGTAAGTTCCACAACCCAAATTTATGGAAAACTGGATCATGTGAGTCACCGTGGAAGGGAGCACTGGAAGGACGTGGAAGTAATCCACAGCCCAGACATTCCTGTTGTGGCCCTGGTGACTCTTTTGCTTCAGGCAGAACTTGGTTGCAGGAGTCTGCAGGTCCGGACTAATGACAACAGAAACCAAATATGGAACCTTTAAAAGAAATTAAATGAAGCTTAAATAAAACAAACAATATTTAAAAAAGATCACAAGGTATTATTTAACATAGAAAAGCAACTTCAAATGTGCTGAACCAAACGTGCTTTTTTCTCTCCTTGCTTCATTTCTGTTAGCTTTTTTAGCCACTTTTTTCCACAGAAGACCCCAGATAATGGCTATGCACATAATATTATACTATGTGCGTAGCTATTAACACTCTGGATACCACTGCTGCTTAGCACTTTTGTGGGATCAGATTGTTTGTTTTTAAAGACACTGTAGAAAAGACTGTACCTTCTGTGTTCTGAAAAATACTAGTTTATTTTGTCAGTGCTCAGCTGGTAATTGAAGGTGATATTTGTCCTGGAGCCTTTCAGCTGACAGAAGCAAACACAGGGTAATGGCATGTCTAGTCCGAATACGTGAGAATGGAGTAACAGCATGAGTTCACAGGCATATGTGGGGAGGATGTTATGTTGTTGAAATAAATGAAATCACTGCTTTACGAAGCCTTTGTCCTAAAGCAACGTAAGTAGGCCTTCGTTATGCCAAAAGAGGATATCAGCTTTAAAACTGCTTGTTTTAAAAAAAACTCCACAATGAATGCAGTATAATTTCAGATCCTATCTCTCCCCGAGTTCCCCAATTAATTTTTTATTATTTTACAGTTACAGTTTCCTTAGTTTTAAAAAAACGTCTACCCTGTCTTTCACACAGAAGCAGGCGAGGAGGGAAGCCACGCACAATGAAACAATGCGAGTGACTCAACCAAACTCAGGCCAAACCCTACTGTAAACATTTACTCTCTGAATGCTAAGGTTACAGTGAAAATACACACAGACCTGTGCTTGAAATCAGCTGCATCTTTACCACCAAATTTCCCCCACACTGTATAAGCATACTGCATTTCAGTCTCCAGAGTGTCCATGTGTATACGTATTGCATATCAATTTTTGCTGTGTTGTTTACAGCAGCAGAATAAGGACACCTCAGGACTGGGTTACTCAGGGTAGGCATGGCCTGAGTGCTTCCTTGCCCTAGCCAGGTAGGATCCTGACAGCAAGCTCGAGGTCCTTATTGTCCTGCCTGAGGGTGGTGGATGTGGTTGGAAGGAGGCTGCACTATTGGCAGAGGAGATGCTGCCTGCACACACTGCCAGCAACCGCCTCCTATGGCTGAGTTCACGCCTGCATCACTGCAGACCCTCTAAGAGGGCACACAACTGTATTTTAAAATAGAAAGAAAAAGTGTAAAATGTGAAATTTCCCGCACTAGGTGTGGGAAAGACATCCAGGCATTTCTGAATCACTCTCCTCCCAGGCACTGATCCCACCATGACTGACCCTCTCAGGACATACCTCCTGAGTATCAAACCATGGCTAGCAGAGCTTGAGTGGAGATGGGAGTAATTATTTGTGAGGAGACATGGTCACTAAAGTTTTCAGCTGATCACTGAAAATTTTTGCCCATTTGCCTGTTATTCTAGCAGTAGCCAATGCCGCAGTCCTGCTTGGGGGTGGAGTAATCAGGAATAACTGCAAAGCTGCGCTGCAAAGGCATCCTATCACTGCGAGATCTGTGCATGATTTATGTGCTTGGGAAGGTCATGTTTGACTGTCCCTGTGGAATTCAACATACAACATTGTTGTGATGCCTTGAAAATAGATTGATCTATCCATCCCATCCACCTATTTTGTTTAAGACAACTTACCTTGTAAGCAGCATAGGTCAGGGTATCAAGAGGTATGTGTTCCCTCCTGCCTTCAATCTTGGCATAAAGTGTGACATCATTTTCATGGGATTCTCCAGAATCACAAGTTCCCCCTGTACAACACACATTTGCGGGGGAAAAAAAATAATTGAAGCCCTTGATACTGGAAAATGAAATCAGCCATAATTATGAAAATAATTACAACCAGATGCCATTTAACTTAGGATATGAAACAAAACAACACCAACTCTAAGGACACGGTGTATAAGAACTATTTGACCAGGTACACCATGCCAGAGATCAAGGGGATTGACAATTATGAAAACCTCAAGTACCTCTCTTAATCAGTTTACCAAAATGATTTTAATAGAAAATGCTGTGCCCAAAGCAATACTTCTATCTGTATGCTTTAAATCCTATTTACATAGAAATGCTCTGCTTTTTGAGTTCTTATCAGTAAACTGTTATTTAGTACTCACACTCCATGCAGCCACACACATTGTATGTGAGAACCTCTTAAATACTTCTCAGCTGGTGGTTTAGCAGCTAAGAACTTGTTCTTAGTAGAAAATTAGGAAGACTTCCTTGTACCTTATTTGTTGTGCTGCTGCTTCTACTGTCTACACCATATCCTAAAAGTGATGGATGGAGTCTATTGTATCACACAAAACATGTGTGACACGGTTGCCTCATTGGAATGGGGCAGCATTTGAAAGATCTTCATATCGGTAGAACCCAAACCACTTATTAATCTTCACCGAAAGAGCAGATGTATTGGCAAATATGAGCATTAAGTTCTGCATTATAGTTACGGGATGGACATCATCACACTAGTTTGGTGTTCTGGAAAAAAGTTTTTAAAACAAATTATCTGTATTTGAAACAGGAAACATCATTTCCCTGTACAGTATGGGTACTGCAGGTATTTAAATAAAAGAAAAAACAACAATGAAAAAACCAGGATGAGGAAGCTTCTTTGAAAAGTCTGTAAAGTAGAAAGGTTGCATATATGAAACACTTTCTCTGCTTTTTTTCACTACAGATGGCCAGTTCTTGGAATGGACTAGGCAAAGCAGTCCTGAAAACTAGATAAGATGTGCATCTTTGATGCATATTATACTGTAACAAGGAACATTTATGTGTCCTTTCAAATCCTCTGCTTGCCTGAATATTTAAAATATTATTTAATTTACAAGTACGTACAGAATACATTTTTCAAGTGAGGTCCCACTATCCTCTGTGTCTGCATGTGCTGACAACTTCTCCCCTAAGTTCAGAAGGTTGAGCAAATTTCTTTCCTGTTTCTCTTGCAGGTGTTGTAATGCTTGGAAGAACTGAGAAAAAGCATCCTCTTTTTCCTGTGCTTTATTGGTAATTCATGTAACACAGAGGAGATGTGCGACAATGTAGGACAACAACATGAGGTCTTCCACTCATTAAATAAAGTGTGTTTTTTCTTGTTGATTCAGAAGGTTGCTTGTGGAGGTCACAAGTTTAGTCTCCACTTCCTCCTTTATTATTCTATTATTCTCTACTTTTAAGCAAAAATCCTCACCTCCTCTAAACATGGTGTTGAGAGAATAACCTCATGCAATTTCCTTTATGTACAAAATAAAAGTTCTGGAAAAACACTGTGAGGTACTGAATGATAACCACCATGTTCATAGGGATTTTGGTCTGTTGCAACACCGAACTAGTGGAGTTGCACTGACAACAACAGTGGGGAGGGGAAGTGCTAGGACAGTTTTGGTCTTGGCTGCTTTCTTAGCTCTAGTAAATGACTGAGGTTGGACTTCGTCCCAGCAGGGAAGGTCCACAGATGATGCTAACAACACATCAGTGCTTTTCATGAGGGACACCACATGTAGGCCATACCTCCTCCAAGACTGTAGGACACTATAGCACACCCTGTGTGAATCTCACTGTAGACCAATACGTTAGCAGAGGAAAATGTTTATGAATATAGTAAGAGCTTTTGAGCAGAAACTATTCTATTGGTTCAAACAGGTAAGGCTGTCTCACCTCTGTGCTACTCCTATCTCATCCTGATGGTTTAACACCAGGGTCTACATGGATATGACTGCAGGAAGATATGACAGGTACCTATAAATCCTCTATGGTGTGGTAAGGATGCCAAAGATATGACTATCTCTTCTAATAATGAAGTAAGGGCCACTGAGTGAAATTAGAAGATACAAGACAAGAAGGTGCTTCTTCACGTGAAGAATTGGTGAAGAACTGTGGAGCTGTGGGCACAACAGGCAGGTTCAGTTGATTAAATGCTAGTACCAGGGATCGTTTTAGACACTGTGGAGGGGCCTGCCTCATCTACCTGCTACTCCAGCAGGCTGTGACTCTCCCCCAAATCATGGCTTATATCTGCCAGCCTGGTGCTGATGTCTCAGATACACTTGGACACCTCAAGTGGCAACAATGTGTGCTTGTGTAACAAACCTGCCTGAGGACTGAACAAGAGTGAATCCAGCCCTATGTGTGCACCAGGTGCTTAAGTTTCCTTTATATCAATGGAGATCCAACCCATGCAGTCAGTGGAGCACAGGGAGCTGCTCAGCTGGTCTCGCACAGCTGTCTCACTGTGAGCTGAATGGAGTTTTCCAGTAATGGTACTGACCACACCTCCTCTAACTATAAAGGAACTTTAGACACTGATCTTACATGGACACACCTTCATGTAACTTCTATATTAAACTGTTTTAACCTGGAGCTAAATGTTTGTATCAGCCAAAAAAAATGGCTGGATAAATCCATGGAAGAAAAGCCCACCAAGGGCTACTAAACCCAGAGTGCCCTGGCTGATTCAGAAAGGTTTTCATCTGCAAGTCAGTGTCATCTGGGAGAGTATTTTTGGGAGGCCTATTTATGTGCCCACCATGTTTGTACACCTGTGTGGTCATCCAGAAGGGTGGACTCTCATCTGACGAACAGTGGTCAGTCTTACATCCTCATGGACATCACAGTCACAAATCAGAGCTATCCTCTTCTGAGGAGTATTTAAAATAGTTCTAGGCACACCACACAATTTAAAACTCACATGCTTCACAAGTTGTATTACATTAGGAATATATACTCACCCATACTGAAATAAAATCTTAGGTTCCCATAACCTGTAGTGTCCATGTATGGAGTGCATATTTTTCTTTCTCCGTCTCTGAGAAATACCATAGCTGAGCCGGATTCCAGTGTCCCACATTCAGTACCAATGACTGCTCCAAATATGTCCCACCTGGAGAGGTCAACAATGTGCAGTGGCACGTTACTGATAAACTCGTACAAAACATGTTCTAGGAGTTCATTTGTACATACAAAAGTAGCTGCTTCTACTCTTAGAGAGGACAACAAAACGCAGTGTTTCAAATGTGATTCCTATGACATTACTTACATATTCAATACTAGCTTTTAAACTCAGTTGGCTCAAATAAAGCAAAGTTAATGTAAATATTTTAAATAAATTGGCAGAAAAGCATGAATTATTAAAAAAAATTAGGCTTTCAATGAATGCTATTAAAAATATTTAGTGTTGCATTGTTGTTATCATCTTCATTCTTTTTCTGGCATAAAAATGTTTAAAATATAATTGCATTCTGTTTCATTTTGCATAATATAAGGTTTATAGATCAATGAAACTTGAAAAGGCACATGTCCACCATACCTGCTATACAGTCATTAAATATGTAGGTAGTAGCTGAAAGTGTTCTCTTTTCATCTGTTAGGGTAACAGTTTTTAACTAACACATGAACAGAGTATGAAAAAAGACTGCTGTGTTTCTGATATGTGATGATACGATCTTTCTCAGTTTTTCTGTACATTTTATCTTATTTTTATTCAGTGATAATTAAAAGAGCTGTTGCAGAATTTTTCAATTAAATATTTTTTACTGAAAATATGTTTTCATCATGAAAGCGTTGGTTTCTTCAAAACTCGATTAAAATATTTTGAAAGATTAGAAACTTAAAAACTTGTACATTATTTTGGTCTGAAACGTTATTCACATTGAAGTCTTAATTAATTCATAATAAAGTATTTTAAAATTGTAAGGCTGATAAAACAATGAAATTATTTAGAATCACTAAATCCTGATAATACAATCATTTAACTAGCCAGCATGATTCAGGATGAATGAGAAAACATTGAAGTTGGGAAACCTTTGTGGGAAGGCAGAGCCTTTTCCTGTCCCCTTCCAGCAGAAACCATCTCTAGCAGTGATGTGCTATATGTGCAATTTCAAAAACTGACATATTGAGAACTTAAGAGTCTAGTTATCAGTTTAACCATTCCAACTATTTCAAAACATATTTCTAGGATCTTCTTAGAAGCTGCTGGTTTCCCTATTGACCTAAACTGTGACAGACCAACAATGTGCCTGTTTGGAAATCCTGCTTTAAAACTGCCAGTCATTTACACAGGAATTAGTGAGCTTTACATCACTGAAAAGCTTTATGATATAAATATAAATATTTTAATGATAGCACAGTTTAACCTAACCCTGATTCGTGATGCAGACTTTTTAAAGGTAATGTGCAATATAATCAAAACACAATTTTGAAAATGGGTCTCTTGGGCTGAAGGCAAGTACAGAATTAAACAGTTGTGCCTACTTTACTTACAGGACAAAATCTCACAATGCTCCATTGATCTTTTGTATGCTCTATTTAGCTCAATTAAAACACTCTCTGTACTGACCCACAAAACAACCTGGGGTCATGAATGATGCAGATCATGGATGTTTCCAGGGATCCTCTCCTTTTAGGTAGCTTTAGAAATGAAAATTAAAAAGTTCTACAGTGTTAAAAAAACCTAGCAATTTAATAGAAATACATCAACACACTGTGTAAGGACAAATGGAGAAGAAATCTGGGTGATGGCATGACAGAGATGTGGACATTCTTGATTTAACACTACATTTGAATTAATTTATCCCTCACATGACACTTGAAATTCTTTACAAAATAGGTGATAGAATGATATATGGATCTAAACTAGACCAAGTGGACATGGAGGTCCAAAGCAGCAATGTACCTGTTAGAGGCAGAGGTAGCCTGATGTGGGGATCTGTCCACTTTTACAATCAGGCCCTAACTTATGCAATTAAAGAGAAGCAGAAGGACAGTGGGAAAGCACGTGGTACTAACAACAGCAACCCCTGTCGATGTAGCCTACTGCTTCAGGTGGGACATGCAAAAAGTACCAATCAACTGCTTATTAAAAACAACGATAAGCTCCTCTGGCCTCACTCTTGAGCTCTTTCAGATGTCTCATCTCCAAGAGCATTTGGTGCAGAGGAAGGTGGTGGTGATCCCTACATGTGAGCCTCCTTTTGCTCTCCCTTGAGGGATGCTTTTGAGAGCTGACAGGCTCCAGCTGACATTACAAAGGGGAGCCTGAGAAGCTCCTGCAAGCTCTGTCTTGGGTACAAAGTGTTTCTGTGGCTATCTGAATACAGTAAAAGAGTATTTCAAATATAGTTCAAATAGCATTCAAAAATATTTCTCTAAGAAGGTATTAAGGAAGCTCATATATTTGCAGCTGTGTACAATTCTCAAAGCAAAGCCCCACAGAAATGTTGCAAAGAGGGACAGTGGTGGTGACAATTTGATACCTTGAGGATGTAGTCCATAACTTCACTTGAATTCAGTGTGTATTCATGGCTACATGCAATTTAAACCTCCATTCCTATAGCAACAACTGAGAGAAGGAAGTTTTTAATATAGAATAAAATTTGAAAAGCAAAAAAAATTTTAAAAAAGAAGGAAAAATTGTGCGGCTTTGGGCTGGCCGCTTAGTGCCTCAGAAAACAAAATTACCCCCTGCTAGAGCAGGCTGTCACACCATCAAAATTTTACATGCACAGGGGCAGATCAGGACCTGATTCCTGTGACTGCATGCAGGATGAGAAAGCGAAATGCATCTGCTAGTTGCACCCTGCCTTGCTCCTAGCTGGGAGCGGTGGCACCTGCGGACTGGAGCTAGACACTGTGTGACAGTGAAAATGTAATATTCCTGGAAGAAATTGTGCATTTCCTAACCAGGGTTGTAACTGGCCCTACTTAGCTTAACTAAACACCTGGTCCAGCAGAGACAGGATCTACAGACAGGGCAGATGTCCCCAGGTAACACTTCCATCCTGTTTTTCAAGATGGAAAAAAGACTGAGAGAATATCTCAAATATATCCCACACAGTCACCTACACACAGCACACGTGTACTTACTTTCTTTCCTTTGTCTGAAACAGCACATGTTGTGCCATGGGTTGGTTATTCAAACTGGGACACGGTTCACAGTGAATATTTTTTCTGTAAGCCCCAACTAAACCTCATGTCCACAGGACACATGAGCACGTATTTCTTAAAAGGTGCTCTTTACCTTCAGCACAGCATAGGCAGCATTTGAATCAGCTGCTAATGATCTGAAGTACTTTGTAGGTCAAAATCAACATTCACTAGAGACCCATAAATTAACAGTGTATGTTTCTCATTGCCCTGTGGTTACAGCAACTAATGAAATTCTTTTTTTTTTTAATAAAAAAAAGAATCACGACCACATTGTTGGTTATTCTTTTTTTTTGTCAGAATTTATACACTGAGGTATATAAAACAATACTTCTTTACAAGGACACTTTAAAGCTCACTCATGTTTTGGTAAGAGTAGTAATTTTGCTGTCCTAGATGGTTTCTTTACTTTCTGTGCCCTTGCAGCAGTCCCTGCTGGATCTGGCTTTATAGGTACTCTTTGAATCCCAATGTATATATTTAAAGTAGAAGTAGTAAATTAGCCAGATCCCCAGCTCTTGCACGGCAGGCATGGCCATGCTCTCGGTGCTGGAAGATGAGAGCAGGCTGCTGCTTCATCTGTCCTGCCTCCACATCCTCCTCCCCCTCCACCGGCACCTGCAGGCTTCTGCACAAGCAGGAGCTCTGCCATGGCAAAGCATGGCTCACAGCAGCGATCCGGAGGGGCATGAATTTCTCAAGGAATTTGATTTCATATGAATGTGAGTTTGTTAACAACACTCAGCTGTGAATGAAAAAACAGATCAACATCATGTGTTTCTTCAGAATGACTACATAATTCACAAGCATGACTTTTTTTCATTGAAAACTTTGGTGACAGGATGGTCTGCAGATAGACTGTTCCTCCTGGGCTTTCTGGACTTGTTCCCTCCTAAAATCCACAATCACCTGTTATTTATTGTATTGCTATTTATCCTATTTACAATCTTCCTTGACTACACAGCAAAGACAAAACCCAATTCTCTGTTTATCTGGTTTCCTCACCCCTACAGTGATGCTGCACACCTGCTTAGGGCCCTGCACAGGTGAGGGCAACTCACCCTTTAGGCTGGCTCTCAAACTCCTCTGCCCACTGCTCCTGGGCATCCTCTGTGGAGAGGTCCACGTCCCGGGTTGTGGCAAAATTGAACTCACTGCCTTCTGTTCCGTGGAAGTAGATGGAGTTTCCATCTGACTGGCAGCTATGCTGTGGACAAAAGGAGCACATGGGAGGTGACGTTACATCAGGTTTGTGAGGTGTCCTACTCACACACCGTCAGAGCTCAAAGCAAGCTAATGTTATCTAATGACTCACCGATGCCTGAAACAAAATAAAAATAAAAAATGGACAGTCACCTTTTATCTTTCTTGGCCCACACCCAAAGATGATTGCATCCTAATCTTGTACCTGCTTCCCTACAAACACACTACAGACCATTGCAAAATTGTGTGTCGTGGTTTCGGTTTCAGCCCAGCCGGTAGCAAAGCACCGCGAAGCCGCTCGGTCACTCCCCAACCCCCCTGGCCACGTTGGGATGAGAAGAAAATACAAAGGCAGGCTCGTGGGTCGAGACGGACTGGGAGGGATCCCTCCCCACTTATGGTCACGGGCAAAAGACAGGCTCAACTTGGGGAAGAAACAAAAGCAATTTAATTTACTACAAATCAAATCAAAACAAGGATATTGGGAAGTAAAACCAAACCTCAGAACACCTTCCCCCCACCCCTCCCACCTTCCTGGCTCAGCTCCACTCCTGGTTCTCTCTCCCTCCTCCCCCTGGCGGCACAGGAGAACAGGGGATGGGGGTTGAGTCAGCTCGCCACANTCACAAACTTCCCTGGCATGGGTCCTTTCCGCAGGCTTCAGTTCTTCCCGAACTTCCCTGGCGTGGGTCCTTTCCACGGGCTGCTCTTCAGTCACACACACTGCTCCAGCGCAGGTTTCCCCATGGAGTCACGGCCATCTTGGGGAGCCTCCGCTCCACCATTAACCCCCATGGGCTGCAGGGGGACAGCCTGCTGTCTCACCATGGGCTGCAGGGCCATCAGACCCCTCAGGCTCCTCCTCCCCCTCCTTCTTCACTGACCTCGGTATCAGCAGAGGGGTTCCCCTCACATTCCAATTCCCCCGCCCCTCCCTGTAGGTTCCCCTTCTTAAATCTGTTCTCCCAGAGGAGCGACCACCATTGCTGACTGGGTCGGCCTGGGCCAGAGGCGGGTCCTACTTGGAGCCGGGGGAGCTTCCAGCAGCTTCTCACAGGAGCCACCCCTGCGGCCCACTCCCCCGCTACCAAAAAAAGCACGCCACACAAACCCACAACATTGTGTTTGCATAGAAAAGACATTTACTTTATCTTTGGGTGTTTTTTTCTATTTTAAAGTATTGCCATTATATCTGGCACATACACAACTGTGTGTACAAATAACTTTAGTAGTATATCAGATATTGCTATGGGTATTTTGTCAGCTTAAGTTTCATGCTGTGAAACACATCAGATCCCCATGCCTGAATTTTTGCTAGAAGAGGTGTTTATATGTAAAATTGCCATACAGTAAACCTTGGGCCTGAAGTGTACAAGTGAAAAGGCTGTATTTGCTGTATTTAATTTGAATAGCATAACAAATACCTCCATAGGCAACGAGCTCTTGTGATACAGCAGTCTCAAGGGTCCTGAGGCTGCCCCCAAACCCAACTCATCTGCTTTTCCTACTGCATTTCTGTTTATACCACCTCAGGAGCATCAAATGAAGCCATGTGTCTGCCCCAACGTGCCCTGACTACTACGAATCTCCAGTAGTATCAATGTGGAAGAAGCTACCTGTGAGGAGCACGTGGAGGTTACAGTGCAGATTTTCTTCTTTCTCCCATCCCACTTCTGCATTGTGGTGTGTCTGATAAAATGGTGAAAGTCTGCCAAATCCACATGTGTAGCTGAAACAGATGCTGGGAGCTTCTAAAGAAGACCTGCCTGGCCTTAATGCAAACTGAGAACTTGGCATTTTACTGAATTGTTTGTATTACAACAAATACTGATAAAAGTAATAATTAGCTCAAACACTTATTTTGGGGAAATTTTGGTCGCATTAAAAGTGAAAGCTGAAATAACAAATGATTAATTAGAATAATTCTGCATTCTTACCATAGTTCAACATGTGAAAAAGATATACAGCAATACCAAATTGCATTGACCTTTCCAGTATTGTCTGTGCAGTGCCCTCTTGTCTCTGAACACCTTCATAACGTGCCAGGGGAAAGTATGACAATCACCTCTTCTGCGTTTAAAAAGGTCATGGTAGTGCCATGTAAGTGAATAATTAAATTTTTAACAAAGAGAAAAATGCGGCAAGAAATGAAAACTGCCCAGTACATCTTTGTCTGTGGGATTTTATGAGCAAAGTATAGAAGAACACATTTTGTCAGATTCTGTAACCCTTCATTTATCAATGCAAAAAAGAGACATAATTGAAATTCTTTTGTTGATGGTTTTTGAGTATGGTTGCCAATAACTTAGCAATTAATTTATATTTAGGAATGTAATTTGTGACGACATTTGTAGAGGTGCCTACACGTTGTTAGAAAAAAATCTGAGTACTTGAAGTCTGATTTTTGTATAGAGACTTTCTGGTCTCTAGTTGAATGACAACAGCTCTATGTTTATTAACAGTGACTAAATATCACTTAAAGAAATAAACACACTATAAAATTGTAGACTGTTTCAACTGCTAAAATAAACAAATTGCTGTTAAAGTGTTTTTCTTCCAAAGAAAGGTCAAAGCAATAGAAAGATTCTGAAGTGTTGATAATTTATCACAGAAATTAAATAGATTTTGTCACAAGTCTCCTTGCTCTGTTAATGCACCATATACACAGTGCACCATATATGCAGCTGCTGCCACTGAAAAGGCAGTATAATTTACACATCAAATATTTTATAACTAGCAGAAATTAACGAAACGGTTTTATATTTTACTTCTCTTAGATAAACACTGTTTGTACTATGCAGTTATTTATAATTGACTGAGAAATGGCTTTTTTTCACTGATTTTTATCCTTCATGCTCACAGGTATTGCTAGTAGCAGAATTTTAAGAATAATCTGTTTATTTTGCTTCTTGCTTTTCAAAATTTCCTTAAGTTGCTGAACAGGAGTTTCTTTTATCTGTCAATCAGTCTGCCACAAAACTCCTATTATCTGCAGGCAGTCAAGTAAATACACTAAAAATAAATATTCAGCCTAAAACTTAATTCAAATTTATATGTAACCCTTCACCTCTTAGGAAACAAATAGACAAACAGATCCTACTGAGCTAGTTACTGCAAGTGCATACAAGCTTTGGAAAATCCTTTAGAAGCCTTACTTATTTCTCAGGTACCAAGTTATATGCAAGTGTATACTTGATAGTGGGGTATGTAATTAGTAATCTCTTGCCTGATGAAAGCCACCTATTAAAATAAACACAAAACAGATACAACCTGATTATCATTTAATGTTTGTATGTCCTTCTGCTGTCTAACAGAATATTTACTGAAGTACATCTGATGGAAATTCCATTTAGGTTGTAAAGATAAATAAATGGGCAGTTTGGCAAAGGGGTGAATACAGTGGTGTATGATCAACCCTTTATGAAAGCTCAAAAGCAGCATTTATTTCATTAGTTCTGTAAAACTATATTCATGCTTTTATACACAGCTACACAGTATCTATGAATATGTATTTCATGCATATTTTATGTGTTAATGAACCACACGACATATGGCTCAAATCACCCTCTGCTTGTGTTAGCTTTGAATCTCACGTGAAACAGCTATACAGAAAAGTTCAGACTGGGGTTTAACTCCTGTTTTTCTACATACTTATGAAACCAGTAATAGAAGCTCATTACCTTTAATAAAGAGTAAGAAAGATGCTCAAAACACAGGTACAGCTTTTAAAGAAGTTTTGAGGGAGAGCCATCATTTTCTAGTACATTTTTGCCCCAGTGCCACCATTTGGGACCCTGGACACATGCCGATGGGAGAAGCAGATGAGGATGAGCCCCATTTGCATGAGCTGTGCTGCCCCAGCAAGGGCCACGGCTCCTCTGCTCATGATCTCATCCTCTCCCACCTGCCAAATTTCCCTTGCCTGTATAATCATCACTCCCAGTTCACACTTAGCTTCCATATTTTTCTTTTCATTTTCCAAGAAGTTGCTGTATGTCACTGCTTTTACTGCTTTTTTTTTCATCTGATGGACTGCTGAGGGGTGAATAACCTCAAAAAGTCCTCAGCCAAATTTTCCAGGAGCAAAAGCAGCTCCACAGGAGATGGTCCCTCACCAGCATCGCCCCCAACTACCTTGTCAGTCTTGTTCAATGTCCAGGAGGCTGCTGACTGTGTTGGATTACTTTGCAGTTTTGTAATAGGGCTTGAACAGATTAGAGACTGAATTGAAACCATCAGACCCATTTTCTCTTGGGTTCAACCCAAGATTTGAATCCAAGCCTTTAGAAATGAAGAGCTAAAGTACAATTTATATACTGTGTTGCCTCTTTCCCAAATTAAAAGCTTTACACTTGCAGTGGTAGTCTATATACTTCCAGTATTTAAGGACTGAATTTTACAGGTCTTTTTTTTTTTTGTCATTCTAAAGTGATAAAAAATGTGGCATGAACATGTACTGTGTTCTGAAACTAACTGGATTAAATTCTCCCTAAACTATAGATACTGCAGATCTCTCTATGTATATGTGGAGTTCTCTTTTATGAATTACAGATTAAATTTGTTCTCTGTTTCATGTTTATTTACACTTAAATGATTTATAAGATAAGAACAAATTAGCTTGCTGTGCAAAATTTGTAACTAAAAAGGCCAACTTGTAGGATATTTCTCCTTGTTACCATGGAAGCATCAGCTGTAGGTCCAAAACTAAAGCAGAGTTTCATTTTATTTAAAGGGGATTAAAGGCATGTGGAACATTTAGTGTGTCCTTGTGCAAATTACAACACTGAAAAGTTAACTAATTTGTGAGGAAAAATTAATTTACAGAGTAAATCCTTTGACAAATCTGGTAACCTTCATTAAACAGAGTTTTATCCCAAATCACCTACATAATAGAACATAGGACACTTGCAAGCACTTGAATGGAGCCATTTCACACCACTAGCTATTTCCCATTGTTTGTAACTGGAATGGGACTATCAGCCTGCCATAAGTAAACTGTTGAATTCCTAAATAAACAACCCTTGCCTGTTGCCAAATGGAAAGAAGCCAAGTTCTGTTCAGTTCAGGGACCGTGGTCATCCCAAGGGGAAAAAAAAAAACCAGTTTAATTTAATCTGGCACTACCAATTCTATTATTCACTAACTGCAACAGTTAAGCTATTGCTTTTCATGAATAGGGCAAAATGAAAATTGGCTGGATCCATTCCCATATCTCAGCATGCTTGGATTTGCTTTCAATCTAATCTTCACTCTGAATTTTCTGTGTTTCTAAAGTTTTTCTGCTGGATAGTTATGGTATCACTGCTTTTTCCCTACTTGTAAGGCCCTGCATGGCTCATCCTCACCTTACCTCCATCACCTCCCATATGCACCATCTCGTGGCTCACTTTTCCTTGACTACCAATGCTTGCCACTACATGTGCGGGTGAGACGACCAAACTGACATGCCCTTGCCCATTCTGCCCACCATGCTTGGTAAATTCCCCACAAGATGATGTCCTTCAGACACTTCCTTAGTGCTTTCCTCAACAAGCCTTGTCACTGATTACACTGAAAAATCCACTGCTTCCAGGATAAGCACTTTCCCCTCTTGCAATATTTCCTTTTACTCCCACACCTCCCCAGCCTCAGCTTATCTCCTGTTTTATAAATGGATGGTGATTTCCTGGGACATAGGCTACTTTTTTTGGGGGGCCTGAAGAGGCAGCAGTTGTACATTCCTTGCTCAGGGCTCTTTGACGCTACAATGGTACCATTACTACAAAAAAACACATTTTCATGCTAAAATTGCTGTTATCTGTGAATATTTCTAGTCTATAAGTACAGCTCTTAGCCAAGTTGTCTATGAGAGCCAGCAAGTCTTATTAATTCAGGGTGAGCTTTCTGTTGTACATTATGAAGGCATTAGCTAATAATTTGAAAATACAGACTATGGGAGAGAGTAGTGCATGGTTTCAAAATCAAACTTTTGTCAAGAGTCTGTCACCCTCTTTATTCTACTCTATAGTCCTTACATTTTACATCTTCTGCCATCTTTTTTTGGTAGGTGCTTTTAGGAAAGCCTCTCGATCATCTGAAATGCAGAAGGGTTTCAGTTAGGACTGCTCAAAACCACTGGTCAGCAAAAGCAGGGAAATCAGATTTGGTGAAGCAGGTACTTTCCAACTGGACCCATTTATGTTTTCATAAATAAATCCTGACCAAGTTTCCATAGCATCTAAATGGCTTAAGGGCCCCAGGCAAGATCTGGGATCCTACACCATATAGCATGCCTGAACAATCTCCATGTTTTTAAAGACTTGCATGAGAGCACCAGGTAAGGAGACAGGTGCTATCCTCAGTGCAATCTTTTGGCTGGGAGAGACCTCTGGAGGTCTCCCGTTCACCCTGCCATGTGAAGTACCACAAGCATCAACCAGATCAGCCTATGCCACAATTGCAGCTAAGGGCACAACCCTGAAGATTTTTAGAAGCTCAAAAGACAAAGATTGGGAATGTAAACAGAAGCACTGAAGTTCATCAAACCAGCTTCTGTCCCAGTTGTTCAAGTCAAACTTGTGAATCGATAAATACCTCTTGGCTTTACAGTATGGGATTTCTTTACTTGGAGAGCAGAACAGAGGGCAACTAAATGATACAACTGTGCCATTCAGAGAAGCATCAACAGGAAACACTAGTGTGAAATTCCTCAGTGTAACAGATTTTTGGCTGAGGTGCTGCATATCATCTTCCCAAGGTTTGTCCCCACACTCCCATGAAAATGTTGTTCACCTCTGTGCCTTTAAAGTGCCCACAGTCATCTTTACCATCATTTAATTAGGTTTTTATCGGAGACAAACACTGATGCACCTCTTCATATTATCTCTCCTGGGCCTAATGGCCCCGATGATTCTTTCAGACAGCTGTAGCCTCACAATTTATTTTTTGGCGACATTTCTTGCATTGGAATGAATGTGTTGGGCATTTGGGCAGTGCCAGCTTGCAAAGGGCTGACGGCAGATGGAAAGAAATCTGCCCAGTATGCCTTCACCTCTACATGAGCAGAGGGCCATCAATTTCCCCCATTAAGGACTTGTCACGCAGCCCACCCAGCTGGAGGAGCATCTCTGATAGCCAGGCTGGCTGGCGTATGCTATTCAAATAAAAAACACACTTTAAAAGGAAACAAAAATATCATTTGTCGGCAAATTGAAAATGCATGGCTTTGACCGCAGCCAATTTTTTAATGACTGTAATATTTTAAGTGATTATTTTTGCCACTTCAGATTGCTCCTTAGAGAGGAGAGGGTTTTTTAATTAAAATCTAGGCAATGCAAACAGATGAGATAGAGAAGCAGAGGAACAAGAAAAAAGATGAAGAAAATTAATTAAAGCAGTATTGTCAATGTAGCCATAAATTAGATATTGTGCCTTTCTGGGAATGAGTCACACAGGTTTTAAAAATTTTTAGATTTTTACATGGTAGCGTGTAGAAGGATAGATTGAGTCTTGATAAAACCATACTCTATATGCAAAGTCTTAGCGAGCAAAGGTACAGACAGAATTTAGGAAATATTCTAAATTCTATATTCTGTGGATTTGGTGGTTAACGCTTCTGGGCTGAAGTCCCTTCTTTAACCAAAGGAAAAACCACAATGTGATTAGGATACTTCCCGTGAGAAAAACAGGGCTTTAATCTTTCCCACATGCTACATTTTTACATAATTTAATATAGGTTACAGAATGAAAACCTTGGCTGCACAAGCAGGCCAGGTGCACAGCGGGTTATAGCGCACCTTCCCTTTCCAAACAACGGCATGAAACTTGTCCTGTGACGTAGTAACAAACAGTTTATAAAGTGTGTTTTCACTCATCATTTCCAATTACAGACTGTTACTCAAAGGCTACTGCTCAAAACACTTTGCTTGTTTATGAGTGATTTGTATGATTCGTATGGTTCTTAATTTTCTAGGACATTTCATAATGATTGTACAACATCGGTCATTCTGGCGATGACTGATTTCCTTAATGAGTCATTTAACTGGCATGAACTGAACTATTCTATGTTATTGGGAACTACTGATGTTTGTAGCACTCTGCAGTGAGGATGATTAAACCTAATCTGTTCTTCTGAAAGTAAGGATGTGTATTTATGTCACTGTAAAATTACAGTGAGAAAGAGTCAACCAAAGTAGTTTCTACTCTTTGGCATCTAATGGGTCAATGCATGTTGTTTTTATTAATGTGCATCTCACAGTGACCTGCAAAGACCAAATTCTTTCCTTCTAGGAGGCAGGAAAGACCCCTGGTGCTTTGACGCCAGCTCAGAGATAACGCTGGCTCTCTGCCACCCCCCCACACACTTCTGAGCCACAGGGAACTGGTATGGAGAAAGGTGCAGGTTCAGCATTGCTGCCCGACAGTGATTCTCAGCTGCCTGAACAACTCACAGCACCACAGTCAACCACCTATCAGTTCCAATGAACCCCTAGGCGTTGTATCTAAGTATTATTATTTTAATTAAAAGTGTGATTATTAACACACAAAAAAAGGAAGAGCATCTCCATGCATGGGCTAGATCCAGCCCTATGAATATACAGATGCTTCCTCATGGGCACAGGTCAGACTGCCCACACTCTCACTAAAGGGAGCCAGTCGACAGGTTTTGTGCACCCTGCTCCACTTTCTTCACCTCTCCTCCCCTCTCACACTCCTCCTTCTACCCACAGAGAAGCAGGAATGGCTCTCAGATGAGGTGCAGCAGGAAGCCTGCTCATCTCTTCCCAGGAAGATGTGGTAGGTGAGAGCTCCTGCGAGGCAAAGCAGCTGGCTCGAAGGCTGGGTTTGGCCCACAGACCAAATACTGCCTTGCTATACCTTATTCAAAAAACAAAAGCAACTTGTCAGAAGCACTTGTAACTGTGTAATTTTGTCCAACGTAAGGTCATAGCAATTTCAGTCTGCCACTTTCACACTAGCATACCTACAGCATCACCTTTCCTCCTGCAAACAAATATATTTGATCTGATTCAGGCAATGGGTACCTCAAGCCTTTTTTAAACAAGAATTTAAAACCAAAAAATGGAAAAGAATCTTGTTCATTTCAGCACAAACAATTAAACCCAGCAAAGATATATATGGAATATTAGGATGTTTGTTTTGAAAGAAGATTACCCAATGCGATTCGTATTAATTAACAGTATTCAGAGATTTGGAAATCTGCTCTGGAACTAGGGGGGTGGAATAGCTTAATCAGCTTTTCTTTTTGCCAAACTCCTATGCCTGTGTGCATGTCTTCTCTACTCAGTGACACACAACAACACAGGTTCAGGAAGGACTTGCAGATCTAGGATGTGCATAGCCCTGCTCTGCTCAGGGTGTGGTGAAAGGTCATGGTGTTTACAGACACATTTTCAGCATATTTTTCTGAGTGTGAGTATTCAGTTCTCCCCCTCTCTTCTTATGCAGCTTTCTCTTCTGCTAAGCTGGCATGCATTTCTGGGAAATTAAAATGAGCTGAATAGTGATGACCTGTTACTTGAGGGGCTAACTGTATCAGGGTATTGGGATTGGGAGGTTTTCAGGATTTATTGGTCATGTCCATGGTAGTGAATAACATGCACCAGGTACCATTCCCTGGTCCTAAACCCAACTTGCTCAGTGAGACTGGCACAGACCTTTTCCCCCTTGCCCCATCCCATATTATGCTAAGCTGCATGCTTGCAGCTCAGCAGCACAGACAACCTCAGGTGTAGTCCGCAAGTCCTGCAGACCAAGCAAACTAAGCTGACCAGCTGGACTGCAACCTTCAGCCACCAAGTGAAGAGCAGCTGCAACTACCGTGAGACAGCAATTGTGTAACTTGACTCTTCTCAACTGTGAGAAGTGTCATTGGGTTAACACATCATGACCAAATAAATCACTGCTCTAGTGTCTGTAATGATCTATACTGATTTTTCCCAGATGTGAAAAAATTCCAGAGACAGGTGGTTTGGTCTCAATGCTATTTTTATGTAATCAAAGCACTGCAGAGACATGAACTATAAGACTGCTGAAACTCTTCTTTCTCAACCTCAGTTTTTGAGCTTGCACACTGAATCTTGGGCCAGGGCAATTGGAGAAAACTAAAAAACTTGGCAACTGTTGTACCTCAAAACACAACAATTTCTGGTTAAATATACAAGATATATGAAGTGTCTACTGCAAGATGAGATCACTCTCCTGTTCTGTAAGAGTAGAGATCCAAGAAGTGTTACTGAAGGAAGATTTTATCTTTTCCCCCAATTAGCTATGAAGTCTTGAGGTTCACGGACCTTTAACAGCTCTCAGAGTGTAGGCCTGCTTCATGTGTTTCAGCATTCTCAAATATTGAAATGTAGTCAGGAATTTATCCTGTTCAACACCCTTCCACACAGTCCAACACAGATAAATATGTTCCAGTGGATCCAATTAATCTCCTAAGGGTTGCTTGGCCTTGCTAACAGCATCTTTCTTGTCTTTTGCTCTCTTCTTTGGAACCAAAACACACAAATTCAGTGGCTTATCTCTCAGCTTGCTTTCTATCTCAGTAGCCAGTTCCAGCTGCGTCTGCAGCCAGCCATGTGCTTTCAAATGAGTAGCAACCGCTCCTGAGTGCAGCAAGAAACATAATGAAATTCCTGGTCCAAGCTCAAGCAGGCTGGGAGAGGAGGAGAAACCGCTTCCCAAGCTGGGCATAGGCAAGTTCCCACAAATGTTTATTGAGAACACACTGTCCAAATCCACCAAACTGGAGTGAACACATTGTGCATAATTACCATTAATGCTCACACTGTCCACTCTAGTGACAGAAACCATCACAGAACCTAATCTAGGACCCAGACAACAGTCTTCAGGGTAGTACTTTTCTTTGTTTCAGCTTTTTACCTTATTAATCTAAGCAGCTATCAATCTGAGCTGTTTTACCAGCAAAGTTCCTGGATTTGTAATGTTTGGTATTTATTTTAGTAGACCTCAAGTACTACCAAAGTAAACCTTCTACAGAAAAGAATATGTTTTCTTTGCAATTTGATAAGCATCCAGCAAGAGCATGTACCAGATATAACAAGCAGTTTTAAAAGCCACCTCCTGAGAAACTCTTGGGAAAGAACTTGCTGAACCACCTGTAACTATGCGAGAAACAGCAGCATTTATTCTAAACTACCAAGAAACCATATCTTAATGCCTATCTTTACTAACAGAGTAACCCACTAAGGCAACAAAATGGTATTTAATGAGAATTCCCTTAGCAGGTTTGGGATGGCTGAAGGGATGGGTGGGTGTCGTGGTTTAACCCCAGCCAGCAACTAAGCACCATGCAGCCGCTCACCCACTTCCCCCCCACACCCAGTGGATGGGGGAGAAAATTGGGAAAAGAACTAAAACTCATGGGTTGAGATAAGAATGGTTTAATAGAACAGAAAAGAAGAAACTAATAATGATAATGATAACACTAATGAAATGATAACAGTAATAATAAAAGGGTTGGAATATACAAGTGATGCACAACGCAATTGCTCACCACCCGCTGACCGACGCACCCGGAAGTTCCCGAGCGGCGATGCACCCGCCCCAGTTCCTAAAACGTCATATGGAATACTCCGTTGGTCACTTTGGGTCAGCTGCCCTGACTGTGTTCCCTCCCAGCTTCTTGTGCCCCTGCAGCTTTCTTGCTGGCTGGGCGTCAAAGGCTGAAAAAACTTGACTTTAGACTGAACATTACTTAGCAACAACTGAAAACATCAGCGCGTTATCAACGTTCTTCTCATACCTAGCTCAAAAACATAGCACTGTACCAGCTACTAGGAAGACAATTAACTCTCCCAGCTGAAACCAGGACAGTGGGGTGGGCAGTTCTAACATGCTAGGACCATAATGGTAACTGGATTAGGCCAGGGACCATTCTCTGGCCTTGACAGCAAATGACACGGCAGAGTTTGCATCCACCTGGGCAAACTCCCTCCTTCCAGAAGAGTGGTATCATCGCTGTGGCCTACTGAAAAGAGTCCCTGGCCCATCCATGAGGGTACATCCCTGGAATATAATGGCTCAGAGACAACACAAGCTGAAGCCAAGCAAGGGGGTGTTGTAACAACTAAGGTGTGCAAGATCATGGGCTCATGTTTGTATCCTTGTTTGCCTCATTCAGTACCCTGGATGTGCCACAGAGCCTCCAAGGAGAAGGTTCCACCATCTGAGCAACACCTGCTGGGGCAGTCCAGAAGTAAACACTTAGAGAAAGACTGCTTCTACTCCTTTTTCTACTAGAAATCAGTATGTATTTTTTCCTCTTCTTTCAGTTCTGACTGCCAGCTGTATGAGCTATCTCAGACTGGCACTGCCCTTCTACCTGAGAAATATGCAATACCAATTATTCTGCATGGTGAAAGGTGGTGAGCAAGAAAGGATGAATACAGAAAATAACCCCATTAAATGGAAGAAATCTAGAAAGATAATTTTTCTTGTTTCCTTTTTTTTTTTCTCAATATTTCATTCCCTCAGTCCAGTGAAATTACTTATCTTTATGGCACAGTTTAGGAAAGGAATTGACCTACAGTTTTGTATATACTAATCAAAACAGAGTTAGACAACAAATAACATTGAGAAATGCGACTGTTCATTGGCATTGGCAAGGAAACCCGTAAGGAAAAGCACTGAAGGAAGCCAATGAAGAAGTAAGCACAAACCTCAAGAAAGATTTTTAAGGCCAGTTTATCTAAATACTAATTGAAAAAGGCCAGGAGGATATGAATTTAAGCTTGTACGGCACAACAGGCTTGGATGGCAGAGAAAAGGTCTCATCAGCTTGATACAGATTTTGGCACAGTGATAGACTGTGAGTATGGGAACTTCTTCAAAAAGCACATAGGTGAGAGTTATAAAAGGTAGCACAGTATAGCAATGAAATTTGCTGATCCCTCAGTAAAAACGTAAATAACAATTTAAAATTGCTATACAGACTTTCTGAACAAACATCAGGACTATTTAGCAAGTTTTAGATGTCTGGGAAGCAAAAGGACTTGTAGGAAAAAGAGAACTACAATTAACTCTGATGCAACCTATCCCTGTGGCACTGTCAGGGTTTCTCCAACATTATTTGGCAGGCCAATGCCTTTGACTATGATAGAGAAATCTCTTAAAAGCTTCCCCCAGTTTCTATGAACTCCTGCAGACTGAGAGCATTAACAATACGGGGAATCCTGTGAAGATGTACCATCCATTGCTGCCGTCATTCTGCCGTTATACTGGCCAAGTTATCTGACTGCTCTGAAATGCTGTTGAAAGAGAGGTGACTGGTGTGGTTACATTTAAAATGTGATGTAACGTCATTAGTACAATGTACAAAGATTCACACACTTCTATTTATACAACATAGTGTGTTTGTGATGAACTGAGATTAGAGCTATGCTAAATGTTTTAAAGAAAATATTAGAAGTTTTTGTTGTTGTTGTGGAGTTGTGAAGTTTTTGTAAAGTTTTATATAATGGCCCATTCCTGTAAAGCACAAAAACTTTCTCCAAAAAATTGTTCTTTGTGTTATAATGCTATGGCAGGATCTATGCTGAATCTGATGTAAATCTTGACCCAATTTATAGTTTTACTTTTTGACATAACATGAAATTCGCATTGTAAAATCTGTTCAAATCATATTTGGCAAGATGTTCCTGAAAGTTTGAGGAAAACTGGAGGAAAAACCTTAAAAATGAAATTTGAGTAGAGGAATGCTCTGGTGAACAATCTAGATACACTAAAAATGTTTGCAATAGCTACAGGGTCCCAAGAAGAATAAAAGCCCTGCATTACACATAGCCTTAATCCAGTGTGGCTACACCATGGTCTTAGACATTGCCTTAATCTGGTGTAAGTGGCAACTCACAGCCAAATGTCAGATGGGAACAGACATTTGCACAGTTCACTTGTCCCTAAAACAGAAGATGACCTTGGAGGAATGGTAGGTTGGTGAATCCTCACTTGTGTCTCATACAAGGTTTGAGCTTGAATGGGATTTCTGTCTAGAAGCAGTAAGTGATCTCTGAGTTTAAGTCCCTTGTCTTTCATGTAACCATAGTTGTGTATTGACACAAACTGGCCGAGTTTAACTAAACAAAACCCAAAAACCCCAACAACAACAAAAAGTGGTTTACTTGCTAAAGTTTAGATGCTGTTTATGCATGTTTCAGAAGGAGCAAGCAGTGTTTAGGCTTGGCCAGCTGAGAAGAAGTGGGAGTATTTATTTCTAAAAAGATTAATCTGAGGCCATTCGTATCAGCTTCTGTGGGAAAAGGATGAGGCCATAACCAACCTCTTATTGCCCTCAGTATTCAACATCTGTTTCCTGTGACATTGCTAAACCCATTACCAGCACCATAAATGTACCCTAACAACAAAACTGCCTTTTTTGTGAATGAAAAATAGGATGAAAACAGAAAGTCATCTGCTGTTCAACTTCTGGCTGCTTGGAAACATAAAAGGCAAGAATCCAACTGATTTCCAAATGTTGAACAACTCTGCATTTGAAGTAACTTTGCACACAGAGATCTTGTAGGGCTCTTTAGAGTTTTTCCAAGGTAGTATGGTCTTGCTGGATCTCATATATCAAAACAGGATCTTACTGAAAAAGAGACTTTTAAAGAGCAGCCATTACCTAAATGCATGCTGCAATGGAGATGTGATATTCACAGTCAGAAAAAGTGGGAAACTGTATTTTTTTGTGATTGTTTGTGATGAAGCGAGTAGCAGTAGCTGAACAACACCAAGGTAAACAAACAGGTAGATTTCAAAATATCCAATGGAGAGACTTGAATTTGTTTCAAAAATATTGCACTGTTTTGCTAAAAGGAAGCTGTTTCCCATTTTCTGTTACATGATCTTTGACATGACAGTATAAACTGTCATTTGGTTTTGGTCATGGCAGAGAAGTTGCATTGTTCTAGAAAGCCCCAGTGGGACAGAGAAAAGGTAAAAACAAAGTAAAAAAGACCCCAATTCTAGAAGCTGATGGAGTGGCCTAAGCACCCTTGTGTGTTCAGAGTTTGGTTAGATGTTACTGTTGTCTTCTACATACAAGAGTAATAATAACATTAAGCCCTACAAAATCGGACTAACCTTAACTGTGGCCCCAGGAAAGAAAAGCCAGTTGCCAGTATCCACAGGATCAAGATTATCTTCTAACACAACTTTTCTGTGAGCAGAATTTATGATCAGGATGTTGTCCAATGCCCAACAGGCTTCATACACATCACCAGTGTGAACATAATCCTGTTTCCACTGAAAATGGATGTTCTCCCCTTTAGCATCTTCAGGAAGGTACAAGATGTGGATGATTGTGCTGACATTGGAAGGAGCGCTGAAAAACAATGATATGGAATTAGACCAAGTTTAAGCCATAGCCAGGAACATTTTTCCCTCATTTAACACATTTACCAGGTGTGACACAGTTGTGCTGACGTCCCTTGTATGCTGACAAATCTGCCATGGAGATTGGAAAATACCTGCCCTGAGGCAGAGTCCCACTGTGCCAGGCAGTGCACATACAGCTCAAACAGACAGCCTTGCTTCAAAGAAATTGCAAGCTAAGGCAATAAATAACAGATCAAAGCAGATATCTGGAGAGCAGGAAGAAACAGCAGGGCAACATGCATACCCAATGCTGGTCACATCTCCCCGGTGACTGGACATTGCCAGGTATTTTGCAGGTATGGCCAAAAAGAAATGTTAAGGACTCACTTTACAAAGACAGGTCTCCAAAAACGTGATTTTTGCATGAGCTTTCACCAAAAGAAACTCCTCACTTCTGATGCCTCAGTCCCTCATAGATCTAGATGGAGCAGAATGGCCAGCGGAAAAAGCTGGCAATTTTCTCTGACAAACGTGTCCTTCCAACCCCACACCCCTGCTGTCAGGATAATTCTGTGGATGGGGGGGGGCAGCTTGCCTTTCTTTCTGTGTTCTGCTTCAAGAACAATGCAGAAGAAACAACCCATTTGTCCTCTCTCTTGCTGCAGAAAATGGAAAATGTGGGGAGGAGGGGCAGACCTGGAGTATTAGTATTAGGCAATGATCAGGGCTTTGAGCTCTGCTTCCCAAAGCTCTCCTCAGAGCTGTGAAAGGAATGAGGTTCACTCTGAGCTCTGGGTGAGTGTCTTTACATTGCTAGTGGCAGTGAAAAGACTGAGGTCTGTGTGCAAGAAAAGGATGCTGAGAATTATTTTGTTTTATTAATCACCCAACAAGGGAATTAGCTACTTTCAAACCTCAGGCTGCAAGGAGTTACAAAACTGGGGTTTGCAAGATGTCACTCCTCAACCTGGCTTCTACCTTGGTAGCAATGCTTTGGTGGGTGAATAGCTTGTCAGAGGCAATCCAGAGCTTTTAGGGAAAAAAGGCACCAACAGCTTGCTCATATAGCAGCAAATGGAGGAACTTCTCTTTGTAAAGCAAAATATTAGAGTGTAGTGCAATGTTGAAAAGCAACTGTATTTGTCCCATATTCATACTCAGAATCTGCCCCCACAAATCACCCTTCACTTGCTAAATGTTATGTCTGTCATCCTCCACTGCAATGCTGCTCTGAGATATCGTCCTCGCTTTTGCCTGAGCCCACACACAGCACCCACCTTCCCTGGGAGGTCCTTCCCCTCCCTCCCAGGAGTCCAGAGCTGAAATCCCACTGACACAACACACACTGACACAGTGACACAACACCTCCCCTTCACAGCTGCCCTCCTGCCCCACCTCTCCCCAGTTCTCCCACCATTCCCTGAAGCTGCCAGTAGTAGAGTGAAAGCCACTGAAGCAGATGCAAATAAACAGTCTAACTCATACGGACCACAGGAGAAATGAGCATCCTTTCATAATTCATCCTCTCCACTTTGCACAACACTGCTCTATTGACCTATTTTCTACTGCCAGCTCCAGCAGTCAAAGTTAAAGCAACACAGATCAAACTATATACACATTAACTTCAAAAAAATTGGGTTTCAAGGGCTTGTGTTTGCACCATCACAACTCTTGAATTTCCTGTCTTGCAAAGCTATGAGGGTAACTGAACTGAAGTTAGGGACTAGGTGCATAATTCTGCATCAATGTGAGAAAAATAAAAGATCTTGTGTGGTTACTCTGAGGTAACTCCAGTGGCTGCAGTGAAGTTACTCTTGCTTTCTATTTTTCTGAGATAAGAATTAACACCATTTGTTTTACTAAAATTGTTCATAATTTGTGCCTTTGTCAATTAAATCATAATCCCACAAGGAGTGGGAGGATGAGATACTGAAATCCACAACCTTGCAGCTAGAGTTTTGCTTACTCTTGAGGAATTAAGTAGCCTTTTGCTCTGCAAATTGTCTCAATGTACTGAAAACAGGCTCAAGCAAATTGCCTGTGTGGCACAGACACTACGGTAATGCAGGAGGCTGGACTGAGACACTATGAGGACATTACATATAAACAGCATTTTTTCTTCCCCAGTTGTACTTGTATAACTACGTATATATGCCAATGCACCTTTCCTAATATTATTTAATAAAATGTTGGTTCTGCTCTCCTAGAAAAATCCATCTCCAACACTGACTCTCTCTTTAAAGGTGCGCATATTGCAATAAAAGATTTTAAAATCCCCATTCATAATCCTTTGCAATTCCACGTAAAGCAGTTTGTTTAAAAACATGGCATAAATCACCATATTCTTGTTATTATAACAGCGTTAGGACCCAAGTGTTCATACCAAACTATAAACTATTTTTATTGAATGTTTTATCTTACCAAAGTAGAAACTTGTAACACTATAAATTATAGCTTTTGCTGACATTAAAAGCAGTGCTAAAATGCAAAAGCCATCGAAGTTTTGGTTTTTCAGGCACCTGAACCTGCTGGTTATTGGAGTTGCATTTTAACTCCGAAGTCATTGTCTTCCTTACCTCCCACATAGTCAATGGATGAAATTGCAATTTACCAAACCCAATAGCAGTTCTGCAATCCACCCCTCATCTTTTAATGTGTATGAACAAGTGAGAACTGAAAATTTAACAATTAAAACAAGTTTTAAAAGAACCAGGTTTAAACACCACCTGCTCAGCCGGAAAGCATGAAAATTATTAAAAAAGCTGTAACAAACCTAATTTTCTCCAGCTGAGTCCAATCTGCAGAACTGTTCTTACTGTAGGACACGGTGATGCTGGGATCTGAGTAACTAAAGCGACATGAACCTGATCCTGGGAAAAGCAATAAAATGAGAAGTATTACGACACAACGAAGCAATAAATGATCCTCCAATAACCACAGTTGCTGACTGTGCCTTTGTCACATCATCACTTCTCCTGATTTTAAAGCACTTTGATTGATGATGAAATTTCCTGCGATCTGTTGCTGAAGGTAAACACAAAATAATGCATGCTTTATGAGTCAGAAATAAAGTAGAAATGATAAATCACAGCAGTGCTGTGTAATCTCTGCAAATTTCCCAGGGGAAGCCAAGTAAATTACTTAATGCCCCCCACTGCAGGAAAAAAACCACCATATACTGTTTAAATGAAACCTTATTAGAGAATAATCCACATAGCAGAATTCACAGGGAAAACAGTAAAAGACTGTTTTTCATATTACTATAGAGAAAAAAAAATCCAGAAGTAGAAATACAGTAAGTGATAGGAAAAAATGTACAGAATTACTTGAGCCAAGAGCAAATGTGCTTTAGGAATCTAAAAGAATACAGACATTAAAAAATTAGATATTTTAAGGGTGCCTGAAGAGAATTAAATCAAGAAATCATCCAATATACTTACTAGAGCCTTTAATTAATAATATACATTTGATGCTGATCTGGGAATCTCACAACACTTTACAAAAATGAACTAATTAAGCCTTATGGCACCCCTGCAAGGTAGGGTAATATATTTACTTTTGATTTACAAAAGGGTGCCTTCTGGGTGATGTCACAAAAGATGAGCATAACAATTAATAAAGGGGACAGTCAAAATAACAAATACTGGGATTGAAAAATTCAACCTAGAAAACATGATAAAAAACCTGAGTGGTAATTAAATACACTAAAAATACTATTTTTCATCAGACGCCAAAAAATTCATCCACCTCAAAAAATTCAACACGCAGTGAAACAGAAGAATCCTAACCTGTGCTCCAAAGAGCAAAATTTCTACTTCATAAGCATGTTGAAATGTGAGGTTCAAAGCAGCAGACATCAGGTACCGTCCATATTTAAGAGAAGCAGCTCTCAATTAAACAGCACCTCTGATGGCATCAGGATACTACTGAGTGAGTACCACAGCTTTGCTCACAGTAGGAGTATGTATTATGTGTGCTATAAGAAGTATGTTATGTTTATGTGTGCTTCAGGTATGTTCAGTCACACTGAAAGTTGTGTATATACATACTTTTATATATGTATAAATGTAGATATACACCCAGATGTGGAAACTGCTGACCATAAAATACTATCATTTTCCAACTCGAGGTACTTATTTTTGGAATGAAATAAATGGCCTGATTAAAAAGGTGTTAACTACTTGTACAAGAGAACAGCTCACACATATTAATGGGAACATATGTCATTAAGTACACTGCTTGCAGCCTCAGCTCCCCCGAGGCAGTTCACATTCACAGCTCGGCTCTACAGAACTGCTTTTCTACTCTGAGATACTCCTGCAGGGAGAAAACCACCCCATAACATAGGATGAAATCCTGTCTCTGTAATTTTGCCTAATACATCACCTAGCATCCTGGAAATGACCCACAAAGTTGCTTTCTTGTTATCTTTTACTAATGTTAAAATGTAAATAGAGGAACAGATATTTCTGAGCCACTACAGCTGTGTGTGGTATGTTCAGCTGGTCTGACATGTATTCTTGCCATAATGAGGCACAGAATAATTCATATTTCAAAGGCAGCCGGACTTTGAATTGCCAACCATGTACCCAAAATGACTACAAAGCAACTGTCTGGTTATATTTTACTGACAATGGATTTTATTTCTATCATATTAAAACCAAATGATGTCAGGAAAAGCCTTTGCGTTTCATATTTGCCCATCTGCTGAGATGGTCTACTTTACTGAGTGACATCTGCTGTCGGTTCCTGCTTTTGTGGCATTTAGGAGTTCCAACACTTAATCACACTCGTTCATTTTATTTCAGGGGAATTCATTTCAAAAATCAGTGAACTTCAGCCAGTTTAACCACTTTGGCTGGCCAGAGGCTGTGAGGTAAAACAGCAACAGACTGAGTTTTCTGTTACACAGAAATTAAAGGAACATAAACAGTAAAACCCACCAGCAATACAGACTTTATAACGTGTGCCATTTCAGTTAGCATTACAATCAACTTTTGGTACAGCACTCTTAAAGAAAACCAAGTCCAAATATGCTGCTAAAAAAGGGGAAAGGCCGTATTTGCTGCCCATACTGTGAAGACGATAGGAAATGAGTGTTCTCTGTCAGTACAATCAATATGAAAAATGCTGCCTGTTAAATCTGAACACCCTCAAACTATGCAATGAAGATCAAAGTCATTGCTTAAAAGAAATGGGGCCACTGAAAAAGGGCTTTGCAAGGTAGATGTGGTATTTCCTTTGTGTTATTGGAAAGGGAGCAATGGAGAATGAAAAGAGAGCAGACAAGTGCTGCGTTTTATTATTATTTTAATAAGCAGAACAGGTTGTATTAAGATTAAAATTAGTTTGGGAAAGTCATCAAGGTCAACGTAAGTAGCAGTTACTGGCTGTGATGACAAATGTGTTTTTATGTTCTTGACTCAAAATCATAAGATAGCACGATTATTTATCATTTAAGTACCTAATACTGCAAAATTTGAACTGACAATAAAAAAAAAAGAAATTAATCTATTTGAAAAAAATCATTGACAAGGTTCAGGCATTATTCTTTGGCATTTGAACCATCTTTTTTAAATACACAAGAAGCACATGGATCTGGTGCTTGTGTCTTTTACAAAACCAATACTCAGCTTACGTTAAGAGTTTCTTCCCATGAAAAGGGAGGAAGGTGAACATACAACTGCACTCCAGGACTGGGTTTACTGAAAGCCAGTGGTTTTCAATATAATTTTCAATATTACTTTCAATATTACTATTATTTAATACTATTACTATTACTCCATATTACTATTATTTCAGTAATCCTAAACTAGGATTATTTAAATCCTTTTGTAGAAGTCTGCAGTTTGGATGTTTGTCTCTACCTTGACCAGCCAAGCTATATTCTGACTTTGTGAACAAACAGACGATAAAAATTCAAGTAGTAACATAGCAGGAACTGAGGGCAAATTCAACTGGGGAAGGGAGGTGCCCTTCACACTGCTCCAGAGATGGTAATAAACAGTTTGTCAGCTCTGAGCAGAGCAGCAGGGGCAGGATGTCATGCTGTAAATCTTCATACCCTCCCGTCCTCCAAAGAAAAAGTTGTACAAGATGACATAAGACCTTTTAAATGAGATTAGAATAGGCTTGTTTTAAATCAAGAATGCCCAGGTTTTGAATTAGCCATGAAAACGGGTAATAAAACATGCACAATGATTACCATAAAGAAGTCTACATTAGTAAGTTACTGCATTAGAGAAAAACGCCTTTTTTTTCTTAAGCCAAGTATGCCATAGCAAACCTAATGCCTTGGTGAGGTTATTGCTAGCTACATCTAAGAGTTAGGATTATACTTTCACCGTATTTACTCAGGCAGGGAGGGCAGCAACCAAACCACCCCCCAACCAAGAATAGCCTCATTTTTTATCTACGTATGGATAGGCAAGCTTGTCCTTGGGTTTCAGGAACAATGTATTTTACTCCTTTTGATAAGCTTCTAGCTGAAGTTCACAGAGTTCTAAGACTTTTGGAAAAAAGCTAAAGTAGAGACAACCTTCATGGATTTAATTTTAAATGATACATTTGAAGTTCAGACAGCAATTTTGTCTGTTACCAAAAATTATGAGCAGCTTCTGTTATAACACCCAGCTATTTTCATATACTGAGTATTTTGAAACATTAATTTATCTGGCTTGTGCTTTATGTGCTTGGATTTTGCTCCAAGGCAAATTTTAATAAAAGAAAATTTGCTTAAAGTTGAATCCAGACACTGATGCTAATAGGGGAGGGTTTTGAACTGGTAGAGCATGGGAATATTAAACAGCTCCTGACCACTGCTTGTTAAGTCTACCTAAACCAAACAGGAAAGAATAGAAAAGGAAAACAAAAGTATGCTTCTCAATTGCTTTGCTGCTTATTTCGGAGGATTGGTAACCCATAGCCAGGACCTGAGTAGTACTGACCACCTGCAACATGTCCAACCGAGATGGTCATGACTTTCTTGCCTTTTTATTTAAGTCTTGTTAAGCCGATTTTGGTTTCCTTCAATGCCATCTAAAGTATGACTGAATATTTTACGTACCTTATTTTTTAAAATATCATGTAGGTAGAAGTACTAAGAGCATGGTATTTCAGGAGAGATGTTATGAAGACACTTCATAGCAGGTATTTGTATGCAGGTATTCAGTTATTTGTATCCAGGCTGACAATGGCAGGCAAAATTACTTCTCACTATGGCTTTATCTCCAACTGTGTCACATTTACAGAAACCCGAGTCATACAGCTGTTGGTCTCTAAGATTTCTTAACAACACTGATTAGAAGCTGGTGTTTTGCTGAGATAAAACTGGGTGCCATCTGCAAGGGAAGCAGTATTTTGCTCCTTATAGACTGTGACGTCCTCCGCCTCTTGACAGCCTCTTGAAAGTTCCTGCAAGTGCTTCCGTGGATAAGCAGATGAGATATCTAATGCTGGCTTTAAGGAGAATGAGTCTAATGTGGAACTGTACAAGAAAAATTCACACAAAAAATTTGTAGAAGGGTTTAAATTGTGTCCTGACTGCGGCCTGAAAAACAAAAGGGAGCTGAAAAGAATCCCATTTATCTAATGTTAGAAGATTGCTTTTATTCTTTTTGTTAATGTGATGAATAATGATTAGTGTTTGCTAAGGATTATGATTTGCTGATATTGCTTGAATCAAGCCAAACTGGATAGTATAAATTACTAGTGGTCAAATTTGGCTTGCTTGCTAATAGTTTTGTCCAAATTAATGAACCATACAGTTTGGTATAATGAATGTTCCGCAGATCCTAATTTTTTTTAGGTGTATGTTTATACTGGCTTCTGATCAAGAAACAGATGATTTTAACCATGTTAAAAGATGGAAAGTTTGCTGCTGGATATATCAGAAGCACTAGTACAAAAATGTGCAACTAACTGTTTATCCCATTCTGCCTCTGAAAACTTCCCCAAGAGAAGGTTGCAAGAGCATTTTAATTTTTCTTTGAAGCCACAACTTTGAATTTAGTTACATGTGATTTTTAATTATGACACATTTTAGATCTTTAGATTATTTTTAAAAAGTTTGGTTTTGTTTATAGAACAAGTTCAGAGTACAAATAAGTATTTTAAGTATAAAAAAATCTTCAAATTAAGAACTGTACTTGTAGCCTACCTTTTAATGGAAAAAATTAAATTTTTTTATTGCTGGCTGCTTTTTTCTCCCTTGTGAGAAGAGATTTTGACTGTCTGCACCCCTGTATATGTCCTGATAAACAACCTGCAATAAATACCTGACACTGGAAAACAAAAATGTCAGTGGTGTTTGCCTTTGGTAAAAATCAGATCTACTCTAGCATTAGTGAGAATTATGAATTTTGAAATGTAAAGTCTCAACTATTTATTTTCCACAGGTTTCAGAGAGCAGCTAATGTTTGTTCCACTGGCAGCTTTAGGCTGTTGCTCCATTTTGGAAATGCTGGGTAGTTACCTCTAAATAAAAATAAAGGGTTGACAAGCATGTTAAAAGCCTCCGCTGTAAAACTGTAAAAGAGGAGAAGAATAATTAGTAAATAAATAAATTTGATAAAAATTAATCGGAAGGACTTCAGAAAAGAAGTCCTAAAAACTAATCAGTCAAACCCCGAGTGGAGGGGGCCCTGAGAGAGCTGCTCTCGCCCAGAGGGTGGTCCTGGTTAGAGGGTGGGGGGAGCACTGGAGCAGGTGACCTCCCATAGCCCCTTCCCACCCACCTCCTTCCAGGATTCCCAGTAACAGCAAATGTACTTTTTATGAATTAATGAAGCTAATTTCCTTTAGATGAGAAGTAAAGTCTGAAGAAATACTTATCTGGCTCAACTTCCTCTTAGTCTATTTATATTCAGAGATATGATGTGCTTCCTGCACTCACACAAACTTGTTCTCTTCTAATGAACAAGATCAGATCACAATTCATAATGTTTTTTGTGCTGAGAACATTAAGGGGAGAAAAATAAGCCAGGCAGAAAGCTGTATTTCCCTTATGCCAGTTTCCAATTTATTCTGATGTAAAGATGCTCAGCTATTTACAGTGTCTCTTTCTGAGATACAGCCAGCAGGTACCTGCTTGGGTAATGTGTCTGTTGCCAAATAAATAATTACGCAATGCTTCTAAATTTAACCATGTTCTTAAGTGCAATAACATCATATAGAGCACCTTGCTGAATGCAATGTGAGCAAACTTGTTAAGATCTGGATGTAATGGACACCAAGGAATTACAACTACTGAAACAGTAATATCATTAACATCCTAGAAATACTCTTACAGTGGTTCTTGAATGTCTGACCAAGGAGTAAGCCCTGTGCTCAGCAAGCATTTTCTAGTGGTATACCCGTATTGTATGCTTCAACATTATTGCCATTAAATGCTTAACATCAGATTATGTGGAGATCCTCTAAGTGAAAGGGTGACCTTTCAAGAACTGGGCAAAATTTAAATTATACCATCTTAAACTTAAAATAGTTCAGCAATACACTAATATGTATTGATAAGTAGAAAGAGATGTTTTGTTTAACTCTGTTTAGCAGCCTGGGAGAGCTGCGAAGGTCAATAATCAAGAAAATGATCACTATAAGGTGCTGATAAGGGTATTAAAAGACTGCAGGAAGGTAAATGATGTTTTACTTAGATCCCTACAGCCAGTCCATTCTAGAGAGGCAGTACAAAACACATACTAGTCACAAGAACTGCTGTGTAAAAGGAGGTATCTTGAATATAAAGATTTGAAAGTCCTTTCCTTGCCTGCTTTAGCGAAATTCCTGGCACCAAGAAAATCTGGGAAATGTTTTTTCTCAAGCCAAGTCCAGAGCTGAAGAGTCTCTTTTCTGAAACCCTATAAAACTGATTGCCTGCCTTTAACTTTTTATGTGGGTAGATAATAATTAGTTTGGCAAAAGCTTTTTTTTTTTGCTGTAATGGGCTTTTCTATTTTTATCTGCTTTTGCTTTCATGGAACCCCCTCCCTCGCCCACTGGAGAAAGACCCAGGAGCATTTTGCTGAGCTGGAGGCTTCTCTGTTCACCCCCGGGAACTACAGATGCTTTGTTGTTTAATTCAAAAATGGACAATTTTAATCATACAAAAGTGTTATCCTCATACAATGATATGAGCAGGATTAAGATGAAAGTCAGTCTGTAATCCAGCATTTATTATTTGCAGCAACCAATTCCGTAATGGCCTGTGTGTGACTGTGAGGCGGTGGCTCAGCCACCTGCCCTGGCTCTGAATCCTGAGGCTCTCTTTATCTTTTCTGCTTTTCTCCATGTAGTAAATCTGTAACGCTCACATTTTAATTCCTAACAGTGGCAGAGAAGCCCTGGTACGGAAGTAATAAAGACAGTATTTCATTGTAACCTTGGGCTAGCCAAAACAACACAAATCATTTTGCCCCAAGGCCATTAAAATGTCTTTCAAAGACGACATTAACTTTAAACCTTGGTTTCAATCTAGGCATTGTCTAGGCAGCCCCTCTTGTATAACTCAGCAAAATCAATAAACACCACCTAACATTTCAACATGTTATGTGAAGTGTGCTAGATGATGTTACTTACCTGTCTTATTCTTTCCCATTACATGTAATTTATAACCTATGCATCTACACAAAGGACTTTTCCACCAGAAAGGTGAAACTAGTAGGTTTCATGTCAGGCAGTAGCAAATGGCAACTTGGGTGGTGAGTCAAAAACCTTAATATTGTTTTATCTGGGGAAAATGGGAAATGAAGCAAGCAGAAGAAATGCAGAATGGTGAATGACACCAATTTTGGCACTGAATTTTTCAAATTCTCAAGTTTTTCC
This sequence comes from Pandion haliaetus, assembly GCA_013401275.1. Taxonomy (NCBI): domain Eukaryota; kingdom Metazoa; phylum Chordata; class Aves; order Accipitriformes; family Pandionidae; genus Pandion; species Pandion haliaetus. The sequence continues at coordinate 85,679 of VYZV01010174.1, forward strand.
CAAATGTAAAGGAAAGAAATCAGGACAAAATAACCTGGGGGTTCAGATACACTCAGTGCTCTGTTCTCATTGTTAGAGGGGCTTGGATCTGAATATAACAAAAACAGATCTTCATTTTATAATATTAATTTCTTATGGACATTAGTGCTTTAAATTACCTATTTTAAAAACTGTTTTTATGCACTATTGAAGCTCAGTTCAGACAAGGTTCTAACATAATTTTAATAGCCAGCTTCCTGGTAATGAAATCCTTTAGAACCTCATGCCAGCCCAAAAGTGCTCCATATTTGCCTAATGCAAGATATTCTTCTACCTGTCCTGTGGCCACCAGACCAGCAGAACTGGCCAGTCTCTTCCCTGTTGGTACCACTGTCAGCACAACCATAAGAATGTGCCATGCCCACACAGCAAACCTGGTGCTTCCTGGAAGGCATTGGAGCAGGAGAAATTTGGGTGGCTGAAGGAAATCATCCATGCAGGTGACTAAAGTGCAGGAGGTGGCTCAATGTGCCCAAAATATTTGGCACCACAGTTTCTACCATGAGTGTTTTTGTGTTCAGCTAACAAGACAGTGAGGGATTTAAAAGATCAACTACTCTTCCATGCTGAATTCAGAAGGGGCCTATTTTTCACTTTGGTATTTCTCTAGAGACATGTGAGTGAATTTTCATAGCAATTCTGAAGGAAATTGCTCGTCTCTGTCCCGTTCTGCTGAGGGCAAGCCCAGTGCTACCTCATGAAATGGCCATTACAGCATTTGTTAGTCATCTGATAGCTACTGCTAATAGTAAAACTGACTAAACAAAACTGGAAATTAAGAGAAAATGATCAACAATGGTTCCTTTCAGCCAAAGCTATGGCCTATTTAACAAAACATGTTTGGATGCATGAATTTCTATCGAGTGGTCTGAATCCAAGCAGAGGATAAATAGATGACATAAAAGCCGTACCGCCAATATAACAGCTGCTACCAGAACAGAATTAAAACATTATAAAAATATAAATGACAAGTCCCTTCAGACTGTTACATGGGGCCAAATGCAGTCATCATTGTTCATGCAGCTAAGCCAAAGTGGAGTCGGGATGTTTCTGGCGGGAAGGAGAAGGAATCGCAGTCTCGAGCAGATGCTCTGCAGAGCCCTCCAGATGCTGCTCTAGAGGACAGCCCAGAGAGCTATTTCCTCCACATAAATACATGGGAGTCAGTGAATGAGCTACACTGTTTATGTAATTAGATAATTTTTGTAAGATTATTTTTTTGTCCATCAAGATCTTCTATTTGCTGAGGTTAATAGGGATGTTTTCTGAAGCACAGAAGCTTGGCAGGTAAGGGCTAATCCGAAGGGCACATTCAACAATTCTGATTAATAATCATCATCATCATCATCTGTAGTTTGAATATGCGTCAGGGCAAAAAAGAAGTATTTCCGTCATCTACACAATCAACTACATTTTATAATTTAACCCTGCAAGACCCACACTCGTAACAAAGGCAAATTGCCACTACAAAAAATGAAGGAAATAAGCTAAGCCTGGAAAAAATTGCATATTTTTTTTTACTAAAGGTGATAAACACTATCTGTCTTCAACAAATATCACTGAGACCCTTAGCCCACAGATTTGCTCAGTAAAACAGCTCTCATGTAGACCCCAGCGACCTTGGTAGCTCAGGAAGAGTAATAAAGGCCACTCGTTAATGATTCACTAACCTGATGTCTTAGGGTGAGGCAGGACATGACATGAAAACCCTTTTGGAACCATTATGTCAAAGATCTACATCCATATCAATGACCTTTACTCATATGCTGATCAAAAGCAATCAGTAGCATATTTTAAACAGTTTTCTCCATTACACTTACAGAGGACTCTGAAATCAGCCAGCATTAAAAATAGACTGTAAATAAAGCAACATGGAAGTTCTGGGTATGTGCATTGCACATGTACCTCACCTCTTGAAAAAAATGACAGCATAAATATAAAGTCGTCACAGGTGATACAATTACTCTTCAGTTAAGTACAGCTGATGGTCTGATGGATTTAAAATGCTCAAGAAATTTGAAATGAAGACGGGTGATTGCTGAAACAAAAAATAAAGTTGCAAGAGTGGAAAGTGTGTTGAACAAGATTGGAGGAATTATTAGCTTTGTTACTAGTTTTAGTGATTATACAGCAAGATTATCAATGAAATATTTATGCATGTAAAAGCAGAAAGTTTAGCATTTTATTTCCTTTTGGGGAAGGTAGAAAACAGGGACAAAGGGGGTATTACTGAAAGAAGATCACCTGAGTACTGTCTCTGCACTCTGAATTAGTGGGGTTTTGTCCTTACCAAAAAGTCCTGAATAGTTGAATACCAATAATAATCTTTCTTCAATAATATTTTAATCATATTACAAACAATAGGTACACATTTATCCTTGCTATAGGGTTCCATTAGAAAGATATTAAGAGAGATTGATAAGTTGCAGGTAGGTATTGCTAGTAATTGTAACAAGTTCGTTTTATCCATATGGAATCGTGTAGGTTTTATCCTTGTCAAATATTGTAATCAACAATGAACTTGGTCATCTGATGGATGTTTAGACAAAATAAGTTGGAATAATGGAAGGGGCAATAGCAATAGATGGCAGAGAAGTGACTGGGTGATGTGAAAGAAGCTAACAACATGCTTTAACTTTTGGTCAGCCCTGAATTTGTCAGGCAGTTGGACTAAGATGATCATTGTAGGTCCTTTTGAACTGAAATATTCTATTCCATTCCATTCCATTCCATTCCACCCCAGAAGCAGCAGGAGAAAAGGGGCATTCTTACTGTATGAGTAAGGACCAATGTGAAGATCATAACATGAGTGACCTATCTTTTGGATAATACCTACTGGGATTTTCCTGAGAGGACAAACTGAGTCCACCTAGCAAAATCAGAAAGCACTCTCCCAGATTACAAGTCTACTACTAAAACTCCCCACTGAAAACTGTGGTTTTAATGGAAGATTGATGTGCTAGGCTTATGTTTTGCTTCAAGTCAAGTCTTTTCTCTAGCAGTAGCAGAGACTAAGCATATGATCCATGCAGCAAAGACACGTAAGGAACTTCCAGTGTCAAGTCTCTTGGTTGTGCAGGCATTGAAGATGACATTTACTCATGCATCCTGCATCTTCAAGTCTTTCATGTTAATAGCAAATAATGCTCTCGGAGAGTGGTACCTTCTTTGCCAGCTCAGTAGTACTCTCAGTGCTCACCAGAACTTTAGGGACAGGTTTTTATTATTTTATTTATTGCAGGAAGAGTTATTCTGCATCATATTGAGTTTCTTATAGGATGTTTCATTTGTCATGGTGAACATATACTGCAACTTTTTCAAGTATGCCATGGTCTTGCCACTTTAAATCTGAAGTATAAAAACTGTGGCAAGTCCTGGGGAAACATGTAGCTGTCAGACTTTCTGTACATCCTTTTCTGGATACCAGGAATTCTGGCATGATCACCACTAAGCTAACAGAAAGGCATTTCAGAAGACTGCATTAAGCATAAAACAAAAGAAAGATTACAGTTAACTTTTCTTGATATGGCATGGGCATGGGCACTGATGGATTTTAAGCTTTACCTCACATTTCTTGATTTCTAAATAAGATTTTACATACTTTTACAATTTCCTTTTTACATTACCTCTCTCAAATTCAATGCAGTCCTTTGTAGGATAATTAAATGATGCTTATATAAAAGTAGTAAATCCACCACAACATCACAATGAATAAGAAAGCAAATTATCTCTTTCAACATGTGCTTTTTCTGTATATCAGACAGCAGAACAGTAAGCTGCTGAGAGGTTTCATTCTTAGGAATTCATGCAAATTATTTTTTTGCTTTACTACCATATTATGTGGCACCTTTTACATTTCATTTCAAATTCCCTTTTGTATTAAACCAAAGCCAATGCTACACGTATGAAATTACCACAATTCAGCTAAAATCAATTAGGGAAAGATGGTTTATGATTAGAAACAAATTGAAGATATTGCAAGTCATGTATTTGTCACAGAAAGGTAATTTTGGGGTTGACTGAAAGTAAGGATTAATGATTGACCCAAAGTAAAACCTGTTAGATTTGGGAACCCAGCTTTCACAGTTCTTTATCATGATTTTTTTTGGAGAGTCCAAGCCCAAGCTTTTTCTCCAAATAAAGCAAAAAAACTTTTCAACCTTTGGCTAGTTCTTTGTTTGCAAAACTAATGGCTTGATGTTTAAAAAATTGAGCCGATGTGACAATTGTTTGAAGTGTTTGAAGACTTATTCCCTCTCAGAAGATAAAAGAAAGCTCCTCCTCCCTAAACCAATTTTCGTTTAATATAAAATAATAGGGGAGTTAGATTTTTTTAGAAAATGGGGGGAGCAGAGAATTGCTAATTTGCTCTATTAATGACAGAGGATCTTTGTGATAATGGCATAAAAGTCAAAGGGAAAGCAATTTTAAAGCAGGATCCTGCCTTACAAACTTTATATATTTATCCAGTACAGGATACTGTCAAAGTCATCCTGTTCTCAGAGGAGTGCTCAAGAGTTTTCATAACAAAGCTGAAGAGTGGGAGCTTTCCTTATCAAGTTATTTCCATTTTCAAATATTGTTTAACAGCCAGAAATGATCCAGAGATGTAAGGAGAGCACTATGGAACAAAGTAATGTAATATTTTCCATTAACAATTTTCATGTTGAGACACACACTGCTCCCAGGAACACCTGCCCTGGAGGTCAGGCTGAGTGTTGGTACTCATCACAGTGCCTTCAGCTTCAGCTTGGTGTTTGACTCAGAGGCACCGCGGAGGAAGGAGGGATGAGAAAGGCCTGCCAATGCTGAACTGCCCACACAGAGCACGCACAGCCCACATACACCACAGCCATGGGAGCATATGCTTGAAGAGGACACCCACGGAACAATGCGTGAGCAGAACCGCTTGCACACCTCACGCCTTGGCATTGCTCCCTTAAAGCCTTTCCTCTTCTCCATATGGGATTTCATGGGTCTCTTTCTTCCTGTGTTTAAGCTCAGTAACTAATCTCTCAGTACTATGAGTCACCTTCCATCACAGTGGCCTACGTGAATGACAGATCATGTTCATCCCTGGAGAAGTCCAGGGAGGTAGCTAAGGGGAAAAGCCCAAGATTTGGAGTGAGAAATACAGAATATTTCAGCTAATGAATCAGACTACCATTGTGTGGCATCTGAGTCCGTAGGCTTTTGCACAATATCCTGCAATCCCAAGATGTTGAATTAGATGTTCTGGCCTGAGAGAGCCCAAAGGCATTGCTTTAAATAACTCAGTTAACAATCCCACTGAACATTAAGGAAACTGCTAGACTTTGTCTTTCACATGTCTGTGTTTGGTCTTGGAGAAATGTAGCTATGGATGATTAAGACATCTGAAGTAACTGAAATTTTCTGCACACTTGGGCAGAGAGTGCATGAATGTAAACATCATCCCAGCCCTGGACCAAAAGACAATGCCACCAGCTCCAAGTGAATGCTGCGTGGCAGACAAGTTGCTCGCATTTGGAAAGGACACTGCACATTAATGTTCTACGTGGTGAACAGGCCTTAGCTTTTCATCCTAATTAAGCCTTCATCTTAAGTGCACTTTTGCAACCCCATAGCCCTTTAAAGGGCAAGACTACCAAATAGGTGGTACATGAAGGAAACTACACAGAATATCAACTAATGAAAAATTCACTAGGGTATTACCCTTCCTGACCACACAGTTTAAAAGGATCTGGGATTTATGGTGAACTCAGGACCATTTTTTTTGCTTCATTTCCCAGTCCTCATCTGCTTACATACCTACAAATACAAAATTCCATCTGATAATTAGTGGTGAGAGAAATCAAAGGGTATGCACTTTAATGTGGCCAAAGCTATGTGACAAATTTAATATAAAGATACCCCCAAAAGATTACAGCTTAAGCTATTCCGTGGTCAATAGAAAGTGTTAAAAAAACTTTTTAAAAAAAGGCAATTACCTTGGATGAATTCCTATATAGGGTTGTGATTAAATCGGACATTTGGGAATAAACTGGAAACTGGCAAATGCCTAGTTTAGATTTATGAGTCTAAAGCCAAGCACTGCTGAGGTCAGCAGCAGTCCCCCGACTCATGCTGGTTTTTATCAGTTACAAAGCCAATCCACACTGTATTTCAAGCTCAACAGAGGCACATGGGGAAATGTGATACATTTTGAACTTCAGGCTGAAATTTGATTTGCTCAGATGTGCATTCACCCCTCTCCTGCTCCATCATACTGGCTATTTTACTGGTTCCTACTGGTACAGGTTAAGGTATTCTTACCATATATTCACGACAATCCTGTCATATAGGGTATTGCCTACTCAGCCTGTTCTTACCCTTTTTTTATTTGACCTTCCCCAGCTGACCTTCCCCAAAGGCTATTAGTGAAATCTTAAGTCTAATTTTGGAACTTCTGGGAGCCTCAACCTTTCTGCAGTTCACCTGCAGAAAACACCAGCCAACGAGCTGTGACAGCAAACATTTACCTACCAACCCATTCAGCTTACACTGCTGTTAACCATACTGGGCCACTCTAAGAATAATCCATAGAATATTTTTGTAAATTTTCCTGAAAAACAAAATTCCTCCATCATTGCAAAGTTGCAGCATTATATAATTCACCTATCCTAGGGCACAGCCAAGGGTGAGAGGGCTTCGGCAGGCAAGCGACACATCCTAACAGATCAAGTGAGCTGCTCCCTTTTCACTGGCTGAATGAAACTGCAGAGTAGCTCCAGGCTGGTTTTCACTGGGGCTGCCCAGTATTTGTGCAATAATTCAGTTTAGGAGTGGATACATTCTTCTGGCTTTTTAAAAACAGTAATTCAAAATAAAAGGATAGATACTAATCCATAGAACTACTAACATTGCGGTCAGTTGCAGGCTGACAGGTAATGATGACCTCAATAGTCAAATTAACAACTTCAGATAAAAACAAATTTAAATGACATATTTCTGGGCCTTCACTTCACACGTTTTGACTTCCAATCCATTAAAAAAACCAAGCTGCTTGCCAGGCTACCTGATAGCTTTTAGATCCAGCTGAGATTTCCAGAGTTTAATCACACATCTGCTGAGATATTTTTGGAGAATTACTTTTTTAAAAATAGGAATATGATTTGGAAACACATATCCAGGGGTCCACAGAGGAAGCAGGCTACACTTCCTGCTTGCTTTTTTATTGAAACATTTATACCACAAAAACATTTTTCCTTCATATTTTGAACACTGAGATATGAGTTAACAAATCAAGTGTGTTCACAATTTGCCCTCAGACCAATCCACAACTTCTGCCATAATTTATAGCCACAACTACACAGTGAGAATGTGCAGTAACTTACAGCAGGTATTCTAAGTAACCCAGCATATAACCACACTGTTGATAATATGAGCAACAATAAGAACCTATTCTGTTTGTACAGATGTGTTAAAAACAGCTCTACCCACCCATAACTTGGAATATATCAAGGGTTTTAAACGTTAAAAAGGTTCGTTTTTTAGAAACAGTAATCACACTTCAGAGAAAGAGATTATAATGTTATCCGTCAGGTTATAAAATAAGTGAAAAAAATCCAAACCCAAACATGACTATGCGTCCCATCATCAGAGTATCCACTGGAGTTTCTCCTCTCCAGAGTTTAGAGTAGGAGCTCTAGATTAGGAAATGAATGAATGTGCTGCAGTTTTTAAAAGATTTTTTAATCCCTCATGTCAAGTAGAACATCAGCCAAAAAGGTAAGCCTGAACTTGAGGACCATCTTCCTTTGCAGAAATGACTTTTTACACTTTCTCAGGTGAAAGAGTAAGCTAAACTTACCAAGGGAAAATTGAAGGACGGATGCAGTAGTTGTGTTAAGGCCCGTGGTGGTCTACAGGAAGAAAAGCAAACAGCAGAGGGGTTGTGTTAGATCAGCAAAACAATACATTCATCACTTGTTTTTCTTTGAAAGCATGGAAACGCTCTGGAAACCTAGATCTCCAATGCATAAAACTATTAATTGCCAACCCTTTCAGGTTGGGTGATCATGGACATTTCTGTTATGTCATTTTGATTATTGATGTCTCATCATATGTCAAAGCTGGAAATTTTTTTCTTTCATCATATTAAAGTCTACAAAGCAAGCACATTTATGTGAAACACTGTTGCTTGAACAGTGTTTAGAAGATTGAAAAAGTCAACCCTGTGATTTATGGTCAGCTTAGTATAAATCTGTATATACAGAATGGTTTTAACTTCTCCCAGCACAGAACAAGAACAAAAATGATCATAAATAAATAATTAAAATAACATTACGTAAACCTAAAATAATTAAATTAAATATTAAGAGGGAATAACAGAACCTAAGTCTTCAACAGCAAAGCAAACAAAACCTTGGTAGTACTGTGTAATTTATACAATGGAATTTTGTAGTAGCATCTACACACTGTTGACATCCAACCAAGACATAGAAACAGGCAGAAAACACCAAGCAGCTCACTCCCTATTTAGCACACTACCCTCCTTTGAGGCCTTTCTTCCTCCCTTCTTTCAATGCCCCCATATTGCAGTAGTTCAAATTAGGGCTGTTTTCCTGAAAATACCGTAAGATAAGAAGCACTAGAGTCTTGTGAAGGACACCTATTTATTTTCGATTCCTTTTGAAAGTTGGACTTAACAATATTGCTACATTACAAGCAAGGCAGAAGCACTGCTTAAAAACACTGCCTGATCAAATTATTTTGTCAAAGAGCTGAAAAATCATTGCAACTGTTTAGCAAGCAGAAAGACAAACTGGTGGGTCACCCCAAAAAGAGGAGACTCAAAGTTTGGTTAATTCACTAGCAAAAGACCCAGCAAAGATATAATTTATCATTATAAGCAGAATTTAGAGGCTACATTGAAGGAAAAATGTACAAGCTGAAAGACAATGGCACCATTAGATCAAAAGAGAAAAAGAAAACCAGCATGACTTGGAGAGACAGTAAGTTTACACAGTCATAAAAGAAGACATCTAACTGGTAGAACATGGACAGCAAACACCTTAAATAAATTAATCTGATATTGTTGCCAGTGATACCTGCATCCTAGATTTCAAGACCTGGGAGTTGTCCTCCTATGTCAGAACCCACGCACCAGTAATTCATGTCATTTCCCATGAAAGCAGAGACAGACTCTTCCATTGGATGTGCTCCTTGTGATCTGCATCCATGCACCATGTTATATCGTGGATATGCCACAGAGAAGTCAACCTTCTGAGCAAATTCAGCCCCAGAAGTAAGGTCCCGGGGCTAGCAGGCTTTGGCTACCAGAGCTCAGCTGGGAATCTGCATGGAGGCAGCTCCAAGCAGAGCACCCGGAGGACTTGAATGATCCTCCTGCTTTGCTTGTATAAGTGATATAGAGGAAACCAAATAGTAGACAAAAATGAAAAAAAGTGGTAATCTGCAAAATATAGATGAACATTTGAGCTCATGGACACTAAACTGTCATTTTCTAAAAAACCCAGCACCTGAGTAAAGATTAGACGCAATGACTCGGAAGATGCTACATTCTTTCAAGCACCCATTATCTATGGCAGTATTGCAAAGGCAATTTTATCAGCATTTTGTAATGATGAACAGTACAGTTTCTACATAATTTCTGAGTCACACAGTGAAAGCAGAGATTATTCCATTATCAGGTATTCCTGCATTCTTTAATTCTTTAATGCAGATAAACATGAAAACTGCCGAGAGAGATCTCTCTCATGACTGAAGTCCCTTATTACTCTGTGCATCATTGTATGATACTGAACAAAAGCTAGTCCTAAATGCAGATGTCTTCTGACTGTTATTTAGGACTCCATTGCCACAGAACAAATCTTATCTCTCAGACACTTGTATTGGCTTTTCTGTCTTTGGAGACTTTCAGAAGATTTTCCATATCTTTGCAAATGTATATTCAGAATGTATATTCAAATGTATATGATTAATAGATTCTAGGTGATAGCTCCCTCCATTCCATTCCATCTACTAACATCAAATTTTGGGTAGCTACATGTTAAATCAGCTTGAATAGTGACTTCTGTTAAACAAATAGTCTTTTCCCTTTGCAAGTTAGTTTTAACCTGGATTAATTTTCTGTTGTGGTTTGCCATGCAGCCCACCAATGTTCATACGAATACCATCTCTCCCCCTGGCAGGACGGGACAGGTGGTGATGCAGAAGAACAAAAGGGACCGGACTTCTTTCAGTGCCGGCAGGCACCTAGCTGATGTACTCATGAAATGATGCCTTCGAAAATAATGGATGGAGACCTGCATGAGTTGGCATGGGTTTTGGTGTGGTTTTTTTTCCTTTCTACATACATATTACATACAGAGAGGAACTTCTCATAAATATTAAAGAATGGGATCTTCATTGAAATGCACTGAAGATTAGCTGATAACAAGACTACATGTGCTTTTGGAGGGTGCATGGAAATTTAGGAAATTTATCACAGTTATTAATGCTCTGTGAACTGAGATTCAGCGGGACAGATTCCCAAGGCTTCACAATCATCCTAAACAGCAACTTTTAAAACTGCCTGAAAATTTGGCACTCTATGTATGAGTGTACGTTTACTTAAAATACAGTTTTTCTCTCTTTGGAATATTCCTAACAGGTAATTTTAGTCCTTAAACAAAAATAGGGAAGCTGCATTTACAAAACTCCTTTAAAAAATACAGTCACATCCCCATTTAAGTCCATTCTGTCAGGATCAATTCAGTATTAGGTATCACACTTATCATGCCAAATAATAAAATGCTTTCTGACTTGAGTTATGAGTACCTATTATATTAGTTTACATTCAATTAATTATGTTGTGCAAGTTCTAATTTGAAAATGAAACCCTTTATCAATGTTCAGTGGCTCATATCACCAAGAAATTAAATGTATCAGTTATCACAGAAGAGGCATTTGTATAGACTTAAAAGAGACTATGTTGTGAATCATTTCAGTAATGCTTAAGAGAAAGCATTAGACTTACTAAAAAATTTTTTGCAAAGTTCTGCAAAGGACTACTGAGTTCAGACACTGCAGAGAGGCTTGTAGGGAGCCTTTAGTAGCTATTTTCCTTCACTTGCAACATCTCTGATGCTATACAACTTTCCAGTATTTTGCCAGTGGTAAATTCTCACCAACATGCATAGATGGTATGCAAAAAATCTCTGCCTGCAGTAACAGGTGGCTGCTGGGAGTCAGGAGAAGAAAGGGACATCAGGGAAGCAAACCAGCAGCTGTCACAGCTGTTGATATAATACATTTTGCAGATTCAACTCTTCTTGACTAAGTATTTTAAAGCAATAATGTGGCAGTAGGAGTCATGAACAGGAACAGAGATTTCAAGAGCCATTTCAAGCAGGGTCAGAATAGGATTCAAATAGTAAGGGAGATAGACCAAAAATGCGTAATGATTGGAGAAATGAAACAGGTTTCAAAATTTGTGACAGGAAGAGATATGTCATGAAATTGCTGAAACTTTACTACAAATCAGAAACAAGTTGGTTCTAAGGAAATAGGGATTTAAACCTATGTCCATACTCAAAAATAAAACTATCTTAGACCTCTGGCATGAACACCATCCCGTGCTCATCCAAAATGTTAAGCCATTAACATGTTCCTTCAGAAGGATTTGATTTTTCTGCAACACTGCCATAATATTTATAAACACTTTCATTATTAGGCTGCTAACTGTTTATAAGCATGATGATTTTTTCAGCTGATTATTTAATCACACCACTTTGGCATCATAATAAATTTTTTCAAGTTCCTGATGCCATGGTAGTGCTATATTACCACATGGTAATACAGTCCAACACTGGATTTTGAAGCCAATTCATGATTACTAAGGATAGTCTAAATTACATATCAGCAGGGAGAAGACAGCTAATTAATAACATTTCAAAACCCCCAGAGCTGGGACCCTGGGCTTGCTAAATGTCATAAATAGATTGTTTTTTAAGGAGTGTTACCTATGTTCAACACTACAACTAAAAATGAGTTTAAAAATTGGGGAAAATATCCCAATGGTGTGACTTCATTCTTGCACAGGACTTAAAACAATGCATCTCTTCTCAAGGCAGTTAATGAAGCATAGTACATTCAAATAGGATTCAAAGTAGCAGAGAAGCAATTTAGCATCCCTGTCAGGATTCCCCGTCTGGAGCTGGCTGTGAGGGAAATGACTGAAATTCTCCTTTATCCGTAAAACCTCTAAATTAGTTTTACATGTGTTTATGACTTTCAGTCACTACACCAGCAATATCTGCATTGCATTTATGTAATTCTGGTCTCAGTTAAGGATGTAAAATTAACCCTGTTAAAAGAATTGTTAGTGTCTGAAACAAAGAGAAGATGCCTGTCTGTTTTATGGCCCACTTCCATGTACGCTCTTCAAATAGCTCTAATCAGCCTCTTCCCCCACTCAGAAGACTGTTGAAAATATGAAAATTAGTTTTGAATTACACAGGCTTTGAGCTGGCCTTTCAATTTCTCAGTTCTTTCCAAAACTCCCATTTTATGTACATTGTTGCAGCTAGCTGCCCAGCATTAGTATGTGGGCATTGGATATATATCTTTCTATTCAGTTTCCACACCCAGATGATCGCAAGTTAATGCAAATTGCACCATGTTGTTTCTTACAGCAATTTTATGACCAAACTACCCCCCAAAGAAATTAATTCTGTCCCCTTCATCACAACTCAATTTGTTACATACACTTTCCTGAGACTGGCAGGTGCTTGCTCCAGGCTGCATTAAGTCTGTAGGATGCACTGTTCACAAGTGATGTTTTACAACCAAACTGACATTTGTCAACAGCAACAAGAAAAAACAGGACACAGCTAATAAAATAAGAGAAGAAAAATGAACCTTGTCTCTATTTCATTGTCGGAAACAAAAAGAGAATGATGCCAATTTGACAACACAGTTCTATTTCCTTGCCTTTCCAGTATTTTATAGATACTTTAAGTAACTTGGATGCACACCGTATCAAGAGACTTTCCTTTGCAAACTATTGCAATAACCTTTGGTTAGCATCTATAGTTTAAAACACTGGGATGTTCCTGGGGTGCTCTCCTATGGCCCTAACGCTTTGCCTAAGAGCCTCTCTGCTGAACACACCACACTTTCGAAGCATCCCAACAGCTCTGCATCTCTCCTCAATTCATAGCCTGCAGTCCCAGCCCCTGCAGATGAGCCAGCCTTCACTTACCAGTTCTCTGGGACCATATGGCTCGCAGAAAGTGACGGCGTTGCTGTGCATTATCACACCACACTGCTCTCCAACCTCACAGTTACTGCATTCAGACCTGCAGGAAGAACACACCATGTTCAAAATGGAAATCAGAAGCCCTATGTTTAAGACTGCATCGGGCTTGTAAACTGTAAAATAAGACCGTTGTATCTTGGCGCTCAGACAAATTGGACTGTTTTGTTATCATGGTGCTGAATGTAAAGTTTGAGCAACTGTATGTATGATGTACTGGAGCTGTCTCTTGAGAAAGGCCCTTACAAATAAGTACTCGCTCTCTGCAAACTGTCCCCCCTCCAAAAAGGAGTGTCCTTGTTCATTGACTGCAAAACACCACACCATGGGAAACCAAGTGAACTCTTACATGTATAATTTTTGCTGAAGTTACTCTTCTTCCAAAATCTTTACTGTACTTTTGATATACCACATGTAAACCCACCATTGTGGAGATACCATACAGAAGAGGTCAGGAGAAGGGGTTAGGGCCAGCCCCCCTCCAGCCCTCAGGGTTATTTACCCCAAAGGGCAGACTCGAGGCTGCAGACCCTACCCAAAACTGGGCACCAAGAGGCTCCTACAGCCCAGCTTCTGTAACACAGGTCTTGCTGCTGCTTTCTATTTGTATTTGTCATATCCCATATTCCTAGTAAAAGAGAGTTGCCACTCTGTTCACCTTTTAGGGGAAGAAGTATGAAGAAAAGCTCAGAGAGGCTGGTAAGTGCTGCTGAGCCAACTAATTGCACCTCTCCTGATATTTCTTAATTTAATATGAAGGACTTTGTGGGCAGCCTGACTGCAGAGTAGAGAGAAAGGACCCTCTCTCTCACCTTTGAGTATCAGGGTATTGGTTCTTGGCATGAGCAGCAGATTTTCAAAGAATTTTGGAGATGCTCCCAGCTCCTGACAAACTGCCTGTGGCAGGGCTGACCAACATTGTCTTTGGGCATCCAAAGCTCAGCTTTAACATCAAACCTTCAGGCAAACGTTTGCTCGTCAAGCAACTCCACTGTAAGCAAGGGTGAACTCACTCCAAAACTTTTGATTTCTTGCTTATTTTTGTTTGTACTTTGATAACTGGTATTTTTAGAGCTTTAAGTGCAATGGACTTATGTAAGGTGTGTTTAGGCAGTTTTTTCTTTGGCTTCCCTCACACAGAGTGCCTTAGACTTGGCAACTCTTTCTGATGTACAATGTCAGCAAAATACACATTCCCATATACACAACCCAGATGTAGTTCAGCAGTGTGCAAAGGTTTGGTCTTCTGTCTTTTCATTCTCCAGCTAATTTCTGCATGGCAGATCTTAAAGGAAATTGAATGGAAAGGAACAAATCCCAAGGAGATAGGGACTTGCTGTCGACATATGTGATAGAGTTTTCAATGATCATAGCTGATCATAGATTATTGATACATACTATCAATGTATAGTTGATTCCTATACAAATTTCCTTGCGTTTTTTTCATCTCTTTTCCTAATTTATGTTGCTTGTTTGTCTTTCCATTAAGAAGTGTTGTGTTAAAGCTCTGCAAGTCTTTCTGTAAACTGCTTGGAGCAGGATTTTTCTATTCCTGAGTATCTGAAAATCATCAGCCCACCATGGTCCTGAACAGGGCAAATGAAATCTCCAGATGCGTTGTGAGGAAGAGGCTGATAGCATTGTCAGCTACCCCATGGGACTGGGACAGCTTTTCCCTGCCGGGGCCATGCTACAAAAGGTCTGAGCAAGGGAGGGAGGATGGAATGCTGTGAATCCAGGTAGTGATTAGAAATAATGTTTAAATTAATCTTTAAGTATGTGTTTAACTAAATGGAGCTACCTCCTGGTCTGCTCCTGCAGCAGACTGGGGCTCCTCACCACTCCCCTGGCTTCCCAGGGCAGCAAAGTGTGGGTAACTTTTGGTGGAATGGGTTAACTTTGGGCCGTGTACAATACCCTGCACAATACCCTGCAGGTCTGTGAGTGCTAAGGTCCGCTGAGTGATAGATGTTAGGTTTTCAGATGCATAGATGTGGTGAATAATTGATTGCACTTGTTATTTTGGGTCTCTTCAGTTGGTCCTGGGTGAATTCAGCACAGGACTGGCTTTCTTATGCCCAAGTCCATTACAGAAGACAAAAATGAATGCCTTGTTCTCATTTTCCAAATCTCTCCCTTACTCTGAGATTTTATTAAAGGTCAGTTTCAGCTCCACTTCCCAAAACAAAGTCAGATGTAAAAAATCCTTGAGTTTTTTACCTGTATGAGCATGTCAATAAAGTCATTCAGCAGCTCACACTCATAGCATTTAGGATTTTGAATTTAAGCAGCAAAACTAAAACCTCTAATGAAGTAATGTAGTTCCTATATACTTCAATGAGTTAATATTTACTTATAGAAGCCACAGTCGGCCCATAATTTTATTTCTCAATATAAGGCAAGAAGAGAGCATGGGAGTGGATGAAATTGTACTTTAAGAGAAAGTACAGAAACTGAGTTCATGGAGGATGTGTTTTGTCACTATCTAAATTTCACCTGATCCCTAAACTCCAATAACTGAAGAACAGAGGGACAGGAACTAGAAGAATACCTGTAATTCTGTAGGATTCTGGCTGTTTATGAGCATTATTTTCATTATCTGCCCCTACATTTTGGAGTTTTGTAGTGGAGCATCAGACTGAACTCCTGATATGTGCAGGGAGAGACAGATATGGCAGGAAAAATTTTGCCTATGAATACTACGTAGGGACCACTTAGTTCCTCGTGAAAGTTCAGGCCACATAATCCAAGGGATATTTTAATTTTGTAATTCTCATATTTCAATAAATACAAAGTGATTCAGCTGCTCATCTATTCTACTTCTGTAATGTGGTCTACGAAATACTGTCTGGAAATCCAGAAACACTGTCCTTCTTAATATAGCTGTTTCATCATCACTTGTCTTTTCTAGGATGACTCCTCCCATAAGAAATTGGATGGCTGTTGGTAATCCTGATTCAAACCTTTGTGCTCTCTTTGAAATGAGATGTGGTGAATAATTGAAATCTCTGACAATAAATTGCTCACTAGCTTGACAGGAATGCATGAAGATTAAGATAATTGATCTGCTGTTCCTCGGATGATTGTCATAGTATTACGTGTTTAGAAACGATCCAATTTGCTCCTCTCCTGGTGTAGACAGGAAGGTTAATTTCTTTTCCATTTATACAAACAGGAGACAGTTAATTGCCCCGGCTGGGTGCAGCTTTTTACATTATCTTTCTCACCTCCCTGGTCTAAAATCTTAGCATGTTAAAATCACTTCAGCTTTTTCTTCACAGCTGGTACTTGCTGCCACTGTTGACATGTGTCATATTCATCTAGATGTCTTCTCTGCAGACCTGCCATTGCTCTCATCTCTGGCTTAGAGAGTCCCACCTCTCCCTGCTATTGTTCTTCACTTTGCTGAAGGGGAAACATCTGCTGTTTCCTCATCCCTATTTGTCATCTCGTTTCCCTCTACAATACCTGAGTTTGTGGACATTATATTGACTGATGTCTTTTGTGATGTCTGGACTATAAAGAACATAAACATCTCAAGCTGCCAAGAGATTTTTAAACATAAATCTTTCTGAAGTTTAATCCCGCAGTTTTAGTGCAATTTGGAAACCACTTTAGGACTTCTCTCTCCTGTCACAAAGCTTTCCTCCACCTCTTTGCCACTGGAAATACCACTGTACCTCTTCATTTCTCATATGCCATGAAGAAGTGATGGAACCTGTTTCTTACTGATTGATTTTTACATGCTCAGCTTTTCTTCATGTCATTTTTTAAGGGTATGTCTTCTGTAAGTGATTGCTGTTTGGAGTGCTGATAGGCTTTGAGATGAAACATGGCACCAAGTTGGGAAGGAGAGTTTAGCCAGCAACAAGCTTCTGTACAGAGTCTTTCTTTTTTAAACATACTGAATCTCCTGTTCTCTACAGCCCTACTGTTAAAACTGTTTTATACAGAAACATACATTAATGCCAGCATCTCTTCTTTACTAATTTATGCATCTTCCTTTTCCCCCTTTTTTGTCTCAACATTAAATCACTTATCACAGGATTAGACAGAATATTTTTTCTAGATTTGTTCTTGCTTGGCCTGCTTTACTTCTTATATAGCACCTTTTTTATATTCTCCTGTGCAATTTTATGAGGTTACACAGAGGGAAGATAGTCACAGAAACAGGTGCTCAATGACCAAGACAGTCTTCCAGATACCACCCATATTGGTCCTCTTCTCATCCAACCATTCCCTGGCCCTTCCCTGGCAAGTAGTACATGGTGCAGATTCCCTTTCCCTACAGAGTACATCAATTACTTTCATGGTTCCTGAGCTTTCTGAACTAAAACACTCCTGCCAGTTTTCAGCAAGTCTCATGTACCACCAATCACGTGCACTATTAGACTTCATTGAAAAATGCACTAAACATTACTGTCTAATTAGTTCTGCAAGTCAGCTGTGAACCACTTAGCATGGCCATCGGTGCTACGATTACCATGGGGTGGGAGTCACTTACCTACCTTAACTTCCACAGCTAATACATGTTAGACCTAAAACACATTGGGCATTTATGAATGTGTGAAGCACATTTGTTTCACAAGCCAAAGAGATCTTTGTAAAGTTGGTGGCAAATGAGATCTAAGAAATGGTCTTTGCTTAAGTAAGCAGGCTTGTGCCTACGGGTTGGAGACTTTGGAAATAATCATATTCTGACATGATTGCACACTGGAAGAAAAGAATATAAAAATTAGCTGGAAACACCATGCAAGAAAATCCTCATGGTCATTGAGTCCCAAGAAAATGAGAGCAATGAGACATGCTCCCATTCCTGCATTTCCAGCACAGAAATCCTCCCTGCTTCCTTCTCCTTATGTGTTCTCTTCCGCTGCCTCCTCGTCTCCTTGTCCTTTCCCACTTTAGCAGTTTCTCCTGTTTTCTTTCAATCAGCAAACTGTGATTTAGGTCAGGAACCCATTCCCAGATGCTGTGATTTTTCTGTTTATAAAGAGCCCCATCACAGCCTTCCCTTTCTCCTCCCCTTGCATCTCCAGAAACACTCTTAGCCACTCCTTCCCCACTCCTGAGCCTCCAAAGAAACAGATGGTTGCTGGGTAGGATGTGTCCTGATGTATTTGAAAGAGCAGAAATCCATAAAAAAAAGGCAGTCACTCTTGAAATCACAGTGCCCCTGTGCAAAATAGTTATTTGATGTGAGGCCTCTCCCAGCGATGGAGTGACACACAGGCTCTGCTGGGACTCATAAAATTAGACACACACAGAAGCTATAAAATTCTTTGCTTGTGGACTTGGACTGTATGTTTCTGCCAGAGCTGCACATGCCAGAAAGGGGATCAGGAGGAGTGGGACAATATTAATCACACCCAAGCCAGTGTTATGTAGGATTTGGGAATAAAAGATCATAGGAAAATACAAACATTTCTCTTTTCATCTTTACACAACTGATGGTTTCAGAAATTATTACAGTGGTTTAGTCTACCTGGCCCCTGGTGACACGGCCCTGCTGGAGTACTGGTGCACACAAGGCAGCTGCTACCGCACGCTCGGAGTGTAGCAGACCAGGGACCGAGCAGGGCTGGAAATACTGCTCTAGCAGTTACCACAATTGTTTGTGGTAAAGATGGGATTTTAGCAGCTGCCAGGGGAAAAAATACAATTTTAGGGTGGATGGTGTAAACTGTTAATAATCCCTGATTTAAATCCCACTAGACAATCAAATGAGAATGATCTTTCTGCCACTAAGCGGGTCTTCACTGGAGGCAGAGCTATTGTGGGAGTCCTTTATGCAGAAAAGCTCATGACACCTCATTACAGCTTTCTTTTATTTGTGCTCCACTTCTATTTAACATTGCTGAAGACGTTGGCTTTCTGGTATTATTACAGGAAAATCTGTCTCAGGATTGTGGTGAGGTTTGGGACTCCCTCTCCCAGCTCACACCTCTCTGCACTGACCCACCAACCAAGGTGGATCAAGGTTGTTCCAGAGGGACCAAATCCAAATCTTGGGGACAAAAGGAGCAGGAGACTGGGTGCTCTTTTAGTCTGAAATTTCTCTGTTGAGACTTCTATAAAGCAATGATGAATTTAAAGATAAGAGAGCAATGGTAAAATAAATTACGGATGCTCCCAACAGACAGGCCCTCTGTGAGTTATGAGACACCTGCAGGGAAATAATGCCTCATCTCATTTCTCTCCACTCAAGTCCATTTAGCACACTGCTGCTAAAGCTATCTACCTTGACAGCTATTCTGTAACCCATTAAGAGTCCTTGATCTATTAATTCCCATAAAGAAAGAGGATTTTTTATAATATAGTATTCCAGGTCCTTAATGCATCTGTTCAGAAAAACTTTTAAAGAGATGATACAAAAGGAAGAAAAATAGTAGGCACATATTAAAAAGTACTACAATAAGTATGTGCAAAAGAAAAATATCCATAAAATTCCATAAACCACAATCTTTTTACTTAAGATGGTGAAACTGTGAAAGACCTACACAGATGGAAAACTGTGACAGGCTTTACTAAAAAGGAAAATTAAATCAGATTTCACAGAGCATATACATTCCTAACCAACAAATGCAGGTAACTGCTAATATGCCCATCAAGAATTTATTTGAACAAGATAAACTAACCCAGTAAAATATTTCTGTGTCTTGTAAGAATTAAATCAGTAAAATTAGTTATATTTATAAAATAGGATTGGAAGGAATAGAAAACTCAGTAACAATCTCATATAAAAAAAGGAGACTCTGACCTTCAAAACTTCATGTTAAGACCAATAGATGTGTTTATCTGGGTATAGTACAACCAGTAGATATGTTCACTATACATAATAGAATCGGTTTTGTACTATGAGACCTATAATTTCCTCTTTTGTGACACATGTACATATATAATATGAAATGGTACTCTATCACTATGATCATTGTGGTGGTAAAATTATTAATATTTAAGATTGAGAGGACTGGCTAAGAGTTATCTTTGCAAAAAGAACATTCCTTTTGACTAAAAGCTAACAGTGCAATTGTTTCCAACTCCCCACTTCTGAGCTAAGATAATACTGGGTGTGCCACTCCTATAGGTTCCGCCAACAGCCATCTCTTCATATTATCCTGTTATTTACTGTTGGACTCCTTAGAACTGTGGCAGCAACTTAAAGAGTGGATACTTGGCTTTATTAACATTGAAATGATTGTTTTTCCTCACTTCTTTCCTTGTTTTCTGAAACAGTGTATGGGTTGGGTCTCTGCAATCACTTGGCAGAAAATAGGGGAGCAGAGAGGGAGGATGCTGTCTGAGTGCTCTCTCACTATGATCGTAGTTAATAAAGCTTCTGCCTGACCTGTCCTAAATTGTAATTGTCTTACTATGCACGTGGAGTCCCGAGATTCTCCAACAGCGTCTACTGGTTAAAGAATGATAACAACCTGTGCTTGCTGTTTCAGACACAGACTGTGATGATATGAATGACCCTACTCAGGAATCCTGATGAATAAAAAAATCCTAGCAATTGGGAGTAGCTGAATAGAGCTGGGAAGGGAAGGATCTCATCTAGGATGAGAGGAAATGGCCTCAAGTTGCGGCAGGGGAGGTTTAGATTGGATATTAGGAAAAATTTCTTTACTGAAAGGGTTGTCAGGCATTGGAATGGGCTGCCCAGGGAAGTGGTGGAGTCATCATCCCTGGAGGTATTAAAAAAGCATGTAGACAGGGCACTTCATGACATGGTTTAGTGCGCATGGTTGATGGTTGGACTCGATGATCTTAAAGGTCTTTTCCAACCTAAATGATTCTATGATTCTATGATTTTTCTTCCTATACAATACAAAAGTTTTGAAAAAGTTTGCCTTCCACAAAAAAAAAAAAAGAAAAAAAATCAACCTTAAACATTTTCAGCAGCTGAAAATTAGATGGAGGTATTTAATTCCAGTTATTTTTTTCTTTTGAATGATTTGGAAACACATGATTTCAGTTTAGAAGGAATTTTTACTGTAGTTAGCTTCACCAGAAACATGTACTACATGAACATGAAGTAATAATAAAAAAATATTGAAAAAACAAAGTTTAATTATTGAAATTGATCACCTTTTCCATGAGAAGCTATGATTTCAAGAAATCAAAATCTTCATACAAAAATATCCACTGAGCTCAGCTCTAGTCCTTCTTTCTAATTTTGGATTAATTCAAAATTTGAAGTCAATGAGAATTTGTCACTCACTTCAATGGGCTTAGAATTTCTCAGTCACTTATTAATCAATTAATTAATAAACTAATCTATTTAGGTCCCAATGGAATAAAGACACACATAAGCTTACACCAATGTGAGCTGAGGTATCTATGAATTAATGTAATACAAATACTTCACTATAATAACCAAAAAAATGTTGTAATTTGCTCAAATATGTATAAAGGAAAGCATAAGTCTGAAACTCACCACATGGTAGGATTCAATTCTTGCTGATGGTAAGAGTCAAAGTCATCTCGTAGGATAATGCTGTCACTGTGCATTTCAGCTACAAAGAAAAGAAAGCACTATATGAGAAAAATCCAGTGTAATTGTCCAGTGCTTTCTAAGTGTTGCCTTACCTAGAGCTAAAGTAATGCATTGTAAAATGAGGAAATCAGCTTTTTAAAGTATGCTAGTTACAAAAGCATGGTCTCCTCAGTTACAGGTTTTTTTGCTTAGTCTGGATCATAGCACCACAATAAAATTAAGAAGTATCCCACATCACCAAAGTGCAATGGCTATAAAAAGACACAGTCATCAAGTACATACTAAATATTTTAAGAACTTTTGTTCCAAATTGTTGGTTGTTCTCAATGTTCAGAAAAAAATCCCTCCAAATTCAGATTTTGGAAACACTGGCACAAGGAGGGATGAGATGTCCCAGTGAACGTATTACACACTTCTAATAGTCAGGGGGTTCATTCTGATAACTCATAAGCAAAAATCCATGAGCTCATTGGAATTTCTCTGCTGCTGTCAGTGAAGCTGGCAGTAAAGTCAGCTCATTTAAGGAATATAAACTGTAAGTTATGTTACGCAAATGTTTCTAACCATAAGTCTGCAAGCTTTGGACTTCAATTTTCCCCCTAGATTTACTGTATCGTTTACATATGATGACCAAAAAAAACCCCAAATCCCAAAACTTTGGCACCTGTATTTGTATTAGACAGACCCTTCTCTACAAATACTTCCATTAAACGAATGAAGTAACTGTTGCCTACTATTCAAGAGGAGCAAGGATGCCAGAATCTGCCCTGGACTAATCAAATTGCAACACACGGGTTGGTGGGTGCAGGGCTGGACCTCTGCTGTGTGCTCCATGCCCTGCTTGGAGAGCAGGAGAAGCAGTGCCCTGCTCCTGGGTGCACCTTGGAGGTGCACTGAGACAAAACCTTCCTCCCAGTGACCCAGCACTGGTGTGATGGTGCTGTCCCACACTGGGGGTTACAGGTCATAGAATCATAGAATGGTTTGATTTGGAAGGGACCTTAAAGACCATCTAGTTCCAACCTCCCTGCCATGGGCAGGGACACCTTGCACCAGACCAGGTTGCTCAAAGCCCCATCCAGCCTGGCCTTGAACACTTCCAGGGATGGGGCATCCACAAGCTCTCTGGGCAACCTGTTCCAGTGCCTTACCACCCACACAGTGAAGAGCGTCTTCCTTACATCTAATGTAAATCTACCCTCTTTCAGTTTAAAGCCTTACCCCTTGTCCTATCACTACATGCCCTTGCAAAAAGTCCCTCTCCAGCTTTCTTGTAGGCCCCCTTCAAGTACTGGAAGGCTGCTATAAGGTGTCCCTGGAGCCTTCTCTTCTCCAGGCTGAACTTCCCCAGCTCTTTCAGCCCGTCGTCATAGGAGAGGTGCTACAGTCCTGGTCCTCATGCAAACAGATGCTCTAATACATAGCTAGGAAGAAAAGCTCTGCAGCATCATATACTTGCACTGCAAGTGTTCAAATGCAATAAATAAACAGCAATAAAAATCACAATGTAAAAACAACTAATCAGAATTAGACATACTTCAATTCTTTTATGAGTCTCATTTTTATTTGAATTCCCCAGAGCTAGTTTCATATGACCTTACAGATTGTTTATTATAATAAAGTTAGTGATTCTGAGTTTTAGTAATAAGAATGACAAATCACCTACCTAGGTGAGGATGTAAGGGAGCTTCTGTCGGGGCTGCAGAGAACAAAGACACACAATGCGTTAATATCTTCTATGATCAGGGCTTAATTGCAGCATTAAAAATCGATTCAGCATAAAACAAATTGTACAGTACATGTTCTCTTTCATCAACTACCCCAACAGTTTAATTATGAAAAATGTGATACACACTGAAAGTTATAAAAATATAATAGGAAAGAAAAAAAAATAGTCTCTAATTAAAATAAGCGTCAATAATAAATGAAAGACAAATGCTTGTATAGCAAGGTAAGAAAGATCACTTCTAGTCTAGGATTATGACAGATTATTAGAAATAATTTGGATTAAGATTCAGTAATTCAATGACTGACAAAGAGAGTGGGAATTAGGCTGAACAAAAGAAATAGTCTAGGCGAGGCAAAAATGCCACACTTTGACCATTTATACTGCACTGGACAACATTTTACTGGGTATATTGTTGGGAGAAAAAATACTAGTATTCCTATGCCAACAAGTAACATACTGACTCTGCAAATCACTGAATCACTTATTTTAAAGCACATTTTTACACGCATTGCTGAATCTATTCCCCAGTAGGTCTCTGTTTTCCAAGAAAGAGTTGAATGTCGTAGTGACACACTGCATGGCTGGCATGTGTGTGAAATAACAAAACTTTATTAAGTAGTCTTCTCATAACACATTGCAACAGGAGTTCCAGTGTAACATCACACAAATGAAAACAGAATGTATCTGAAAGGGCACAGCGACATAAAAAATATGGGGAAGTCTAGAAGGTGGTTACAACACAGTGTGCTAGATACTCCGTGGTAGCTACTACATCCATAGCCTTGCCTGATCTTAAATGCAGAGTAACTTACACCTCTTTCATGAATGCAAACAGGGTGCATATAAGCAAGCTCCTGCTGAGCAGCTACCTCTTTTGCCACTCAGTACCTCACCCATGCAGCTATATTTGTAGCTGTATTTTGTACTTTGGTAAATAGAACACCAAAAAAAGAGAGTATTTGAAGCCAGGCTTCTTTGGATGATTCTGTGTTTCTTGTTGGGCACTGACCTAAATTTTATCACTACTCCTGATTTGTTCAGCTTATCTGCAAAAAATTACTGAAGTACTGCAATTTCTGTCATAACATCTGACAAATTAAAAATAGATTAAAAATAAACATAAAAACGAATGCAGCAATCTGTGTGAAGCCTTCACACATAGTCATTTGAATAGAAAGTCCAACAAAAATCTCAAGAATTTTGTTTTTCTCTTCCTGCTTTCTCCTTAAACACTGGGTTTGCATGGAGGCGTGACATTCTGTAATGAAATTGCAACATTTAATCGGGAAGTTGGTGATTAAGAAGCCTGAGCAACAAATAACTGAGGTATCTGCAGACCAGAAAAGGATGGCAAGCAGTCTGGATTCAGCTTAGACAGAAACCTTTGATTTAACTGACTTACAGCTTGGAAGACTGACAGGTTTTACTCCATCCAGTAACCTTATA
>VYZV01010174.1:110705-176651 GCA_013401275.1 Pandion haliaetus
CCTTATATAAATATATATATATATATATATATACACAATGCTGAAAACAACCACAGAACCACTGAAAGCTTTACTGCAGAGAAGAGCAAAGGCATTCCTAAGAGTCTGATGCTGAATAGAAATTGCAGACATGCAGAAATATGAAATATTTATTTATTTATTTAGCTAACTCACTTCATTTTTTATACAAGCAACTTATCCATGCCATCTTGTCTTCCCCAGCAGAAATGCCAATAATGACTCTAGCAATGGCCAAGACCTCTCATCAAGATGGTAGAAAATCTGGAGCAATACAACGCCAATTGCACATGAAGCTTGGCACTGCTTCCAGGATAAAACTGGGATGCACTGGTGAATACTGCACAGGAAAAGACTGCATTTGTCCCCTGCAGTCCCAAGCATTGTTTTTCTCCATGGAGGCATGTATAAATTTATCTAGAAAACTTTTTAAAACTATTTGCACAGAAGAAATGGATTAAACTGGATTAACTGAATTATTTCCCAGATTGAGCAATGCAAGCTGTTTGGATTTTGCCTGTAGGAAAAGAAGTCCATTATGGCATGGGATTTGAAATACTCCTGATATTGTAAGATGTTAAGATGTTAAGCTTAAAACAAGACCGCTGTCTCGGATGCTCTGTATTACCCCTTTTCATTAGTTCCAGGTCATTACTAAGGGATGATCCATTGTGAACACAGGTGTGGCTGAGAGCCACTCCGCTAGTGCTCATCTGTGAGGAGAATGGTCATGTCAGGCCATCTCATTAGCTGGCCAAGCGAATTTCATTAGCCTCTGAGAGCAACTCCATCAAAAGAGACCTTCCTCTCCAATGAGAGCAGTTCAAACCTCAAAATGAAAATGAAAGACTTGATTGTCATTCATCCCAGCTCGCTTGGCATCACTCTTTGGAAGAAGCTTTCTGTGGAAGACAGTCCAGCCCAGCATACACACAGTCACTAATAATACTTTCTGAAGTTATGCAAAATTTCAGCATTCAGCCAAAAGGCACAGGTATAGCACAAACTTGGAATCTTTATATTTGCAAAATCCTTTGACTGCAGCATTTTTTTAATATATAACTAGCTGTTTATGTGTTTAAAGAATACAAAATTGGGATCTGAGAATTTTTCCTAAAATAGTTCTTCAGTTATATGTATAGTATATTGCAAACCAAAACTGCTTATCAGTGGACTGAAATGAAGGAAATTGTGCAGATGCATCCTAGTGCTACTGATCACTCATTTAAAAAACTAAAGGTGGAAATAAAGCAAACACTTAATGTTGGACAAAAGGTTGTTCTTACAAACAAAGAATTTATGTTGAAGAGGGGTGATGGTTCCCAAATCTTTACAGGACCTGAGAAGCCCAAGCATTTTTGCCTGAGGTATTCCTCCATCTGATTTGTAATTCAAATTCCAGAGCTGAATGTAACAAAAGACTGTGAAGGTACCATTTAATAAGTGATAAACCTAGACTTTTATCTCCCTATGAATAACTTCTGTATTACATTTTATATTTCATTGCAAAACAGCACTGTGTTGATCTTCAAGTGTTGTAGTTAATGTCCCCAAAATAATAGCAACTCAGAACATCACACAAAAACAATTGTAGTAGTTTTAAAATATTTTCAGATCTGCCTTTTTTATCAATTTATAGAACTACTTATTTTAAAATAACATGGATTGTACAGTAAGCCATACAGTGTGGCTGAAGTCCAATGGAGTTTCCTCATGCAACATGACAAAGCTAAAAAAAATTATATGGTGCGGAGTAGCTATACAGTGCAAAGATATAAAACATTTACAGGTTAAAAAGAATTCTACAATACTTCAGACTGAGAGGTGGAAAAAAAAGCCATCTTTGTATTTTAAACCATGATTTGCTTTCTTAGATTTTCCTTAGGCACATAGTTGGGTGGTTTTAAATTTAGGATCAGTATTTGCGTGGCTTCAAAATGCATCTTAGCTTGAAGGAGAATGTTGTACCTTTTTAAAAAAGTAAAGTAAATTAATTTATTATTTCATTTTTAACTAGCACCCATGGTATATACAGAGCTTTACAAGAGGTGAATTGTACTAAGCAAAGAATGGAAATGGAGCTCAACAGTTCACAATCTAAGAGGCATGAGCAAATACAATATGAGAAAATGTAAGGAAATGTAGGGTGCGTGCCTTGTAAGACAAGGCAATCCCTTTGGTAAGGAAAAATACAGGAGGAAGTACACAATACAAAGTGATTCAGACAGAAAGGCCGCAGTCAAACTGTGAGAATCCTGAAGAAATTAATGGGGAATTCAAAAGTCAATGGGGTCATTGTGGGGCTCTGTGTCAATGGGATGAGGGAGAATGAAGGCATCTTTTGGAGTAAAAGGTTAACATTTTCTGTGGATGAAGTAAGGCTACTGAAAGGTTAAGCCAATAGAAAAATATGTCCTGTTTTGGTTAAACTGGAAAGATGGAAATAGGAGAGAAGTGGGAAGGTAATGTCATCTTCACATAGAGGAGCTGGAATATGAGGAGGGAAAAAAGATTTGGTGATGGTTCTGTTGTCAGTGGAAAAATAAGAACCAAAATCATTAAAGATGGGAACAGTTAACTGTTAGGCAAAACTAGCCTTTAGATAAAAAGAGCTAGCATAATGCAGATTAAACACATGTTCCAGCAACATCAGTTTGTACTATTGACACCCATATTCCATAGATCTGTGGGGTCAAGCCCGTGTACAGGGATAGAGAGGGAATACAGCATAAGAAAATACTCTTAAAGCTTACTGGAAAATAGACTTTTTATTATTTTTTTCTCAGAACCCTGAACTTTTTTTTAAATATAAAGGAAAATTTAATTACAGAAACGCAAATGCTCAAATGCTCCCAAACACCGTGCTCAGGGTTCAACAGCCAGCAGCCATTAGCTGTTGATCATCAGTTCATCACAAAGGAGATGTGGAGAGAGAGGTATATTCTATTTTGCAGATTATAAAAAGTCCAATCTCCTTGTCATTAGCAGCTAGATGAAGACGAGGAAGGAAATTAATGCTTTTATTCAGACTCCTGCCAATACTTTCCCTCTACTGGTAAACAAAGTTGCTATTGAATGATAGAGGCTGAAAATCTCCCGAGAGTCAGTGTGTTGCCTGAGGGCTGCATTATTCTCGTTGACACATAAGCCAAGGAACAATACGTCAGCTCTAAACTCCAGTCTTCTGTTCTGTAAAATACTGCTCTGGTCAAGCCTGAGAGCCTGCAATCTGTTTTGCATTTGTTTTTCAGTGTTCTTAAATTTTACAAGGTACAAAACACACCTAAAAGTTCTGCCACAAACATTCAGGCAAAAGTGATCAAATAAAAGAGAGTCTGGGCTAATTCTCAGGATTTACTTTCATATGGAGACATCTGTCAGGCTGTAGACTGGTTTCTTAAGAAAGGAAACCAAATCCTCTAATTTGTGGCATTGAGTATGAGATTGTATAAAATTCTGGGAACTATGCTGAAAGGAATGATTTTGCACTAGGAGGGAACAACATCCTTCATCTTTTCCATCTCTTAGGTTTTACTATTCTGAGATTCTCCTCTAGTCAGTCAGAATTAAATTACATGCTCACGAATCTCCCAGTATGGTCCTTATTCCAAAGAACAGTGCTACTGGTCCAAAGTTACATAGTGTACCGGGGAAATGGCCTTCTTAACCCTTTAGCACTACTTGGTGCGGTAAAGGCAGGCATGGTTGCATGATGTGTCAGCTGCATCCATCCCTGCACCGCGCAGCATCGCTGTTTTCATACAGACCTAAACCCTTTAGAATTCTACAGTGCAGTGCAGCCAGGTCTAATGTTTTGCCAACTCCATTTTAATTACGCTACAGTTTATTAATGTATGATTTTTGTTCTATTCAAGCCAGGAATAAATATGAATCAAACTGCACAATAAGTTTACCTTATTTTCAATTTATCTTGCTATTAGATCAACAAGTTAAAGGTATTGTTAATTAAAGATATTATTAATGACACGAATATCATCAGTCATTAACATTCTTATTTGTCCTTAAACGTATTTCTAAGACATCTATGTTTTCTGTCTTGGCTTATACTTTTTCTGTTTTCTTGCCTGTTTTTGCTGGATTAACTCTTTTGTGTGATAATTTTTATGTCTCCTTTCTTCAATATGCAATAAAATTCTTATAGACTTTAAAGCTTACATCAGTTCTCAAAGATCTCTCTGTCTTCCTAAAATATTTATTAAGTGCTGAACACACAGCTTTTCAAGCAATTATTTTACTTTCTTTGGTGTCTTTCCCTATGGCATCATTGCTTATTCCATTTACATTATACATAGGGCTGCTTGTTTGACATTGCCATCCCTTAATGCCACCCTTTATCATCCTCTAATTTTCTTCAAAATAATAACTACATTTTCCTTTCACTGCACAAATCCCATTAACTCTATCAGGATTTACTAATGCACATCTGAGGGTGGACAGCCACAGTGAACATGATTTCTGAGATTCCTTGGTACTTTCACATCTTCATGTATATCCTTTGTACTAGTTATTATGAAGTCTGATATAATCTCCAGTGAACATACTTATTAAAAAGATATCCTGTAATAAATCTATGAAGTTGCCCTGTGGTTTTATTTTCTTTGCTTATTATGTCACATCATTCACTACAGTATTTCAGTATATTAATGTTTAGGGCTGGAAAGAGACCATAAACCTCATTTATGTCAAAGTACCTTGCTGTTTTGCATATATCTTAATATGATATTTGCATCTAAATAAATTCACTAATTCTTTCTTGTCCTGGTTTCAGCTGGGATAGAGTTAATTGTCTTCCTAGTAGCTGGTACAGTGCTATGTTTTTGAGCTAGGTATGAGAAGAATGTTGATAACGCACTGATGTTTTCAGTTGTTGCCAAGTAATGTTCAGTCTAAAGTCAAGGTTTTTCGGCCTTTGATGCCCAGCCAGCAAGAAAGCTGAAGGGGCACAAGAAGCTGGGAGGGAACACAGTCAGGGCAGCTGACTCAAAGTGGCCAATGGAGTATTCCATACCATATGACATTTTAGGAACTGGGGGGGGGCATCGCAGCTCAGGGACTTCCGGGTGCATCCGTCAGCGGGTGGTGAGCAATAGCGTTGTGCATCACTTGTATATTCCAATCTTTTTATTATTACTGTTGTCATTTCATTAGTGTTGTTGTTATTATTATTATTATTTTCTTCTTTTCTGTTCTATTAAACCATTCTTATCTCAACCCATGAGTTTTGGTTCTTTTCCCAATTTTCTCCCCCATCCCACTGGTGGTGGGGTGCTTAGTTGCTGGCTGGGGTTAAGCCACAACATTTCTGAAAGAATCCTTTGTTTACATTAATAGTATTGATGAAACTGTGATTAACTGTGAATAAAAGAAGCGAGGTTGCTTCAAAGAAAGCATTTTTTATTTGAGTAGAAAAATTAATCCTAGTATTGTAAGTTATAATAGTACACACTGGTTAGGGGGACTAATGCAATGCACATTGTCTGCTGAAGAAACAAGAACAAAAGGGCAGAGGAGAGCCTGGTGCTGGAATGGGTAGGAGGAAGGGCAATGGGCAACGGGCAATGGAGATGGAGTGGTTGACTACCTGAGTTAAGAAAACTGTGGCTGAGCTAGGAAACTAAGGGGAGATAAGCCTTGGTGAGGATAAAAATCTGGGAGAAGGACCAAGAGAACCTCAGAGAAGCTTGCACATCAGTATTGCAGGGAAATGTGATGACTGATTACATGGCTGTCATCCACTGTCAACTGCTTGTAGAACAGTACCTCTGGGTGATCCTTGACTAAGTCAAACCTGATGTTTGCAGAGTTACCACAATGACATCACATATTTTGGAGAAGACAAATCCGCAAAGTCTCTGAAGTGACTGTATATAAAGCAAAGAGAATTGCTGGGAAGATCACAGGAAACACAAAAGTCATGAGGATGCAGGAGACTATGACAAGGTGGGGAAACTGGAGGCCCTTTCAGGGACGCTGTGCAGGATGTGGCTATCAGTGACTGGGTGGGAGGAGGAGGCAAAGGGACTGTCACAGCCAAGCAGGCAGCGAAGGTCCAGGGAAGGCACATCTCAGCATCTTTTATTCTCTATACACAACCGATACACAAATCCCATTTTCTGCTTGTTCTGAAGAGTCCCTGTGAACTTGGGGACAGCACGCAATACCATAACGACTTACTGTTCTAACCAACCTAAGTGTTGCTAAAGTGTTGATTTGAGGTTAGGTTATGCTCCAAAACTGGAGAAATGTAAAGCAGAGAAGGGTAAAAGAATTATAATTTCTGCTGTCCGCTCTCCTACTAAAATCTCCTGGTACAGCATGTCTGAAGAAAGGACTGTCAAAGCCTGTATGGATAGATTTCTACTCACTAGTCTCTGCTTATCAAGGTATTTTCTTCTAGCAGGGAGAAATCTTGTTGCTTTGCCCATATTCTCCTTGACCATGCTGCCAGTTCTGACACTGATAATCGTATATTTCCTTTCAGCTTGCTTGCATGTAGCTTTCATCATGCTGGTCACTGACAGCTCTCTGGCCCCCTGTCACGCTGCCATCAATATGTCTTTTACTTCCTTCTCCTTTTCTTACCTGTTCTGGCCACAACAGACTGCCTTTGGCTGTGGTGCACTCACTATGCAGCCCTGCTTTGGAGAATTTCATCTGCTTATGAGGCTTTTCATCATTTTATGCTGATGACTCTACATATTAGTTTTTCTGCTCTTGACTTGTGTCCATCCAGCGAGTAGCCTGTATGAGGTATCCTCACCATCCTCCTTAGCACATCCCAAACGGTGATCCTGCCAACACTTCTGTTCCCCAATCCCCTTATACTAGTCACCAAGACACTACTCTTGCACACCCACGTTATGGGGATATAATTTATCTCCTGTTCTGAATACCAAATGCATTTTGGTAATTTCTCCAGATGTTTTTTCCTTCCACACAGTAAAAATACTGATACATGCCTGGCCCAATCACCTTCCATCCAGATCATTATAACACTCCTCTCTGATGGCCAGCACCCGTGTTACATTTTTATAATTCATTCAAACTATAACTAACTTCCTAGCTTGTTAGCTAACATCTTCAGTCACCTCTCTGAATCCCACTTCCTACTTCCCATTGAAATACTAAAATACTGAAAACTTAAATACTGAAATTGAAAATTAAAACTTTTCCCTCATTATCACAGAGGTACTATTCATACCTTATACGAGTAACTCCGTATATGCTCCTGACATGATGTCCAACAGCTTCTTATTGCAAAAGTTGTTGCACAGATATTCCCAAACTCATAGGAGAAAAAACCCCTATAGCTCTACTGCCCCCAAAAGATGTATTTTGGGTGATTTTCTCTTGTTTGTTAATATGACAACACATTTCTAATTTCAAAATATTTATTTTTGACTGTTTGACCCATGTTTCACTGTCTCTTTTCACATGGAAGTATCACTGGAATTTTGTGGAGAAAACTGGATCAGCACAGAATTTCCTTTCTTTCCTGTACCAAAAATGATGGATACCTTCTCTACTTCCCACTGCTTTAATGAAACAGGCTCAAAGCAGTGTACTGTTTGTAGACAACAGCTGACAACAAGACATTTATTTTTAGGTTATTCATCAAAAGGATATATATGATAAGCTGTGCAAACAATTAGATTTTTAAAGTTTGTGTAAGTCAAACATTTTGTTTAGCTATAAAATGATCAAATGTTGTAGGTGACTGGAGAAAAATTGATGGCCTACTTTCACAAAATGGGAAGGCAGGCTCTTCACAGAGATACGTGTGACCTGGATGGTAAACAAAGCTTTTGCTTCAGGCATATTGCATTTTTCGCTTATAGTTAATACAGTAAGAGTTAAAACTCAGCTTGTGGTTTTGACAAAAAACAAATGTTGGTGGTTACAGGCTGATTTCAGGTAAGTGTATAATGCAATAGGATTTACTTTAACTTCTGTATATTCCCCAATGTTTAGAGAGAGGACAGAGGAGTTCCTGGATAACTAATGGAAGGAGAAAGCCAAAGAAAGTATCAGTTTTAAGAACATAAATAAGATCCTGACATTAAGTTTTCTAAAAAACAGCTTTCATGATGAGTAACACTGGCATGCAAGTACAATGGAAAACCGTATTTGCGAGACATTTTTAATATGATGGTGGCTCTTACCTCCCTGTTCACACAGCTGTTGTGCTAAGGCATCCTTGAATATAACTTGGCCCCTATGAGTAGCTGTAACCCTGTGAACATAAAAAAGACAACAATAAATCATGTAATATTTTTATTTATATATGCATATGTATATATATACGCATGACTAATAAATCAGAAGTCCCATTCTGCTTTCTTCCTGTGTTCTTTCTGCACTCTTTTAAATTCATAGAATAATTTGTAGGGATTGTTTCTGTGCATAGCAAAAGAAAAGTTCCTAAACCAAAATGGCTAGGTTGGTAATAAAAAGCACTGGCACAGGGATTCGATGAAGGACATGAGTAAAAGTAAGCATATTGCAAAGCTAAGCACATCACTCTGTCTGACAAAGCGTTCCTGTCTCAGTGCAGAATAGAAGAAATGGTTGCAGAGCTGCTGCTCTGTGAGATTAATAGTCACATGATCCAATAGGCAATAGCAATGGCAGTACTGTTATACACTACAGATAGAAATGTAGAGCTTGAATAGGTGTACAGAAATCCTCTCTGGAAACAAAGGGAGAGACAAATAAGCTCTCTGCCCCAGGCCTCTGCCAAACATCTCCAAAAATGGAGACCGTACAACATTTCTTTGTATTGGGTTTTGCTGCCAATTAAGTTGTTCCTTCTTTTTATTTCCTTCATTATCCAGACAAGCTGAAGTGGATTACTTTCTCCTTTATTTGCTGTTTTGTTTTTTTTAAAAAACATCATCATGCTTTCTCTTTTTTTTTCCTCAAAGTAAGAAGGCCAATACCTTCACACTGCCTGTCCTCTAACCATTCACTTTCTGAACAACATACTGTTTTCTTGGTCTCCTCTGGTCTCAGTCTGTCTCCATCTTTGAGGAAGTGATATGCCTATAGCTGCACATAGAGTTTCTATATTTGAGGTCTCACCAGTTTTGTCTTAAGAATAATTCTTTCCCATTAATGACCCACAGCTAACAGACCAGCTAATGTACCATGGAGAAAGATTTGTCATTTTGTTTTCTCATAATCAGTGAGAAATACAATGCAACTTGATTTGTTTTTCTCTTACAGAGCTGTCATGCTAACAGTGCTAGTTATTCTTTATTTCCAATTGTTCATTTCTTTCCTCTTTTCTAAGTGTAGTACTTCACAACTTCAGTTTTATCTCGGGGATTTCAAAACCTCTCGGTATTTGCCAGTGTTGCCTCTGAAGTCTGATTTCTTGCAGCCAAAGTTCTTCCAATATCTATCTAGATTCATATACGCTCTTCATATATCTTCTTTATCCTTTCTCCGAGTCAGTAATGAAAATAATTAACATTAATGGGATCAAGATAGATCCATATGAACTCCTTGAAGGAGCCTCTTAGTTCAACCATAAGACATTGAAAGCTACTTCTCAGCCAGCTGTGTGCCCTCTCTAACGGATCGTGCCTCTCTTGCTTATCAAAATGTCAGGAAGGACCATAAAGGAATGGTCCAAAAGGAAAGTCAAAATATATCACTTTTTTCTTGGCTACTAGGCCAGTTACACTGACAAGGAAGACAACAAAAGTAACACATCTAATATTAAATTTTTCATATACAGTGGATCCTCAAGGTAAAATCTATCTGCAAGCTGTCAGAGTACAAACAGGAGTAAATGAAAACTTCTCTGGGATCTAATTCACTTCCTGCTCATTTAGAAAAGCTCTATTTACACCAATGTGCATGTCCAGAAATGCAAAACTACAGCCACCTGATGCTCCTACAGCTTTTAGGGCATTCCATTTCTCTGCTTGTGGAAAGAGAGCTGTGTTGCTTTTTCCATCTGCTTCGACATTCAGAGGCATACGTAAAGCTGGAGCCTTGCCTCACCTGGTAGCAATAGTATTTTGGCCACAGTCCTGGGATCACATTACCAGTGTGAGGTTTTGGTTGTAGTCCCTACCACGTGCATCATGGAAACTATTTTAGGATTTCCAACACTTCTGTAAAATACAGCAAAACATCGTGCCATAGTTCTTCATTAGCTTTTCTTCATTGACTGACATGACCAGTGACCATACTGAGTACAGAGTGAAAGAAAAACAAATACATAGCCCCAGCACATAAAGGCAAGAGAGCTGAGACTTTAAGTCTCATTTAAAAGTATGAACTAAAGCTGTGTTGTGATGAATATGCAAGAAACTGTGATCACTACATGTTTCTGCTAATTTCCTCACAGGTGTACGCGGACACACAAGTCAGAATGGGACCAAACAATCTCCAAAATCAAACACGTGCCCAGGCTTCTTTAAAAGGACCAGATATGGTGACTTCCTCTAGCAGCTGAAATGGCAGGGCATCCCACAGCCAGCTTTGGGTCCAACACAGCACCAACAGACATGTTTTGCAAATATGTTTCATTGTGGGAATTCCATGTCTTCAGCAAAAACCTGGCTCACTATGCTCCTGAGCACATACAAGAAAATGGCACACCTAAGGCACAGAAGGTATTCTGTACAATATTACTATCCCTCCCACAGGCTGGCAGAGTGGAAGAGAGGGCTCTTTGCAGGCAATGAGAAAGAAAACTTGTATTAGCAGTGGACTGCGACTTCAGAGATGCTGTTTATGCAACAGCTCTGGATACAATTCAGGATGTATGCAACAACAATGGCAACCACAAAATTCCTTTGAGGCGCATAGGAGCAAACTCGAAACATGGACCACATACAGAGCGGAGCTCAAGTATGTGTCTGAATGCAAACAAATACCAAATAATACCAATAATACCAAACTGTGTACTGTTTACTGGATCTCTGCATGCATGTGAGAAAAAGGGGATTTGGGGAGAGAGCCAGCAGCCAGTTGAATGATTTGCATCTTTCTGTGTCTATCATCCCTTGCTTGATAATGCACACTAGGAGCCAATTATTGCTGCTCCATAGCAGGAATGATCTGCACCCTGGGGACAACAGTGCCGTACAATAAGGGCACCACTTCCTAAGCATATGCTCACACTAACATTAGTTTTGCAATGGGCATATGCATGAGTTCTGCACCAGCCGGTGCACCTTCAGAGAATTATTAAGGGTATTGCTACTGTCAGTTTACCAGTATTATCT
Source organism: Pandion haliaetus (assembly GCA_013401275.1). NCBI lineage: Eukaryota > Metazoa > Chordata > Aves > Accipitriformes > Pandionidae > Pandion > Pandion haliaetus. The sequence continues at coordinate 121,988 of VYZV01010174.1, forward strand.
GCTTGTTTTTCTCTGTATTTATGCTTTATTCATGGAGAAAAAGACAATAAAGCAGTGCAATTATGCATGAACTAAGCTACTTTTAGAAAGAAATGCAAAACGTACCTTTTCTGTATTGAACTTTCTTTGCTGGTGATGTTCCTACCTGACAAGTGAGATTAATGGAACAGGATAATGAATTTGGATTTTTCTCTTTTAAAAACATGTAACATATCCAAAACCATATCCATCCCTATATTCAGACTCAAGTCTAACAACTACATAATATTTATAGTAATTATAATAAAAATAATACTGGCAATGCCTGAAAAAGACTCAGAGAAAGAAAATTATTCAACTCTTCAGTATGGGTTTTTGTTTTCTTGACACATATATCCAGTAACTGATTTCTGTGCTTGTGGTGGTTTCGGTTTCAGCCCAGCCAGTAACAAAGCACCACGAAGCCACTCGCTCACCCCCCACCCCCCCGACCACGTTGGGATGAGGAGAAAATACAAAGGCAGGCTCGTGGGTCAATACAAGGACTGGGAGGGATCACTCCCCACTTATGGTCACGGGTAAAAGACAGGCTCAACTTGGGGAAGAAACAAAATCAATTTCATTTACTACAAATCAAATCAAAAACAAAACACAAGGGTATTAGGAAGGGAAACTAAACATCAGAACAACCTCCCCCACCCCTCCCGCCTTCCTGGCTCAGCTCCATTCCCGGTGCTTTATACCTCCTCCCCCCGGCGGCGCAGGGGAACAGGGAATGGGGTCAGCTCGCCACACCTTGTCTCTGCCACTCCTTTCCTCAGGGGGAAGATTCCTCACTCGTCCCCTGCTCCACCGTGGGGCCCCTCCCACGGGAGACAGTCCTTCACCAACTTCTCCAACGTGGGTCCTTTCCGCGGGCTGCAGTTCCTCACAAACTTCCCTGGCGCGGGTTCTCTCCGCGGGCTGCAGTTCCTCACGAACTTCCCTGGCGTGGGTCCTTTCCGCGGGCTGCTCTCCAGTCACACACTGCTCCAGCACGGGTTTTCCCATGGAGTCACGGCCATCCTGGGGAGCCTCCGCTCCACCATTCACCTCCATGGGCTGCAGGGGGACAGCCTGCCGTCTCACCACGGGCTGCAGGGCCATCAGCCCTCTCAGGCACCCCTCCTCCCCCTCCTTCTTCACTGACTCCAGTATCAGCAGAGGTGTTCCTCTCACATTCCAACCCCCCCACACTGCTGGTTCACCTTCTTAAATCTGTTCTCCCAGAGGCGCTGCCACCGTCACTCCCTGTCTGGGCCAAAGGCGGGTCCGACTCTTTGTAGCCGGGGGAGCTTCCAGCAGCTTCTTAAAGGAGCCACCTCTGCAGCCCCCTCCCCCACTACCAAAGAAAACCACACCACACAAACCCATAACAGTGCTGTTTTTCAAAATTTTATATACTGTCTTTAATGTAGTTAAATATTGCTTAGATGAAGAGTACTATTAACTGGTGTTACTCCAAACCAGTCTATAGTCCCACTCTGTCATTGTATGCTATTTATTTCCAGCTAAAGGGCAAGTGACTAATCAAACCTAACCTGTCAGTCAGCCAAAAGGCAAGATGCAAGCCCTGCATGTTCCCAGAGGTAATTCCTCACAAGGAATGAATCTTTCCAAAGGGATGAGAAATAAAAGAAAAATGGGAGGGAACAGGAACATCCTGACATGGTAAGTGAGAGCTTCGAAAGAAAAACAACTTAAAGGTAATAAGGTTCCTCTTTATATTAACTTCACACTTCCATTAGCCTAGATGTATTTGTCCGCTCAGGGCTATGCAAGACAGAGAGGAAAATCTGTTTTTAAAAAGTAGCAAGAGGAGATAAATTGCTGACAGAGGAAGAAAGAGGTCTGAACACAAGACGACTATATCAGGTGTCAAGGCTCACTGTCAGTTCAAGGCATTACCAACCCCATGCTTCAATTACAGCAATGCTGTAATTTTCCTTCCTAAAGCGCAACTATTCAAGTTGAAATCGGGTGCCAATAAAGACTTTTAAATTGTCTGTCATGGAAAAGCAAAAAAAGAAATATGACTTGCTGATTCTCTACTTGAACTACATATAGTCCATGTCACCTGTGAAATAGACTTGAAGTGCCACCCTGCTCAAGTGCCAACAAGCTTAAAACATTTTACTCAAGTGCAGTATTGCCAGCTCCTCTGAACACAGCCTAAGTAATATAAATTTGTCCCCTGTGTGATGACACAAATCGTTCCAGGTGGTCTGGGAGAAAGAAATCAGACACACGTACATTCATGAACCTGTACATAGAGACGTCCCTCCAGCCTCCTGTTGATTAGATGCAGCATGCTGAGCTGCATGTCCAGAAGCAGAGTATCTGTCCCAGGCCTTCCCCTGAAGCTGTCACCATTTGGTCATGCTCTGGAGTTCGCACGCCTGGTGCTCACTCTGCCCTTACAGGGGTGCTTGGTATCTGTGCCTTTCCCTGGCAAGGAAAGGCACTGGGACAAATTAATTGGGGGGGGGGCGGAGCTGGGATAAGACTTAGGTTTCCTACAGTAAAATACCTCTTCTCATGACATCCCCCCAAAAGATTTTCAACAGGATTGAGGAAAACGAGGTTATTTTTTTTACCAACGCTAGCAGAGTTTAACCCTGTGCCCACTGCTAGCAGCTGCATTGCATATCCATACACAGTGGCTTGTGACTGCTTCCACTAGAGGAAATTCAGGGTGACATCCACAGTGCCAGCTCCAGGAAAATCAGTGACTGACTATATGAAGCTGAGATTGGTCTTCCCAAACCCCACAGTGCTGCGCCCCCAAATCACATCTGATCCACTGACAGCACGGACCATGCTCCCTCCCTGCCGCTGCGGGGCAGATGGTTGGTGCTGGGCATCTGACGAGACTGGGCTGGAATGGAAAACAAAGCAATGCATACCAAATAACTGCTGTTGTGATTTTATATTGAAGTATCTCATATTTCACGTTGGATTCACATGCATTGCTAACATGTTTTTATTAACAGGTTGCATTTTAAAGAAAGTGTTTCAGCTCAGGAGAGCACAGGGTATGTGGGACTGAGCCATGCACAGACACTGCCTATGCTGCCTGGCTCTGCCAGCTCCATGTGTGGAAAGGATGCACAGCAGCACTGCCTAAAGGCCAGGGTAGATATTTGCCCTCTTTATGCAAATAAACTGGTTGATTTTCAATGCATTGTTAAATTTGCATGACCATCTCTGCTTGTATGGTTGTCCTGTTTTAGCTGTTGTCTTTTTTAAAAAAATACACTCCCCCAATATCACCTAATTAAGAGATGTCCAAATAAAATAACTCCAAAAGCAAGATGGAGAATAGACTTTCTGGAGATTAAGAGCACAGGGTAGTTGTGTCCAGCCTTTCTTGGTGGGAATGTGAAACATTTTCTTGCAGTGCCTTGCAAAGGTGGTTTAATGACCATTGACTATGCGTGGCAGGAGGTGAGGCCGGGCTGGTCTGTTTTAGCCTGTGTCTCCTACCATGGCTGAAATCTTCAGTGACAATTTCTTCAAGAACAGCCAAGACCAACATATTACACCTGACTGGGAGATGGGGAAAATGCACAGAGCACTCGTGGCTGCTGATCCAGAAGGTGCCTGGGTGGGAGTCTTTCAGCTACTGGTTAAATGCTTCTAAGTTGTTTTTTCAGTTTCCACTTGACAGGCAAGCACAGTCTAATTAAAGTAGCAGGAACGAGATTTCTGTGTTCTGAAAGGTACATTTTTGACTCTGCCTTTCCCTCCCTGTCCCAAATGTTTCTTCCCTAAGATGCTATAAAAAAAGTCATCTGTCCTGACCATATTCAGCTCAAACTCGCAGGGAAATTTGGCAAGTAAGATGCCATTACTTAAGCAGACATTTGTTCAGGAGACTGGAGTTAGCACACTTGCTCTAAAAGCTTCAATCAGAGGTGAAAAGTCTTCAGAGGTGTCGTGGTTTCGGGTTCAGCCCAGCCGGTAACAAAGCACCACGAAGCCGCTCACTCACCCCCTACCCCCTCCCCTGGCCACGTTGGGATGAGGAGAAAATACAAAGGCAGGTTCGTGGGTTGAGACAAGGACTGGGAGGGATCACTCCCCACTTATGGTCACAGGCAAAAGACAGGCTCAACTTGGGGAAGAAACAAAAGCAATTTAATTTACTACAAATCAAATCAAAAACAAAACACAAGGGTATTGGGAAGGGAAACCAAACATCAGAACACCTCCCGCCACCCCTCCCGCCTTCCCGGCTCAGCTCCATTCCCGGTGCTTTCTACCTCCTCCCCCCGGCGGCACAGGGGAACAGGGGATGGTGGATGGGGTCAGCTCGCCACACCTGGTCTCGGCCGCTCCTTTCCTCAGGGGGAAGATTCCTCACTCGTCCCCTGCTCCACCGTGGGGTCCCTCCCACGGGAGACAGTCCTTCACCAACTTCTCCAACGTGGGTCCTTTCCGCGGGCTGCAGTTCCTCACAAACTTCCCTGGCGTGGGTCCTTTCCGCGGGCTGCTCTTCAGTCACACACTGCTCCAGCACGGTTTTTACCATGGAGTTACGGCCATCTTGGGGAGCCTCCGCTCCACCATTCACCTCCATGGGCTGCAGGGGGACAGCCTGCCGTCTCACCACGGGCTGCAGGGCCATCAGCCCTCTCAGGCACCCCTCCTCCCTCCTTCACTGACTCCAGTATCAGCAGAGATGTTCCTCTCACGTTTCCCCAACCTCCACACTGCTGGTTCACCTTCTTACATCTGTTCTCCCAGAGTTGCTGCCACCGTCACTCCCTGGCTGGGCTGCAGAGGCAGGTCCGACTCTTTGTAGCCGGGGGAGCTTCCAGCAGCTTCTTAAAGGAGCCACCTCTGCAGCCCCCTCCCCCACTACCAACGAAAAACCATGCCACACAAACCCGTAACAAGAGGGAAAGGATTAAAATGGCCAGCAAAAGCTAGGGTATGTATTAGAGGGCAAAGAGCTATCACTTCATTTGGGGCAGCTGTCCTGAGCTTAAGTTTGTGGTTCATATTCATAAATTATTCTCATGACTTACGTCATGGGTGAGTTAAGACTCCTCTGCCTTCACATAGAGTAAATGCAAGAGGAACAAGAGCCACCTCACTTTCTCTCTTGTCTCTGAATTTATCTCTGGGGACTGTGCATGTGGGGAAAGGGACTCAAAAGTTAACCTAAGGGTGCAGTGAGTATCTTTGTTAAAATTTTGTTCAAAAAATTTTGAAAATAATTAAGTCTAAGAGACAGAAAATGTAGAACAAATGTCATAACCCTTCTCAGCAAGAGCCAATAAACACCAAGGAAAGAAATCCAAGTCTCCTTTTGCAAATGTTTTTGGTATTAAATGAACATTTAAAGCCACAAGTGCATTTCTGCGTATGAAAGTGAGATCATGTGTACCCATATCAACTACCTTTACCTGAGACCACATTGACATTAATGAAACATGCACCAAAACATTGATATGGCTGGCAGAAACTCACTGGTTGGGCCAAAACATACTATGTGCAGGGATGGGCTATTTCTCCCTCCCACACACTATCTAGGCACTCTGAAAAGCTAATTGTAACTCTTTTGTTGTTGGTAGACCCAACCTGCATCCAGCTGGTCTTGCAGAACTTTTATATCATTCAGAGCACCTCATGCAAAATATGCATTTTTAAAACCTACAACTTCAACCACACTGCAGCATCTTTTAAAAGTGTAGAGTGGTCCATGCACACTCCTGTGTGTTGACCTGATTGTGTACATTTTCGACAGGTCCAGCGCACTTACAAGACACTTGTAAGATACAAGGCGGGTTTTGTTGATGGTCTTTGGCATTAAAAAAAGTTATATGCTTGAAAGACAATATGATGATTTGGGGTAAATATAAGGGGAGGAATACAGCAGTTAAATGGTAACATCAGCCCAAAATGAAACAGATTTCATTTTTTATGGTTTAACATAGAAACCTATGCTATGCTGAGTAGGATGTGCTGGTCCGATTAGGTGTTGATTTAAGTACATATTTAAGGACTTTCTTTAACCAAGATTTGAATAAAACAAATGTCCTCAAGTAGAAAAATAAATGAGATGAACATATAATTATAGCCTGTATTACAGAGAATGGATCTAAGGTTATAGCATTGGAAGCAGTAGGGTTCACAGGCAGCTCCGGCCCCTACACTTTACAATTTACAAGAACTTTCTTTTGTAGTCCTAAAAACCACCAAATCTTTGTTCGGTTGCAAGGTGTGAGTACAAAAGAGGGATACAGCAGACAATATATATGCATTTTGAAAGAGGAAAAAAATAAGAATTACCATTTTAAACTGTATATAAACATTTTCATCCTCCTTTCCCTTTTAACTCAGAGAATAAAAAGATGGATTTTTTAATTCTATCTAGTTTTATGTGACTGGAATGATTAGAGCTTCTTGCTGCCTGAAAGCAGATTAGGACAATACTTTCTTCTCAGCTACAGGAAATCCAACATTTTCATTAGTATTTTGCATTGTGTGACTATAAAGGAAAGCAAATGCTATTTTTTCTACATTTTAAATAAAGGGTTATTGCAGTGGCATCTGCCAAACAGTCAGCTCATATAAATAATAAAACAAGCATCCATTGTCTCTCTACTGACACAGTGCCAACAACTAGGTCCCTGTTTTTCACCTTTTTCAGTGTTTGGGAGAGGCTGCTGTCCTTGTCTTAGGTTTTGCAATCTGTTGTACTTTATTATCTAGTGAAATATCGATTGTATGGATTTTAGATTTTTAATGCATTGAGTATTTAAAACTATTTGAAATCTACATTTAACCCTAAGCTAATGAATATATTACATCTTTTTGGTATAAAAACTACTGGTTTTCCCAAATTTTGCTTGTGTAGTCTTCTAAAGCCTATATTCAGTAAAGATACCATTCAATCACCTAACTTATCCTTCAAGAAGGAAAAACCCCTTTGTCTTTTACTGTATCACAAGAAGAAATGTTACAGTTACTGTGGATTTTAAAGTACTTGACACCTCTAAAGGAACATAGAGGTTTTAATTAAATGGGCTTGCAGCACATAGTTATTTCCTATAGGCTTCTACAATAAGTATGATCCTTTTCTTAACAACATGTACTAATTTATCTTGACAGTGCTGATCAACTGAGGTGAATTCAGCAGAGGCCACCAAGATGGTCAGGTCTGGAGCACTTGCCCTGTGAGGAGAAGCTGAGAGACCAGGGCTTATTTAGCCTGGAGAAGAGATGACTTTGGGGGGACCTGGCAGCAGCCAGCCAAGGGAGGTTGTGCAGTTCCTCTCCATCACTGCTGTATTTTAAGACCCAACTGGATTAAAGCCCTGATCAACCTGGTCTGACGCTGCTTTGAGAAGGATGTTTGACTAGAGACCTCCTGAGGTCCCTTCCAGTATTCATTATCCTGGACGCTCATGATTTGCATGTCAGATAAAAGCAAAAGCAAAGAAATAAAGGAAGGTTTGCATGTAATCAGATTAATCAACACTTATTTTGAGAACTGCTTTTCATAGCACAAAAGAATTAACTAGTTTAATATGTCCAACACTTTGCATAAATACCTGTGATATTGAGTCTCCCTATCCATGAGTTTATGGCTGTGTATCTCAGAATATCCACCAGAAGTGCCAAGGGTTTTGCATGATTCCAGAAAATCAAGAGTTTGCAGGTAGTTGATGCTCTGGGGTTTTCTGGTGTGATATATTTTTACATGAAAGCTGATAAGAAATAACATATTCAACTAATACAGTGAAAACTTAAAAACATTTAAAATCTTTAAGAGTAAAATCTGAAGCAGCATATGAGATCCTATGATGAAAACACCTTTGATTTTAGAAGATCCTAAATAATGGAAAAAACGATGATTTTAAGGCCACCTTTTCAGTTCACTGCTCTCATACCATCTGTACCTCTATCCATTTCCCACTTAGGGTTTCAGCAGCCTGCTCTAACCTGCTTTAGCTGCCTACTGCTCCCGAAGGACGGTGCCAGCAGTTGTGGATGAGCTGGGCCATAGCAGAATCCGGAACCTCATCCCCGCTATTTGCTTTACAACCCACACAGAGAAATCCTCAAATAGCCAAATTAACCCCATTTATTAAAAAACACTCATTTCAATATTAACCTCAGAGATGCAACTGGTGCATCCACAATGTGCAAATCAGCTTACAAGGGAAGGATAAAACCTACCTCTATTCTAAAGCTAGAAAATGTTCCATCCAAAATCAGAATGGCCACAGGCTGAACCCCAGAGAACATGGGGCACGTTTTCCTTCCTAAGGCTTCACCAAACACTGAAATATTACGCTCCTTGTCTAATGTTTCTTTGCACTTTTCCCACTGTCCTAAATATTTTCAGAGGACTGAAAAACAAATTAAGTACACTAACCTTTCACAGACTGATAAAAATCAAACTAAGGAAGAATCTGCTACAATTGTTATTGAAGAACGGTTATTCTCTCCTTATTCTCACTTGCCTCCTGCTTGCTGGGAATATGGTGAACTTCTTGAAAAAAATGCAGGGACACTAATCATGCAAAGGACAGTTATTTCTCCTGCATGGTTTTTAATTTTCAGCCAGATTTATGTGTTGGAAGAAAACATATATCCCTGAAGACCATACCAGCTTACAAATAGAAATAGGCAGGTGAAATATTGCCTTAGAAGAATAATTAATTCTATCAGCCACTGAAAAAATGACAATTTTTTTAAGCATCACAGAACTCCAGCCAAAACAAACAGGTGGAATGGCATCAAGTACATGGCATAAACTGGAGAGGCTATGGTGAGGAGGCCTGGCATCAGTAGCAGGAGCTGGATGTACTGGGGAAGGCTAAGAGGCTATTCAGGGACCCTGGAGGTATTGCAGGCAAGGTTGAGACATGGTGTGAGGGCACCTGGGAGTACTGTGGTGTGGGTGCTATGGGGACTTACTGCCCAAATACGTAGAAAACTGGGCTTCATGGATCCTGCTGCTCACAGCATAGTTAGGCATTTCTTCAACAGGGACATTTATTTCATAGATGTCCATTTGAGTAATGTCTTAAGATTTGGATTAAGAGACACTCAGAGACCCAAGTTATCTAAATTGCACCCAACCTCTCCCACCTCAGCCAGAGAGATCAAACAGGAAGAAATTTAAAAGAGAACAGTCTCTTCTCAATAGGTCCTGTCTTCCAGCCCTGCTTTCCAAACCAGCAACTTTCAGCAGCTGTTAGGGCTAAGCAAAGCCCTTGTGCTCCCCTTGCATGGTGCTAGAAATGGCCCAGCATCCCTTGGTGCTGGCCTCCACTTCTGCTGCAGGTGGGAGCTCTGTCTCTGCGAGCTGGCAGTTGCAGTCAGGACCCAACATCCCACCCTGCTGCCAGCTCCAAAATGGGCGAGTTCAGCGGCTTCTGAGCCATGGGCAGAATTTTTTCTTCCTCCACCCAGGAGACCATGGCCTGCCCACACAGACTCATCTTCACACCCCAGAGAGGATCATAAGAAAAGCCAAGTTGGAGGGGACCACAGGAGGTCTCCAGACCAACCTCCTGCCCAAATCAGGGTCAGCTACACTAATCAGACACATACAGCCCTGCTGTGCCTTTTGCCACATTGCCCAACTGCATGTCCAGGCTCACAGTTCTGGTATTTGTGAATGTTTATGCGTGATAAAATACTGCTAGGGTTATCAAGATTATGTTAAAGAAAAAATGCTGTGTGAACTTTAGCTTGAATTGGTCAGTCACTTGACACGGGCATAATTACTATCAATTTAAAACTCATTTGAACAGCAGCCTCCCATATAATATACTGTTCCAACAATAATGAGTTTGAACCCATGTTTCTCAATAGGAAACAATCCATGATTTATCTTACTCAGAAATAAGTTACCCACTAAGCTACATTGCCATAATATCTCCTTTTGATACTGCATTGATAATAATTCTTTAAGCTTATTATTAAAAAAAGACATCAAACTCTAAAAACCCTTCTCTTAAAGTAAAGTATTAATGAAGGGATTTATAACTGCAGCCTTGAAAGAAAACAAAGTGACAGAGAATCTAAGCAATAATGTAAGTACTTCCAGAATAGATGGTTGGTCTCAGTTACTTGTTACTGGCTTCATTTTTCCTCTGAGCACAGATTTGTTTTCAGAAATCTTTGGCAGAATAAGCACAACACTAGAATGAATCTTTGTAGGAAAATATCCTGTTGATGTTCTGAGACTCTTCAGCACAGTCCCAATACTGGATTTCCTATGTCCCAGATGTACAAAAAATGGCAATATTGGGTGAAATGCAACCAGACTTAGACTGTTCATTTATTTGCTAATGGCAGTTTCCAATCAAAAGGAATACCTTGGGAATTCAGTTCAGTAATGTTGCCAGGAAGGTGAACTTTTCAAATAGATATAAATAATTTTTGCTCTGTTACATGAAATATTGCTTGGGAGCTCAAATTCCCATGTCTGGAATCCCAAATACCAAGTATTCCAGATGAAGGTATTCATCGAAGACTTGCACATCTGGTGTTGTACACAACAGAGTGGTGCTGGAAATTAGAGAAATTCATCTGTAATTTGTATAGCTAAGAAGTTTATGGTTGATTAATAAAACAGCAAACTTGAGCTAACACTTAACGATAAAAGAGGACCTATTCTCAAAACTGATATTCTAATGGGGTTTTCCGGGTGTCACAGTTTTAAAGGTTTTTTTAAAAGACTGCATCAAATCAACAACAACAAAAAAAGGGGGTTTCTTCTTGCGAATCTCTCCTCTTCAGTTAAGGAACTTTGGGTAGCAGGTCCACCACTGCATTTAGCACAAGCTGCTGTATCATTAGGGAAGAGACACTTCCCATAAGCTGCTTGGGATAAATTCAGGAGTATGTCAGGGTAAATCAGACAGGTTTTCTAAAACCTTGGTCCTTCTGAGCACTCCCTTTGGCAAAAATATCAGAAGTATTGGCTCCAGTCAGAGTCCTCTGGCAATGGTAAGCAGTGACATCCCATCCCCAAGATAAATCTTCCCATGCAGTCTAAGTAAAACTGACCAGATGTCTGAGCATCACCGTTAGATATATTCATAACAGATACTAGATTTGATGGGAAGTCACGTAAAGGTACCACAAGTATTTCTCATTTTAAATGGCAGTTTCCCATTTTGAATGATTTTGATGAGAGAGAATGACTGAAATCTTGAAAAACTACAGTGAAAAACAATATACCACAAGCCAGAAGGTACCTTGTCCCTATGGATGTGGCTGTGAGTCAAAAGAATTGAAGCAAGACCCATGAGACAGATGGAAGGGATAGCAGTAAACTGTTAACTGGTAAAGGCATACGGATGACACAGATACAATTATCAATTTAGAAGAAAATAAGACATATCCAAGAACAGCATCTAAAAACAATGCTGTAAAAATAGCAGCACTAACTATGCAGTACCACTTGTTTGGCACATGCTAAGGAAACAGGCAGGCTTCATACATTGGCAAAGATTAACTCTGCTATGTTATACTAGTATGAAGAGTGTGAAAAACAATATATTGCAAGCAACAAATAAAATGTTTTAAAATACAGCTGGTGATCTATGCCTTTTAGCTTCCAGGTGCATCAATTTCTGAGGATCCCTCAATCAAACAGCTTATAATGTTTGGTTTCCTTGCGTGACATTGCTGCCCATCTCCTTTTTTTATTTTATTGACTTGAGGCCAACCCCTGAAGACTGAAGACCTGGGTTTATATATTAATAATACTCAGTGGACATATGCTCACATGTACTTTTACCTTCAGAATTTCAAATGATGTATTTATTTCTGTTTCTCAATATATATTGCACCTAAACATTGTTCTGGCTGTATTATTGACGATGTATAAAATTATATGAAAAATTATCAGAGTTCCTGAACTAAGAGAAACAGAAAATGTCATAAATATTTTGATACATTTAGTCAAACAGAACATGAATCTTATCCAAGTTTCCATTCACAAATCCTTTCATCTATGCTTGCTAAAAAAACTTTCATGTTGTCTTGCTGTAGGAAAATACCTTACTTTTTTGTAGCTGCTAGTAGTGTTGTGGAAAATTGTTCTTCAATATTTTCCACACTGATATTTGGTCTTTTGAAGAGCTTACCAATAAGAACATCGTAAAGAATTTTGATCTGTTGGTTTTAGGAAGCATGATTGAAACTGTTCTTTTTTTCCAGACTACTTCATATGCTTCATTATGCACAACAAAATACATTACATTTCAGAAAGTATTTGTTTTTCAAAAGCTAAGGTTTATTCTCTAGAGCATAAATATTGGTCCTGTTTAATTGTATTTTAAAGCAACTGTACGTATATTCCTTAATAGTCTATTTTAAACGCTATTCATGCTTTGAAAAAACTTTTATACAAATTAACACTTCTGAAACTTGTATCAAAATAAATAAGAAAATCCCATTTTAATTTTTGGGAACACACTTTAAAAAAATGCTCCCATTTAAAGCCTTGCATTCCTGATGCCAGGTATGCTGAACTGTGCTGCTTTGTGATTTTACGATGAGTTTATTGAGTAGTGGTTTAACTTAATGCATTTTCCCTGTCCACCTCCACACAGTGGGAGTGTGTACACATTCATTGCCCACTGGAAGGAAGGAGTGGTGATTTCTAAGCCACAGAAAGCTCATCACTTGCAGCCACATTGGTATCATCTTTCTCTTGGTCTCTCAATTCAACTCAAACTCCTCCTGGCTGAGGAGGAATTTGATAAAACATGTGCCCAGCCAGAGCTCCTTGCCAGCCATGAGCTGCCCCAAATTTTTCTCAGTCCTCTATATTCAAACACACAGATAATATATTTAAAACACTTAAGGTGCTGCCAGCTTTCATCAGAATGGACCTAAAAGTTCAAAAATAATTAGTGTAAGGAGAAAGAGGGATGGACAGACAGCATTATCACTCCAGCAATATATCTTAGGCCAAATTATACTGAATTTCCCTGCATGTTTTCTCTTCCTGTTTTTAACTGGCACAGGTACCTTTTAATGCTGGTGACAGAAAATTTTAATATTACTTAGTGACTATCTGAAAACTGGACAGATGCCCAGGAAATGGATCTGTACCGTGTCAGCATGCACAGCAGTTACCCATTTTAAAACATAACCTTCCTAATCAAAGGACACACAACATAATGAAGAAAAATTACCCTAGTCACTGTTATTTCAGAAGTACTAGAAGATGAAATGAGCTTGCAGTTAGTTATTGAACTGTTAACCTCTGATCCTAATGAGCTCTGTCATCCTGAACTTGTTAATGTCATTAAGCAGGTACATGATAGCTCTGTACTGAGCACCCTTATGCCCTGCCTAAGGATGCCACAACTAACAAGACATCTGTTTTCTTTGCAAAACTGAGGAGCAGGCGTCCCAAACCAGTCTGCTGCAGTTTGGGTGCTGGCTGCCAGCAGAGGTGGGAGGGATGCCCAGGGTGCTGTAAGGAAGACCTGGAAATCTGTGGGTGACAATGTTCTATGAGACCAAGAGATCCCTCAGGGTCCACACACCTTCCCAAAACTCACCGGTCATGTCCTTAACATCAGCCAGCACAACAGAGTGAAGAAAGGGTGCTAGGTGTCAGGTGGCCAGCAAGCCATCATTGCAAGGGGGAAGATGAGCCAATGAGTTGTTCAGGATAAAGCATTTTTGGAAGATTTGGGACTAATACAATACTAATGGGAATTTCTGATTTTCACATATAGGTGCTTTAAGTTGTAAGAGAGTGCCTAATTCTTGTTCACAAATTGGATAGAATTTGGAATTGCAAAACTGAATTAAAAAGACAATATTAAGCACAAAAGTTCCCTTCCAGCATATTTTTAAGTGAAAATATAAGAAAAAAATATCTTCCAGCTTTATGTACAAAATTTTATCATATATTTAAATTGATTTTTCCCTCATTCTAACACCAATGTTGTTCTAATCATAGTGAAAGGTCAAATATTGTCTATTAATAAAGCTTTTAGCTTTTGATTCTTTGCGGCCCTAGCCTTTTAGTTAGGCCTGTAAAGGGAACAGAAATCCCATTTTGGGAGGCATGTCAGGACTCTGAAGTGTGCTTGCTTTGCATCTCAGGAAGAAATCCAGACACTGAAATTTTCATGAAATGAAACTATAAAAGCATGACTTACAGAAGATAAAATATTTTCTTTAAATGTTCATATCTTTAATTACAATGTAGGATATACTTTGGGATAATTTTAAAAAGAAAAGTTATTAAGAAAGGAAAAATATAACCATCTTCCCAGACTTTCTACAGCCACCATGCTTCTGCTTGCCAATTGCCACAGGGCTGCAGGGAAGCGAATAGCTGTCCCCACTGCATGGGCAGCCCAGCCCTAGTGTCAGTGGGGCAAAGGGGCTGTGGGATGTGTCCTGCCTCCAGTGCTCCAGACCAAGGACAGGCAGCTGTGACAGCAAGCTGCAGTGAGGAATACAGGGGATACAACTCTTTTCTGCATTGATCCATGCTTCTTCCAAATTTATATTCACACAGGACAGGGCATGAAAGCTGTGACATAAGGAGCCTGATGTCTGATTTCTCTCCCTGTCCAGTAATATGCTATTTGTTTTATAGTACTTCGTTTCCACTGAGAACAAAAGTTTAAAATAGTTTTCACAAAACATGTTTTTTTCTAGTTTTGATTTAGGTGTAAACTTTAGTATTGTCCCATGGATGTAACTCCTTTCAGTCACACATTTAAAATACTATTTTGGTAACTCCAAGAAACATCAAAGAGAACATGTCCCACTTCTTGCAGCTAGGTGATGAACAAACTTCTAACGAATGACAGCCCTGGAGTCATCCGTAGATCTTGTATAATTAACACTTCTAATAAACTGCATCAGCAGCATGAAGAGTTAAACCTTCTTACTTCAGAATTACCATTATATGTGAGTGACTGTCAAGAGTTCATATATACTTTGAATAATATTGAGGTAAAAGCACATTTTCAAGTCAGTGCTGATCCTAAATTTAGGCTTTGTAAGAATAATTTTTTTTTTACAACAGCTAAAGGGGACAGAAATATTTACACAAAATTAATAAAAAGTAATCAGATACTAGATAAATACTCTTATAGGTTTTTCTATGCTCTGGATTTCAATGAACTAATTCAAGAGGAATTTAAAGAGGTAAGTAAAAAAGACTAAAATTAAGGGGGTTTTGTATTTCTGCCAGGAAAGAAGTAAAAATAACAATAAGAAATACTAGAAAGTATTAGATTTTTAAAGTGTAATTTAAATAATCAACAATACTATTTATTGTACAGAATAGGCAAGACTTATCTTTAAATTTATAGATTCCCTTAAGTATATTCATGTAAATATATTCCTTTTTGGCTTGTGGTGAAAATAATGATACCATTTGCACCCAAATAAATAAAAACACAGATGTCATTCACTTGACAAACTGCACTGTATTGCTATATATTATTCACACACAGAACATAAGGGCATATAGAGAGGGTCTGAAATGCAATCAGAAGAGGTATTGTAAAGCATATTTTTGACACCGTCTAGCCCAGCCTACACCTAAATGAGAGATTGGTGCTTCTTATGAATTAAACATAATTCTTGATTTATGTTCCATTACCCTTGTATCAAAAACCATAGTTTCAGAGCAGTGTCACTGTGAATTCATTTAATGATATTGATGATACATCTAACACAGAGAATACAAAGTAACAAGCAGTGCAGAGCGTGGCTTTATAAATCACTCCTATAGAGCATTAGGCAATAAAAAACAATCTATTAATTCATTCTAAATTATGCTAAAATACTTAAACTACTTGAGCAGCAAATTATAAATACCTACCACTTCTGGTAAAAAGTGAAACTTCTGACCAAGAAATTTTATCAAATCATAATTCAGATTAACTGGGTTTGGATTAGACTTTCTTTCTTTAAAACAAGAACCAAATTGCAAAGAAAATACTGCAGCTATGTCATTCTCGACATTATACGCAGTCCGTCAACCCAGGTGCCAAACTGCTTCCAAGTACCTGCATTTCTGAATTATCCATCTGCTTCTACGAGTTACCAACTTGACTGACCATATAGGCGTCTATCGCAACAGCTAGTATTCCAGTAGGGACTTTTCCAAATTATCCATCTGCTTCTGCGAGTTACTGACTTGACTGCATAGGCAACTATCCCAAAAACTAGTAGAGCTGCTGCAGCTTTTCAACTGCATATGAAGACCCAGGTCCTGAGAGCTGACTCGCTTTCAGTTATCAGCACCTTATCTGATCAGAAGATCTCGTGTCACGTGTGTACACCAATACTCACACTACACTTAGTGAGGCTCACTACTCATGCAGTATCGTCCTGTGCAATGTGATTTAAAATAGCAGAATCTGGTCTAACAGAGATTAGGAAACATTCTCTTTAAGAAAATTAAAATTAGAGGGCAAAGAATGGTTAATTTACAAATCATCTGACATTAAAGATAGTTAAGAGTTGTTAAGGTTGAGAGTCTTTGGCAGGGAAATGCGCTAATTTGTTTCTTATGGCCTACTTTCTAGTATTTGGGGGAACTTAATTTCAAGTGTTGGATTTTCCTGCAATTACTCACTATGAGTTATATATCTTTTTGCCTGTGTCTGAGAAACAGTAAAATCACCTCCAATTAAACTTATTGGTTATAAGGTTTTGAATCCTTAAGAGATTCAATTTCATATGCTGTACAATTTGTGAGGCAGCAACTGTAAAGCTGGATTAGGACTCTGTTGTGTAGGTCACGAGTGGTGTCATGGATGTAACAACCACAAAATAAGTTTGCTTCCCCAGGAACTGTAGCATAGTCCTGACATATGACCCTAACAGGGAAACCCCTCACAAAGTTGTGCACAAACATCTCTCCCTCCTTGTTGAATCTGCCAAAGGCTACAGAGGACACAATCAGAGAAAAGTAATTGTACTAAAAGAGCAAGACTGCAAGCCTAAGAAATCTTGTTAATGGACCATGCACCCAACCATGCTGACTGAAGCCCAAACATTGCTCTTTCTGAAGACTTAGCCTAGCTAGTCAAAAAGAGGGAAATATAGCCTAACCATTTGTATGCTATTGCACTCAGGGTGGATGTTTTATTCCTTCATAAGTCTATTAACACAAAGGACAAATTCTGCTGTTAAAAATCACAGTGAGAAAGCTGAGGGCTAAGGCTGAGTGCAGGAGATGGACACTGTCCCCATTTCGTACATATTACGATAAAAGCTTTTTATGATCGCTTTTTATCTTAGTTACCAAACAGTGCTTAAAAAAAAGAAAAAAAAAAGCTTCAGTTATTACAACAGGATCTGTGTCAAGCCTTTGTTGGGCTTCCCCAAACTGTTTTGGCTCCTCCACCTCTGCTCTTCTCCAGTAGAACCAGTGATCTCCAGTACTGAGTTACCTCCTAATGTGACATTTTTACAGTGGAGATTTGAGGATTGCTACAGGCATAGGCATGCCTGTAAAACTAAACAGCTCTGGATGAATAACGCAGTTGTCACTCAATGGTTTCTACTTTTTTCAAAATTTCTGTAGGCAGGGTGCTCACTTTCTGCACAAACTCTTCCCAGGCCTGGCTTAACCCGCACCCCCATGAGCTTTGCTGTCTCACCACAAACTCACTCCTCTTTTTTATTTCCCAGTATGTTTTTTCTGTTCCCACCCATTTTTGTATTTCCCAAAATAATCCTAACAATTTGCCAACATGAAACACAGTAAACGGTTCTTTCTAACTATCCCATCTGGAATTATATCTCCCATTTTAACTTTTCCTTTGAAAAGAAACCACTAGTCTAACATTGTTTTAACTACGTTATTGCAATAAAAATGTAATTATACTGTACATATATGAACTTCAATGTTAAAATTTAGCTTCATCTATCCATAACTGTGTATCAGTTGCTGGGAGACCAAAGATTGTGCTACTCACTGTAGGTCTTCCCCTTGCTTTTTATTTCAACAACCTCCAACAGCCCTTTGCATACTAACAGCTGCATAGTACTTTTGCTTTTTAATTTGTTTCAGTGGTTGCGTGAGCAAATTCAGGTCAGTATAATGCCCTCAAAATTCCTAGTGGCAAAATGCTGGTGTTTTGTACATTAAAACTGAGGTGGCCATAGCTCAGACTTTTCCACATAAAAAATCCTGAGTCCGACCCAGTTATCTAGGATTGGCAAAGTTTATTCTATACAAAAAGAAAACGTTCCCAAAGAAACAGAGCAGTAGAAACTAATCTCATATATTGCAAGCATTAGATGCAGGCAAAGCATCAGAAGTGCAGTCTGTAGAGACCAGGCTCAACTGTAAAACTCATCAAAATAAAGCTTTAAAATATAAAGGTAAATATAGACTTCTTATACGAACAATGACAGCCCAAGTCAGCTCTGGTTTTCTAGCTAACATCTCAGCTCTATTTCCTAATTCTAACAAAACCCTGAAATTAAGTACTGCCAGCAGCAAAAGTTACACTTTTCATGATTTGCCGTAGTAGGCCAGCAATCACCCTGTAGCTGAAGACAGCTATTCTTAGTTTGATGCTATTTTGGTAACACTACCACCGATTTGACTTCACGCGTGCAGACTCTGTGAATGCATAACTTCACATAGGTGCAGCAGGCAGTCAACTTCCTGTGTGTGCATTCTGCACGGTGTGCTACCCAGCCCCAGCTGGAAGTGCTCTTGGCCTTTGGCAAGTGTTTAGTGAGACTAAATGTACAGGAATGCACAGGCATGAAAGGTATTATTACATTGCTATTTGTTATGCTAATTTTGTTAAGGGTCTGTCAGAATTTCATTATAAACCATATTTTCAAGGGGCTCATAAATCAACCATGAAATGTATTCTGCGCTCACACTTTCACGTAAAGAATGAATCATAATAACATTATTTTGTCAATTTAAAGCAAAAAAGAAACAAGGCTCATTAAAATTCTATTTATTAATTTTTCAAATATAATCTGAAATTTTAAAGATACTATTAAAGCACTGCTAAACAGAGTAATGCAAAGCTTCCAGCACTGGCAAACACTGAGCTTCACTTACCCTATGATTTTGTTACTCTCTGGAAATCTAATGAAACTCATGAAAACTTCATACACTTGGCTTAACGTTCATGTTCTGGCTGAGGTTTGTACCCCTCCCTTTCCCTCTGTCACTGGGTGTTCAGTGCTCCTGAATCTACCAGCTACACACCAAAATCTCCATGCAGCTGAAAGCTCCAAGACACATGTCACAACCCTTGGAGGTCCGCGGCACGTGCAGCTCCAGGACAGGCTCCCAGGTAAAAGGGATCATCCTTGGGAAGGGTTAACTATTCTGTCCTGGCTTTGGCACTTCCTGATAGCTCCAGCTGGGAATTCACATTCCAAGTCACATTCTGCACCAGAAAAGCCCTGCTGCCAAAAACGGGACAAAAAGCCGGCTTTGAAATCCATCTTAACTACCGAAAAGACAGATATAGAACAAGAGTTGTGAGTTGCAGAAGCAAATAAACTACCTTTACTGACAAATGTAATAGTCATCCAATAGTCATCTATATCTCATTACACAACATCTGTCAACCTCAGAAATACTTGTTTCTGATTTATTTTTTTCTTTCCTTCTCCTAGTCCATGGGGACTTGTAGTCAAAAAGTATTCCAGAGCTCTGAACATAGTCACAAACAGTAAACCGAGCTACTAGTTAGATCCCTGGTGGGTTACAAATCCACAATGGAAATATCCTTACAAATATAAGTAAACATTCCTGACATATCCTAAATACTAGCAAGAGTGAGATCTTTTTTGTTATTTTTATTTCATTCAGCTAACACATACTAACGATTTGTAGCCATAAAGTGTCCTCCTGAGATGCTTTGTTTTTGCATCACAACAAAGCATTAAAAGATCAATCCTTAAAAGCTTAACAACAAAAAAGGACAAGTGCAATCTATATGCGCTGAAACTAATGACTTTTATGACAATCTACTTATCCACCATATCAGTCTGGCAATCTAATGCACGAACTCCCAGAGTCTTAGTGTCTACAGGTTGTGCCATATGGCACTGCAAATTTAGATTTAAATTTGGCTTCAACATCACAACGGTCATCTCTTTAAAGGCACAAATAAATCTACTAATAGACAAATGAGGAAGGTATTCATTTTCAGAAATTTAACATCAAACAATTTGCACTTTTCTGAAGCATGACTTACTCACAGGGACCACTGTGCTCTGTCAGGATTGTGAAATTTTTCACTATTGCCAAGTATATTGCTGCCACAGGAGAGCTACACGTGAGTGTTGTAAGACGTGGCTCTTCTGTGCATTATTGGGGAGGGATTAAAAAAAAAAAAAAGAGGAAATTACATGTTAAAGAAAATGCCACACAAAGAGAAATACTTGCGAGACCACATTTCAAGTTTCCTAGTAAAAGGTACTGAAATCCTCGCATGGGCTAGAAAAAGTGAAATTATGTACTTCAGAGCAAAGACAGTGTCATTATCGACTACAGATATATTTGCCCTCCCCCCATAAGAAATAATGCCGACATTCTTCATCTGTTAGCACAGAGAACTGCTTACAGTGCTAAACTAGTGGTTCCCTGGCAAAAGACACCGCACATGGGTTTGTGTATTGGGTTTGTGTGTCAAGGTTTTGGTAGCTGGACAGAGCCAATACCAGCCAGCTCTAAGACGGACCCACCGCCAGCCAAGGCTGAACCCATCAGCGATAGTGGTAGCGCCTCTGAGATAACATATTTAAGAAGGGAAAAAAGTTGTGGCGAACACAGAAATGGCAACCGGAGAGAGGAGTAACATATAAGAGAAACAGCCCTGCAGACCCCAAGGTCAGTGAAGAAGGAGGGGGAGCAGGTGCTCCGGGAGCCAGAGCAGAGGTTCCCCTGCAGCCTGTGGGGAAGACCATGGTGAGGCAGGCTGTCCCCCTGCAGCCCGTGGAGGTCCACGGTGGAGCAGATATCCACCTGCAGCCCAGGGAGGATGCCACGCTGGAGCAGTGGATGCCCAAAGGAGGCTGTGACCCCATGGGAAGCCCACGCTGGAGCAGGCTCCTGGCAGGACCTGCAGATCTGTGGAGAGAGGAGCCCACGCTGGAGCAGGTTTTCTGGCAGGACTTGTGACCCCGCAGGGGACCCACGCTGAAGCAGTTTGCTCCTGAAGGACTGCAGCCCAGGGAAGGGACCCATGCTGGAGCAGTTTGTGAAGAACTGCGGCCTGTGGGAAGGACCCACATTGGAGAAGTTTGTGGATGACTGTCTCCCATGGGAGGGACCCCACGCTGGAGCAGGGGAAGAGCGTGATGAGTCCTGCCCCTGAAGAGGATGAAGTGGCAGAAACAACGTGTGATGAACTGATTGTAACCCCCATTCCCCGTCCCCCTGCGCTGCTGGGAGGGGTAGGTAGAGAATCTGGGAGTGAAGCTGTGCCTGGGAAGAAGGGAGGGGTGGAGGGAAGGTGTTTTGAGATTTGCTTTTATTTCTCACTACCCTACTGTGGTTGACTGGCAATAAATTAAGTTAATTTTCCCAGAGTCAAGTCTGTTTTGCCCGTGACAGTAATTGGTTGAGTGATTTCTCCCTGTCCTTATCTTGACCCGTGAGACCTTTGTTATATTTTCTCTCCCCTGCCCAGCTGAGGCAGGGGGGGAGTGACAGAGCCGCTTCGGTGGGCACCTGGCCCCCAGCCAGGGTCAACCCACCACAGTTTGCAAGGGAGGAGCGGGGATTGGGACTCCATTTCCTCCCTTACCCTGGCAAACCACGCTGACGATCTCTGCTGGTGGAGGAGGCAGGAGCCACCACACAGTTGTTGCGTCCTGTCCAGATGGGCAGAGACCTCCCAGCAGTGACTGCTGCAGCCAGGCTAAGCTAGCAGGAGAGGGACATGAGCTAGTCAACATCAGCTGATAGTGCAAAGAGCAACTCGGAAGCAGAGCTGCCTTTTTCATCCCTTTACTCACTTGACTGTGGGACTTTTGTTTGCTGAGAACAACCAGAAAAAAAAAAAGTTCCCTAACAAGTTAAAAAGCTCCACAGAGTAAGAAACCCACTGCTCAAAGCCACTGGGAGACAAAACACCATTCTCTGAAGTAATGATGTTTTCATCATGTTAAGTAACAACAGAGGTCCAGACTCTTGGAACCTTTTTTGTGTGGAGGTCACTCCAAAATAGACTCCTTGAAACAAAAAAGACAACAATTTGCACATAGATAATTGGAACGATGACCTAATTGCCCATAGTATTTAAAACACAAAGCTCTGGCTAAGAACCTCGATGAACAGGGCCAGCTCCGGGAGCAAAGGGACAGTAGCTCCAAAGCTGGACACTTCACCCAAAGGAAACGTCAGCTCTCCCTGGCAAGCAGGAAAATTCCCAAACAGATTTCGTGGCTGCTGGCAAGGTGAAGTGTCACAGCTGAAATGTTTGCCCTTGCAGACATCATGGTTGAAATTTCACATGACTTTCAGCATGACTTGAGTGCCGCAAGGGGATCTGGTGGTATGTAGGGCACATGAGCCTGGGACAGCAGCCCAGGGTGCTCCGCTCCAGATGCACCAGCGTGCCTTACCAAAAGTTTCCTAGGCATATGGACTCAGGCACATGTAGTTTCCACAGCCTGATGAAGGCAGAGGGACTCTCCCAAACTCCCAGAAGGGACACTGGTGTATGACCAGCGATGCTCCTGCACATCTACCTCTCAACAACATCCCGAATTCAGCTCCAAGCAAAGTGGCCTCAGTCACTTCAGTAAACCATGGATGTTAGTGACCCTTTCCTCCACCTTTTCAGTAACAGACCAAAAGGCAAAGCAGCAAGCCTGGAAATGGTCAATATTGACTCAGTTCCCACCTTGGTCCAAGGATCTCTTCACAGAGCAGGGCTTTTCCCACTCATTTGTAAGCCAAAACCTTCCATTAAACCCTGGCACTGTACAGCTTCTTATAGCCAGAGGAAGGAGTCAGAAAAAAAGTCAACAAGGAAAAGCCTAGCAGATAGACAAGGGATCCGAGTTTTAATCCTTAATTCTTCCATGGGGATGCAGTCCATGTGTTTCTCCAGTTACCTGTTACAGCCCACAGACTTCAGGACGTCACACCATGTCGTACGCAGCAGAGAGCTGAGCTCCAGCTTCTCCTAGTCCAGGATGGCTCCACGAAAAGCCACCTTTAGTATTTCAACTTTCTCCATCCACTACCTAAAGCTTATGTTGTTCTGAGTTAATAAGCATACCCACAGCCCAGACAGAACAGGTGCTACCACCTCCAAACCCAAATTCAATCCCGCAGATGCAGATCAGGTATCTCTGAGCCACAGTCACCAGCACGTCATGCTATGACCAGGTTTACAGGCTTAGACTATGCAACAGCAGAGACCGAGCTTGGGGCAGGTATTCCCCAGGCACCTGAAATGTTGTTGGAAACCATGAAGAGACGCATGTGACCCTTACCTGACATATTCAGTTCCCCCAGGAGAGGAGGTCCTCCTGGGGCTGGAAGCTGCATGGCTAGCTAAATTCTTCCATTTGCTCAGCTATGAAATCTCCATACTACCTTCATTCAGACAGGGAATTACTATGTAACATCCTTTTCAGACTTGGTTTTGCTTCACTAAAGACAGTTACTATAAAATTAGCAAACTGAAAAATCCCTAATGTTAGTTGATGTTATTTATAGAGGTTGAACATTGCTTTCACTCTACTGTTTGAAGAGAATAAACCTTTCTAATAATTGTACAGGAACAAAGAGGCAGTTCTCCCAAATGCTATCAGATATGGCCTCTGATTTAAATGCACTTCAAATAGTTTTGTTTTTTTTAAACTTCAGTATCTTCTGAACATGTCATTTTCCCTTTTAATTTTGGCAATCTTACAAATTCTAGGGAAGTTTCCCAATACCTCACATGCTGTCACAGCATCTTCGAGCCATCTTTACAGCTCTTCCATCACATTTTGTGTAAAGAAAATCTTTTAGCTCATCATTGCAACAGCTGCTAATGAAGATCTCTAGGCTTTCTTCTAATTGATAAAGAGAGAATGACAAATATTTTAAGTAGCCATTAAACTGTGCTAAATCAATGGTGATTTACACAGAATTTCTATAGGAGCATACAGCACATCCACTTTAATATCAAGTGAGTTAATTGTGATCAATGATACTACAGCGGTAGGCAAATGAATTCTTAATAACAAGAAACTTAGCATGTTACAAAAATAGAAGCTAACAAGAAACCTCTTTGCTGCATTTTTCACATTACTTCATTAGTAACCACTACTATGTTGAAAAAACTAAAAAGAAAACATGAATATCTTAAAGACTTTTATAGACCAATCAATTTTACAAAACATAATAGGAATAGGAAAAAAAGATAAGTTTTTTTAACATTCATTTTTTCTCTACATTATTGGAAATTTATTTTAACAGGTGTTAGATTAATTAAAAAGTTATCATCACAGCATTCAGAGTTATTTTTTTAGCCACTGAATACAAGACTGGAGACTTTATGGGTGTCCTTGTCTCACTTTTACAACCTCTTTTGTTTCACTTGTAGGTTTTAATGTGCATCACAACACCTCTCATCCTGCAGTAAGAAATTCTCTGGGGAACACTTGCAGAAAATAGGACATTGAGTCCATAATTAAAGTAATCTCTTCTCAGGCAGATGCTTCAGTTGGCTCTGTTATCACATATTACAAAAGGCATCTTGAGGCCTATAAAATGTGCAGCAAATGGCTTTGGAGATGAGAAACAGCAATTTTTCATCTAATTTTGATCCATAGACATGTAAGTACTGTATTGCCACTTTTTGGTATAGAGCCAAATAACTATTGTGGTTGTTGAAATAAGCTTGGCAGTAACCAAAATTAAAGAGTACTCCAGCTTTTATCCTCAGTCAGGAAAGCCTTTTTCTAACCATCTTTGCACTTAGCAAATAAGCATGCCATCTCAAATATGCAAGTTAATGCCTACATCTGGATTTAGAAGAAAGGCTTTATGCAGCTTAACTCACCATACATATTCTCTCTCTATTTGCTTGTTAAAACCATCATTCAAATTATGGCCCTAACAACTTCACTGCTTTGCAAAACAGTCTGTGATATTGATTGGAGGCGTTTCTACTGTTTATCTTTTGTATTTTAGGACTTTTAGGACATTGTTCTTTGAATGTGTAAGTAGGTTCTGCAAAGTAATTTGTTCATATCAGTTATAATCCTTTGTATAAATACTAATGCTGATAGGAGCTGGGTGAGATTATGGAGCATGTTTTTGGTTCCTGACTGCAACCAATATGTTGTATGTGGGCAAAATTTGACATAAAAATTAGTGAAATACTGGAAAAAAAGACAAAGAGTTGACTTTCCTCCATTATTCATTTCTTCAAACTTGCTATTTTAAACTCTTCCCTACTTAGGTGGGATATCATAGAGATTGCAGGAGAGCTGCTCACTGTTTAAGACTTTAAAAATGCATTTTTCACAGAAAATGTCTCAATTAAATGTACATTACTACTTGGGCCAAACAGGTTATGATGACCCAAGAGGGATATTTAGAAGGCTGTAAGAGAAAATGTTATGTTTGTTACATTTCTAGTAAGAACTAAAAGATCCAAGCCACTTGAGAGTGAAAAGAAAACAATGTCATGTTAGGAAAACCCTATTTCATAATGTTATGGTGGTATTGTATCTGTAAAATACATGTTATGAGAACAGCCATTAATCAGCAACAAGAGCCAGAAAATGGCATGTAGAATACTTCAATAATAATTCTCTTAAAATACATTTTGTTATTATTTGAATTAGTGTAGGTTCTCTAAGCCTTCTCCTAGGTGATAACTCTTCTGTATGATGCTATGATGATGACCCTGTCATTATGATGTCATTATGGCATCCACCATTACAACATCAGTATACCATCATTATCAGATCAGGTGCCATTCTGATACCTGTCTGAGACTTCTGTTCCCATGACTGAGCTGCTGCCCACCAGGAACTGCTGAGCAGACGATGTGCAAAAGTTGGCTGGACCAAAGTCTCCTGCTGTGGTGCTGTCTCTGCCCCGAACAGCTCACAGGCCCACAAATATGTCACAGCCACAGTCCAAGTAATCACACCTAGTAAGATGCAAGTAATGGAACACTTTAATACAGCTGTCCTGACCTTTTAACAGGGCTATTAAGGTAGATACAATGACTTGCGAAGTGTATGCACCATTTATTAATTCTGGAAGTTAATGCTGTGCATCTTTCTGTCAGATTACCTTTTTCACTTCCACGCTAGACAGAAGTTTCCAATGCATTGTTTTACAGGCTAGCAATAGACACCTGTTAAAATCTGATGGCTCTCTCGTCACACAGATGGACCCCATGTGGGCTACTGCCTGAAAGGACCATGCTGCCATGGTAGAGGAGGGACAGCGCTCTCCTGGGGGTGGCTGTGTGCATCTGATGATGCTGATAATGGTGCCATTTATCAAGGGATTTTCAAAAAGGGTGTATTCCAAAAGTGAAAAGGAGACAAGACAGACATGCCGCACTGGATTCAGGAATGAGTTTCCCATTCAGGAGTCATTCAGGAATTACTTCCATTTTTCCAGTGGACAAACAGTGCAGGACAGTGAAGAAAAAGGGAGAGCTATAAAAAGATTCTGTTTGAAACCTCTCTGATGTCAAGAATGGAAGAAAAACAAATCAAAGGAATTATTATTAACAATTTCATTTACTTCTTTATATTTTCTCTTTTACCTGCCAAATGATGATGGTGTTAGAAACCTCTGCAAGCTTTGGAGCTCTCTTGACCTTAGGGATCTTTGGCTCTGGAGGACAGAATTCATGAACATATATAGACCACAATATGATCATATACAGACCACTGCATATAAGCAATGTTTATACCCTGAACGGCATCAAAAGAATTAACTGTCATTTGTGACTACTGTAAAAAGTCAGATAAAAACAGATACTATCAAATATTTTCCTAGGGTAATTCCATTCCGATGACATTTGTATAATGTATATACTGATGTTATAGAAGGATTATTATATTTTATTATTTATTCTGTAATGTTTTATATAGAATACTATTATAATATTCTATAATTTATAAATAGATTGAATTATATTTCATTCTATATCCACAGATAAGAATTATCTAAATATTAATAATAGATTTGAGTTTCTCAAACTCAGAAGGGAGGGATACACCCTATTGTTAAGTACAGTTTAAACAATAATTTTGAGAGATGTTTTAGAGTTCACTTTGTCAGCTAGCTTGAGATCATGGTCATTCTGAATACTCAAATCCAAATTTTCCCAGCACATGGGCAGCAAAAGCTGATCTAATGTTTTTTATATCTTAAAAAATAAGGGTTTTCTCATTTTTGTTTTTAAACTTTTGCTAGAACTAGATGTGAGGAGACTATCATAGTATAGAAAAAGGGAGAATTTCTTTTTTGTCATTGGATTTTCACATTCATCATATCCAAGTTTTCACATTTTATATGCATACATGAAGTCTTGCTGAATATTACTACATGTCCACATAATACTTTGTAGATCACTCTATTATAGTTCATCCAAACAAACAAGGTGAGGAAAGTAAGTTAATTTGTTTGAACTGAGAATATAGACAGAGCATCCTTATATGTCCTCGGCTGTGTACACAAACAAGGCAAAATTTCAAACAAGTAATCTGAAGGCATGAATTTTAAAAAATACAAAAAGTGTTGTCTGTGCCTTGATGACAGCATGGACATGCATGACTGCTCTGCTGGATCAAGGCCAGCGCTCAGCATCCTGCAGTATTGAGCTCTTCACAAAGTTATTTAGTAATAGTCCCTTGCAAGAAGTCAAGTGCTTCCCAAAGAAGTATAAAGACAATACACTTATCTCAAACTCATTCATGCACGGAACACTTGTTGTATTATCTAGTTGAGAGGTGGCATTGAAATGAACAGACTCTCTCAGTCAACCCGGGAGACATTCCACAGCTACAAAGAGCTTCCATGCAGACACAGTGTCCAGTTGTATGGGCTTGTCTGCGGTACTGAAATTTAGCTTCCTAAAACATCTCTTTCTTACAATTGTCCTCTGCCTTTGCCTGTACTGTTTTTTTTATGCACTATATGTTTACCCCTATAGAATGGTTCCATGTATATTTATTGCTCACTCTTCATATAACCAACATTTCCAAAAGAATTCACAAAAACTGTTTCATGCCTATTTCATTAAGCATACTTCTTCTAGGCTGTCATTTTGATGGGTTTGTTATTGATCAATTATTAGCAGCCAGAAGATATTTCATTCAATTCCTCTGTTACACAGGAAAACCTTCTAGTGGAAGCAAACTGATGGAGTGTGTGTAATATATTTTATAGTTTAGTCATGTTTTCAAAATTAAGTCATCTTGAGAAAAGGGGAAGACAAAGCATGTCTTTGAATGAAGCAAAGATTTATGTTGTCAATGAACTAAAATATGCTCTCAAAAATAACCCTGAGGTTAAATTTCAGAGAGAGAAAAACAAAGTTCAAGAGTGAATTTTAAACACAACTACTTATAACTGTACTGTGGATTGTGAATTGATGGCCTCATGCACAGAAATAATGGGTAAGTTGCTTTGAAAGGGAAGAAAACAAAATCTAGACTCTGTTTCTAGAATTGCCAAATGAACATTTGTAAGAAGGGAGTTAATTCTCACCATGATTGTTTTATTCTTTAGATAATACCAGTAGAAAATGACTGAATTTCATTTTATTTCATGCAGGAGGAGCCAGAGTCCTATATGGAACTATGCCAAAATCTTAACAGAGTAGCCAGAGGCTATATTGAACTGCCTTCTGCTATCATACATTACCAGTATGTGATATATTAAATTTGTATCATACAAAGAAAATAAACCATCCTAATATTGTATAATCTTCCATTTTCTATTCTGGCATTACACAATGTTGATGAAAATAGCATTTTATGTTTTTTGCTCATTTTTTGAATTAAGTCCAACTAACTTATCAATAGAATTTTCATGTGCTTTTATTTTTAGTAAATGTTCACATACCTATTCTTCCTAGCTTTTTTGGTTCTGCTTTTCTTGCACTTACACAGTATGAGAAGCCCAAAATAGCAAATGGCCCGTTGTCTGCAGACATGGAGAAAATGTGAAAAACTGAATATTCCTCTCATTAAACTGGGCTTTTAGTAGAAGTATCAGACATCTGAGAGAATATTAGACAACAGGTTTTACCTCCAAGGAAACAGGAAAAAAATTGCAAGATTTTATGAACTTTACAAAGTTGCCTCTTTTATTCATACCCTTCAGCAGATTTCAACTGTCAAGCAGCCCGCTCATTGGAAATTCTTGACACAGACAAAGCTACTGACTGTTGAGAGTGGTGGGCATGAAAAATTTGTTTTCATGGTTTCGCACAAGGTGCTTATGTTTAGGCAGCTGAGTCTGGGTGGGATTCAGATCCAGATTTTAAAAAGCTTAAAATAGGTGCCTGTATAAAGGTCTGCATGGGAGCTGGGTAGCTAGTGATCCATTTTGGCCAGTGGAGACCTAAGGCTTGATTCAGCTGTCTAAATATGTCTAAAATAATTTGGAATGTCCTAAGGAAACTAGTAGACCTAGAGAGACCTTCTAGACCTGCAGGTACCTCTCTCTAGATGTAGAACTGAATGTCAGGCCTTAGATGTCTATGGAACCAGAATGCACCCCCATTAACTCTCAAGGGATTTACAGGCACACAGCTCACACAAATACCTACCTGGAGATATCTACATACCCTATCTCCAGTTGAAAACAACTGAAAATCCCTTTGAGGAGTGGAAAATCAGGTGCAACCAGCTACCATCCTCCCTCATGGTTTTCTTCCTTTGCTCTGAACTTTTTTGAATACTCACCATCACAGTACACTTTGTACTACCATCTTCTGCTAGCAAACTTTCTGAAAACACCCCGAATTCCTCATTGGTCATCTCTGTTTGCTTTACCCACACACAAAATAGAGGAAACTCAGACAAAACTAATGGACAATATAAATCTAATTCTGCACAGTCAGTTGAGTCTATGCTGCTTGGGGTCTTACTTAGAGGAGCCATAATAATTCCATGCACAGTGTTTGGATTTCACTGGAAAATTGACAAACACAGAAGATGAAGGAGGTAATCTGGGCACCACATCAAAATGGGACATGAGAGCAGAGCCAAGATCTGAATAAATATTGGCTTGTAATTTTCAGAATGTTACACATAATGCTGATTGACGGTACAACAATGCCTCTACCCAGGGAAGTGGAAAACCAAGCAAAGGAGTAATTTTTCTTCATAATTCCACTGAACTGGCACACCAACAAGGAACAGTTACTGATGATTTTTTTTTTTCCCACAAGGCAAAAGTTATACGCAATATGGAAAAATAAAATGACTGCAACACTGGGCTAATATCAGAAGTACCCTGATTGTAAACAAGGACTGTGTCTTATCTGGTGCCTGTACAACCCTTGTCTCAAACAAGGTCCACACCAATATAAAAAAGAGTGGTAAGAAATATCCTGCTTCCCCCTGACCTTGCAATAAAGAGTAGGAAGAGAAGGGCAGCACTTAACAGGGAGCTGGCGCTTCACAGAACCCCAAAGCCAAGGCAGTCTATACATGTACGTTATGACACTCTCTCCAAACAGCTGCAAAGATTGCAAATCATAGCAACAACTAGGATGCTACGAACAACAATGTATTTCATTGCACAATTCTGTTTCACCATAAGAACATGAGGGATAAAAACTTACATGACCATATAAATGCAAGTTGAGTGATAATAGATAAATACAAGGGACCTAAGAGACCTTAGTTCTGATATTTGCTATTTTCTGTTTACTTTCCAGTTTTAATATTTGTATGTATTATAATCATATATAGAGTAAACATAATTGTGTACTTAATCTTTAAGATAATCCTCTGTATTTGTTTCAAGCAAATAAAAAAAAAAAACAGTAAACAGTGTCTTAAATGATAGTTTAGCTAAGTGGTTTACCAGGGGTATGTGGTTCCTTCAGACAATATAGCCCTTTCCCACCCTGGCTAGAGGACTAATATAGCAAACCATGTAATATTCTTGGATGTTTATTCAATATTTCCATAATTATTATCATAGGTTTTCTAGAAATGCTTTAAATAGGTAACCAAGCATCTCAATCACAGTATTTATGTTCTGCAGTGTTTGCACAGCATGGTATTTCAAGTTTGTACATTAACACAGTTGCCGGTTCCTAGAAACAGGCTTAAACACATGGGCATGAAGAGACCAGTTCTGGAACAGGGTACTTCAAATTTCCCAGAAAAGAGTTGTATCATCAGGTGCTTATGGGAAAAGGCATACTCTCAGTGAAAAACACATCACCTTTCCTGAAATTTTTTCAGTAGTTCAGCTATCTGCCTTAGCATTCAGTCCCAAACTTTTTCCAGGAGCTGTGCTGAGAACCAGCTGCTCTAGCTTCAGGAGAAGTGATGTGCCAATGCCCTGCCTCAGCACCCACTGCTCTCTTACCTCTGTCTTCATAGGGGGACACCACCATAGCTATTCCTGTTCCCTTTTAGCCATTTGCACCATAAGCTGTGCTAATTAGGTATCAAATAATATACGATTGGGTCTTTTAGTACTTTCAAAGACTTCTCAATGTACAGACTTATAAGATTAGTTGTGATTGGTCACATCTCTTACAGGGGTTATTAGACACTGCTTACAGACTCAGGCAGACAGCATTACAGAAGTCCAGAACACTATTAATAGAGGTTAGAGTGAATATATGTAGAGACACAATCATAATTATAAGACACCTGTTCAACGACTAGAAAAAATGGTTATATAAGAAGAATACTTATTTTCCAAAGTAATTTCTATAGTAACCTATTCTATCTAATACAGTAGCTCAAACTTCTGCAATAAACCATGCTGATGGTCAAAACACAATATGCCTTTGCAATTTAGGTCAGCTTTATCACTTTTACAAACTAGTAAGTTAAGCCATCTAAAAAACAACAAGCTTAACAACCTAAGATGTAACCCAGCATGCCATCCTGCTTAACAGCCATTATTATCCCCCCCTGACAGGCTGAGCTTTAACTAGGTTAGCATGAGCTTAGAGCAGAAATTACAAACAGTGAAACCTAGCTGAAGGATTATGAAGACAATGTTTTACAAATTTGCACACAATCAGAGAAATCACTTGTTAGTGTAAAGGAGGACCTACTATTTTTTGGTGGTAAAGAGCATTTACAGATCCTGGCAATTTGCTTAGGAGCCCCTGGTGCTCAACACCTGTTTAAAGTAGTCCTAAGTTACTGCTAAGAAAATTATTCTGCAATAAATGATGCATTTTAGCTTTTATTTCCTCAACTCGTCTGGAGGTATCTACGGTGAAAAAATACTAAAGGATTACACAGAGATGTACTACAGGGACACGAGCACCTTTCTGTGTTTCTTTTACAAGTATATTTTATAAAAGGGTACTTCTAAATATTTATTAGCCATAATAAAGTACTTTGAAAAAGAAAAAAGAAAAAAAGGAGAATAAGCAACAGTTTGCACGTGATTGGTGTAAAAAAAATGGCTATTGCTTGATTTTGCATAGGAGCAAGGTGGCTCCAGCCACTTTCCCTCATGGAGCCCAGGGCTTTGCACCATCCCTTACCCCAGTGAAACAGGGGAGGAGGCTTGCCAAGTGAAACACTGAGCCAAGGAAACATTCGTGTCTCCATTGGGCAACATTATATTCAGACCCGGCAGTGACACAGCGCTGTATGCAATGGAAATAACTGGACTACATCAAATTGTAGACATGAGGAATCTTCCAGCGGGGAAGGAAAGAAACCGAGTGCTGTGCTGGCAAGCTGCTGTACGAGGTGTGAATCCCAGCTTGCTGCATCCCTGCATCTCCCATCCCTAGGAATAAGCCCACCTTCCTTGCAGGAGCCCCCTGTGGAACTAAGGCCCACATCCCTCCCCACAGCATTCCCAGTTCCCCTCATCCCAGAGGATGAAAGCTTTGCTAGCTCTCCTTTCCTGCAACAGCAGCAGTACTTTGGGTGTCCATCACTGGCTGTTTTAGTAAACCAAAACATGGCCAGGAGTCATCCTCCTTAGCCACGCCTGGGAAATGCACAGTGGGCTGGTAGCTGGAAACTGCCAAATTTAGGCCAGGAAAATTTCTGGCAGTTTATAGACAAGCATGTTTTAGCAGGCCAGACTGTTGCTGGGAATGTCTGAATTTACTGGTATAAATCCTCTACCTGGCTGCTGGTTTTTATGAAACTAAGTATCTTGATATCTCAACCCCTTTGTCATGTTTGTTTGCTTACTAATGGGTACAAGAGCTACAGGGGAGGGCAGACTGACAGCATCACCACACAAATCTTGTTTCTTAGGGGTTCAGTCTTTTTCAGGACTGATCTCTAGAAGAGCACACCAAAAAGCATGGATGAAGTGAAAGGGAATTTTGCCCCTGGTGTCTATAGGGTCATGACTTCCCTGTGTCTTGTCCATGCTCCCAGTGGAAGCCAGAACAGGTCAATATTACGTGCAGTTAATAAATGCTAGCCGTGCACTGGCCTGTGGGAGATTTGCCTGGTGGCCTTTGTCCAGCTCCTTCCAAGAATTGTCCAGGGAGAAGTATCAACACTGCAAAAATCACACACCAAAGCTAGTGCTAATGAATAACCTTATCATCCATCACCAGAGAGGTCAAAGACTAATAAGCTGATCTGAATCACAGACATATTGGCAACAAACAGCGTGGGAAAATCTTACCTATATTGCAGTGTTGTCAGAGTCTATAAATTCAGGTACCTTTTGTAAATATTTTTATTTATATTAAATTAAACTTTAATTAAAATTAATTGAATTTATATTAAATTTAAACTAGACTGGTAGTTAGTCTCAAGTGTTAAAAAAACTTGTTTAAGTTAATTATTTGCTATAGAGGAGCAAATGAAGATGAACAAGGTAGAGCCAACTCTCTGGAAATCCTGAAGTCAGAGAACTGGGTAAAGCAGGCAGACTAACACTATACAAAAAAAAAAAAAAAAAAAAAAGCTTTGTTTACTCCAACCTGTGATTTAGTAGGCAGGGGAAACAACAGCTGAAGCAAGAAAGCGTGGGCAGCTGAAATAAAAATGGAGGATTAGAGGTAAAACATATTCTTCCCTTCATTTCCTTTAAGTGATGATCACATTTACCCAGAAGTCCTGCAGCCAAGTCGGATCCTGGAATAAACACCGACTTCAGAGAAGCTGAGCCTTTCCACTCTTGCCTGAATTTGTCCTACAGGACACCAAACTGATAAAACTGCATCATTTTGTTCATCCTCAAAGACAGTCAAGTACCACCCATGGAGTGTCCTTATACCATGTGGTGAGGCAGTTGGTAAAGCCACCAAGACTGACGGACACCCGGGCCAGGGACCCTGGGAGCAGCTGCACTGCTGGGCTCGTCAGCGCAGGATCAGACCTCTCAGCCCTGCCAGTTTCATGGACATAGAGGAAAGACAGTTTTGGTGTCTCTGCACCCAGACTGCTGACATATGTAGGTGTATATCCATGCTGCAAATTACAGTCAAGAATAAATTCAGATTTCTGCTATGTATGTTCTGCACGCTGCAGCATGGCTAAGGATTTTACTAACATAGTGCAAACAACACCAATTTTGAAGAGGTGCTAATGCTGAAGAGGTGCATTATGGCTTATACAAACAGGGAATTACAGGTTGGATTTCCAAAACTGTTCGGTGCTGACCTAACTCTGTTTCTACTGAAGCCAATGATGAACCTTCCATTGATTTCAAGATAGTCAAGCACTCATTGCCTTAGAAAATGTCCCTTTAATTTCACTTAAATGGGAATCAGCAGTCATAGTGGTATTTGTATTTCTATAGAGCTATTTGTCAGCTCTTCTTCAACAATGACAAACATGAACAAAAATAACCAATTCAAAACCATGGGAAAAAAAAAAATCAGTCACAGGAAAACGAATAGCTGTTTATAAACTGACCTCAAAACTTGCAATGGACGGTCACATCTCATATAAACAGATACATTCACGGTCACTGTGCAAGCTAGGACCAACAATTATTTCTTGAATACCAGGAAAAACAGAAGTCTGAGAAAGAAAGGCAGTAAGCAAGAGTATGCAGAGAAGATGCACATCTCCTATCTCATTTTTCTCAGGCAGCTCAAAGAACAAAATTTAGCTGCTACAACTTGATCAACAAAGGAAACTATTTTTAAAGAGGAATTAAAGGAAAGATAAAATTCACAGATTTTCCACAGAAAAAACATAGTTGACAGACTTCCTTGAGTTATATACAGCTATTTTATGAGGCTAACTTTTCTGACACAGAATTTAAGTAAAACAGTGACAGTATTTCCTCAAATATTTCATCAAATTTGTCTTTTGTCAAATAGTGAATGGGAATCTTAAATATTGTAAATAGCTTCTCTGGTACATTGTAGAAGTTAATGAGAAACAAATACGTTCTCAGAAGTTAGTTACCACTCATCAAAACTAATTTTTTTTCCCCAATTTACTGTTAGACATTTAGAAGAAAAAGAGAGCTAGAAATAAAAATGTCTTGACATTGTCATTGCAGCTAATAAATAACATACTGTAACAGCATAGGCAAATAAAAAAGCATTATGCAGGAAAAGCGAAATATCAACGACACAGATCAATCAAACAACAGGTACTGCGCTCACCATCGGCAACTTATGTTCTCAAAAAAGTCAGTCACTTTTTACTTTTTACAACATGTTAAACACTAAAACAACTTGATTTTGTGGGACACTTACCTGCAGCTTCCCAGTATAGATAGAAAGGGAATAACACTCAGAGGAAGATTTGTTTTGCCAAACAGGACAGTCACAGGAACACAGAAAAGGTCTCACACACTGAAAGTTGCAACTATTCACTTATCTAATTAGGGAGCAGTCTGACTTTTTTTTCTACGAACAGGTCACACTTGAAAAATTTTTTACTTTCAACCCCACTCTAGGTGTGTTTTCTCTCTCAAATCTGATCTAGCAAAATTTTGGGACAAATAATCAGAAATTACTTTAAGGTAAAATATAGTAATATATATTATAATAATTCATATTAAGCTGTGTATTTTGTTGGCACTTTATACGGTACTAAATCATCGAATGATGACTTAGGTCTTTAAAAAAAATTACCAAAAACCCCTGTAAGAATAACCTTGTGGTTTTTTCCAGGTTGTAAACTAGCTGAATTAAGCAGAAGTTAAAAGTGTTTATTATAAAGAACAGTAAATAATTGCGTATGGCTACTCTTGAATATTTGTATTTTATGTTGATGCTTACAATCTGAATAATACATCTGTGTGATGTTCTAACTCTTTTTAAATGCAACAGATAAAAAAATTAAGTCAATGCAAATGTGCTGTATACTTAAAGGATCAATGATATGATTAATAACTAAGAGGAATCAATTTCTATTGAAATGCTAGGCTTGATGCACTTGTACACCATTTCTCTGATGGCATGCTACATTACAAAGCACTGTCTCCTTCCAACAGGCTTTGAAATATAAAGTTCTAATAAGCACAGAAACTTTTCAGCTAGGAAGAACTCCATATTCTTATTAAAATCTACACTTTGCAGGACTGACTCCTTGATTCATAAGGTCCTAGTGCAAGCAGGTTAGATCATTTAATTATCTCCAAAGTTATTATCTTCTCATAGGCATTGCATGTATACGTACATGAAGTTGACACAGCCTGTCCCCGCAGGTGGAGCAATCCAAACAAAACTGAGGTTTGTAGTTGGGAGATGGCTCACGTGTGATGCAACCACACTGCACATAAACTGATTTCCAAACTGGTGGTCAGACATAATTCCTATGAGAAAGACAC
Source organism: Pandion haliaetus (assembly GCA_013401275.1). Classification (NCBI taxonomy): domain Eukaryota; kingdom Metazoa; phylum Chordata; class Aves; order Accipitriformes; family Pandionidae; genus Pandion; species Pandion haliaetus. The sequence continues at coordinate 158,934 of VYZV01010174.1, forward strand.
AGGGGAGATAAACAGCAACATGTTAATGGCTTATTGCAAGGTGCTAACAGACTGAGAAATACATCTGCCATGTGTTTCACCATGGCAACACAGAGTGAAAAAAAAAAAAAACCAAGAGCATGCCATTGAGCACTTAGAATTAATGCCAATGAAAACATTTGGAGCTGGCCTTTGCTTGAGGCAAGGCTGACTTTGTGTTTACTACAAGGCTCCATGTATTTACTACTGTTATTCTTCATGAGACCAATACCAGAGGAATTATTTGCATTTTTAAGGAGGAGGTGGATCACAGCTGCTGTAAATTAATGTTATTCCATTGCCTGATTTACACCTGTTTGGGGTTTTGTGAGGTGGGGTTTTTGGTAGTAGGGGAGGGGCTGCAGGGGTGGCTCCTGTGAGAAGCTGCTAGAAGCTTCCCCGCCTCCAGGTCCAACCCAGTCAGCAGTGGTGGTAGTGCCTCTGGGATAATGTATTTAAGAAGGTGAAACATGCAGTAAGTAGCGGGATTGGAATGTGAGAGAAACCCCTAAGCATACACCCAGGTCAATGAAGAAGGAGGGGGAGGAGGTGTGCCAGAGGAGGGGATGGCTCTACAGCATGTGGTGAGATGGCAGGCTGTCCCCCTGCAGACCATGGAGGTGAGTAGGGGAGCAGATGCCCATGTGCAGCCTGTGGAGGAGCCCATGTCAGAACAGTTGAATGCCCCTAAAGATGGCCATGACTCCATGGGAAAGCCCATGCTGGAGCAGCCTGTGACTGAAGATTGGCCCATGGAAAGGACCCACACCAGGGAAGTTCCTGAAGGACTGCAGCCCATGGGAAGGACCCACACTGGAGAGGTTTGTGAAGGACTGTCTCCTGTGGGAGGGATCCCATGCTGGAGCAGGGGAAGAGTGTAAGGAGTCCTCCCCCTGAGGAGGAAGGAGCGGCAGAGATGATGTGTGATGAACAGACCCCATCCCCCTGTGCCACTGGAGGGGAGGAGGTAGAGAAATCAGGAGTGGAGTTGAGCCCAGAAAGGAGGGAGGGCTGGGGGGGAGGTGTTCTGAGGTGTTGTTTTACTTCCTAATATCCTTGTTTTGATTTCATTTGTAGTAGATTAAGTTGATTTTGTTTCTTCCCCAAATTGAGCCTGTCTTTTGCCTGTGACCATAAACAATGAGTGATCCCTCCCTGTCTTTGTCTTGACCCACGAGTGTTTCTTTATATCTTCTCCTCCTCATCCCACTGTGGCTGGGGTGGGGCGGGGGGAGTGAGCGAGCGAGCAGCTACATGGTGCTTTGTTACTGGCTGGGCTTAAACTACGACAACACCCATTACACATCTAAAAGAAGATAAAACCTGAAGGAAAAATGCCGTGTTTTAATAAGCAAAATGAAACTTTTAGAGAAAGGTATTATCTTATAGTAGACAGGCACACCTATTTGAAAAAAAGCAGATGAGCTTTGGATTCATGAACTCTTCTTCTGATCTGAAATAAAAGCAGCAACCTTCAGTAGTTTTACCAGTATACATGCCTTTGATTTTTTTTTTTTTTAATCAGCCTCTAATACATGGATGAATGTAAATGTCATCTATTATTCCCTCCCTCTGGAATTCACTGCAGTTCATCACTAGACAAAAGAACTGTCTTTTTTAACAAAAAAACAGTATCAGACAGCAATCTTCTCCCCCTCAGAGCCATTCTGTAGTTTCCTATAAATTAGTGGAAACTTGATTGTTTGTTTAACACCTTTTGCCTTAAAGTAAGGTAATCTTACTTGAGTGGATTACTACACCTTTAATCCTAGTACATTAAATAGTAAATGTTGAAACTATTCTTTTGAATGCACTTATCAGAAGGAAATGCCTTGTTCCAGGTTACTTCAGATATTGAACCTTCAGTTCAGAAAATAGTGACATGGGCTGAAACATTGCTCATACGATCAAAAGGAAAAGTGAAGGGTAGCAGGTACTTCTGTGCTCAACAAGGCTGCTGTTAGCTGTTGGGTGACTTTCTCAGAAAGTTTATAATGGCTGGTATTTCTTATATTTACTTGTTGCAATTCAAACAAGTGAGAAATAAAACCCATATCTGCCTGTCAGAATCCTCTACAGCTGTTTTTTTTGTGGCAATTCTTCTGTAATGTGAACCCAGCAATTTTTCTTAACCCCTCACAGATCTAGAGGTGGAAGGAGTTTGCAAGCAAGAGATTTCCACCAAGGAGGGGGACGAATCCTTCCTAGTGCAAACATGCTGCTCCACCTGGTGCCTCTCCAGGCACTGCCATGCCAGCAGCACTGTGCAGGGAGGGGGGGCTGTCTCACAAACTCTTTAGTGTTTTATAGATCAAAAGCAACATCTGAAATCCCATTCAGGTACTGCTGAGGATCACAGACTATAGCTCAGGGTTATATATGTTATTTATCTTGAAGGCTATTAAATTCTAAACTAGATTCAACTTGGGGGTGGAATGCGGGAGAAATGAAGGTGCAGTGAGTTTAAGTAATCTATCCCAGGAATGACAGGAGGCAGTGGGTGATGGAAGTGATGCCTGTATCTTTTACAAATGACCACAACCTTCTCACTCAGGGTTTTTCAGTTAGTTCCCTACTGAAGCATACACATGAGGTTTTCCATCATTCATACAGTTATACCTTTCAGCTCAAATCCCCAAGCAATGCTAAAGCCTGTTGGGTCAGGATGGCCACAGAGGAGGCTCAGGCTCCCATGGGAGGAGCCTCTTTTCTGGAGAGCAGTAACAAGGAAATCCAGGGATATAGTATTTTACTGACTCTTGTTTATTGCAAGACACTAGATGCAGATCAGGTTTGGCCATCTTTTGCTGTGCTGTACTGCCATTTAAAGTCTTTGTTTGCCTTCCTTGGCTAATTGGGAGCGGTGGCATTAACATCCTTGAAGAAAACCCCTTGACTGGTGCCCAGGCTCACTGCCCTGGTCTTGCTGCTGAAGTCTACCCAGTCTGCCCTGATGAGACAGATGTGTCCAGAAATATGCCCAGAGAGGCCCCTTGCAGGGTGAGTGGTGTTTAGGCAACTGCTTTGCTTTGCTGAGGGTGAAAGCTAGTAACTGCTGCTTTCCCAAAGTTGTGGGTCTTGTCCCTCTCTCTTTGAAGTTTGTGCTAAAGCCAGTGATGTGGGGTGGGGTCTCTGGGACTGATGTGGAGGACTAGCTCTCATCTGTCATCATCTCTGGCTGCAGAGTGAGCTACAGACTTTATCAGGTTTCCCTAAATAACAGACACTCTCCGGGAGAAACAGGAACAGCCCTCCAGTTTGAAGAAATCCCCCCTTCTCCAGAGCCAGCCAAATGCAAGGGAGGACAAAGACTGCCCTACCACATCCCCCAGCCAGGGGACAGGCACACCAGCTTGGGAAATGTGGCCGCTCCCCTCTTTGGCAGCAACTTGTGAGTTAATGAATTCCCTAGGTTTCAGGCAGTAGGCTGCAAAAATGTGTGTAATACATCAAACACATACAACATCTGTGGAGAATTTCTTTTTCCTTTGATTTACAATGTAAAAAAAGAACAACTTTGCAGTGACTAGAATAAATTCTAAACAATGACAAAAACAACCCATTCAATTTTTTTGCAGAAAAGAAGTCAACGAATTGCACGGAGAATCTTCAAAATTCCAATTTTATCACTTTATCAACATTTTATCTTTCTATTTTATTAATAATTTATTGTGATAATTTTTATAATAAAAACAACCAGTCCTCATCTGCTGGACATTTACTGGGTACATCAACTCCATTTTGTAGTTCAGAGCCTTCAGAACATTTCACAATAATTAAGTACTGAAACTTCAGTGAGTGACAAAGTGATAGTAAAAAAATCTTTTCAGTGCTTAAGCCCCACAGTTCCCTACTGAAAAGGTGAACATAAAAATAATAAAAATGCTACAAATGGAGCAGTGCAATTGATACCTAGAACTTCACAAATTAAGGATAAAGAATGTTATTTCCCCCTCTTGTTTCCAGTCTTTTTGCAGTCCCCTGCTATGGAAGGCAACTCCTCCCTTCTCCTCCATCCCCTCTCCAACCTGGCAAGCTGCTTCCCAGACTGAATGTTTGCCCTATAACAAATCGAAGGACAAACGTGAAACAGGATTCTGCTGCAAAAAATGAAACGAATACAAGACAAGCCTGATTGTAAAGCAGTTCTCAGAACAGAACTGTATCCTGTATGTGCCTCAGACAGCTTCAAAGACAGAGCATGCCTTCATTTAAGGCGCTTGGCTCAGGTCAACATTGTTCTACAGGCATCCCCTCTCATGTCCTGTTGACCAGTGTATCTGTATACATTCAAGTCTAGTGTTTACAAAAGTAATAATCTTAAGGTAAAATTTTAAGATCTGTCTGTATAAAGCTCTATAAACCCTTCTGCAAATAATCAAGTGTTTCCACGTGATTTATTGAATACTGAAATGTTTGAAGGTTTGTGACAGCTCCACATCCACAGCTCTAAAACATGCTACATGCAAAGATGTGGTTAACATCTCTCTGAACTCCTTTCCCCTTGTTTTTTACACTCATCATAGTGATGTGTTTCAGACATCTGCACTTTCTAGATTCTCCATCCCCTAAAGTTTCTGAGGCTTTTGGAGTCTCAGTATAATCATTCAAATCCCAGACATGCTTTGTACCTCCCAACAGCACTGCTAGGAGGGGAACTAGACGTGATCAGTCCCTCTCAAGATTTAACTCAGCAGCTGTTTTTATTGTGTAAACTTTTTAAAATGTGCTTAGCCCTGTTCGATGCACCATCTACACTCACTGAATCAAAGAACTTCTATGTGAAGAGGTAGATTTCAAGAGATAGATTAAATACAAGAAATCTAAGGACAGAGAAAAATTATTGAGTGGAAAATCTTAGGTAGGTCAGATGACAAATACATAGCTTCAACCTTTACATGTGGAAAATTAGTTTATTGATAATCAGAATCACTAGTAGAGGTGTAGCAGCTAATGCAGGGAAATATTTTGCCTGTTTTATAAAGTGGCATACAGGAAGGTGAGTGACATGTGAAGATGCTGGTTTAGGTGGTCCATAAATGGCTAAGTGCAAGTGCAGTTCCTGAACTCCTTATTACTTTCACCTTGTTGTGTAGCTTCTCCAAAAGGGAGAGCTATAGAGGATAGGAACTATTCTCCCAGCTGGGCCCCTTTTTGGCAGAGCTTGGGAAGCATCTAATGGTGCAGATAAATGCAGTAAGATTCACATCTTTCTCTGATTTTTAAGTCTGATAAATGTGTTCCTGTAATAGTCCTGACTTACACATGGTGACTACATAATGTTCCTTATTATAACATGATGTATCCTCCTTACATAGCCTCCTTAGAAAACAGTTTTCTAAACCAGAACTTTATACAAGGAGCTCATCTGCATGTCAAGGTCCTTTGTAAATCCTTCATTGAGGCTAAATCTCAATAGACTTCCCAGCACTGAACCAGATGGTAAGTAGTCTACCATTCCCTATTTATTATATGAATTGAGTATGATATTAAAGGAGAGTTTTAATGTTAAATACAGGTATAAAATGAATAACCACATTTTGGTTTTGCTGCCTCTAAACTGATTACCTACTACATGCTTCCATTTTCAAGGTTATGCATGAGTGACAGCAAAATGCCAAACACGAAATATTGATGAAATACCAAGACAATAGAGCTGTAAGTAACCAAATCACTCTGGGATCTTTGGGAAAGTAATCATTCCTGATTAGTAGATAATAAATTTAAGTCAGAAACAGACACCTTCAAATTAGATTTTGCATTATGTAAAAATGAAGTACCTAATCCTAGGAACACTCTTTTCCCATAGGAAACAGAGCTGGGAAGCTACATTTTACACCCAGGCTCTGGCATCTCGAAGGGTGATCCATAAACCCACAAGCTAAGTATGGTTCTGCCTGGTGTTACAAAGCAGGGAGTGATGCAAATGGCACTGTGTCAGAATACACCTCTCATGTTGAATTCCATGCTAAAGAAGCCAAACTAGAGCCTGCAGCTTCCTTCTTCCATGCAGCACCAGGGACTTGTTCTCAGAGGGTATGTCAGACAATTCATTTTTTTCAAAATGGAGAGATGCTGGTAGCCACATTTTTATAATAATCTGTCACTTAAAGCAATCACTTTGGCAGAGAGCTTATGCCCATAGTCTCTTCTTCCCAGAAGCACATCCTCTCTATGAAGCTGAAGATTAAGTGTATACAGAGGTCTTCACACTCTCCTGTTGCATGTAAGACTGCAATAGTCAGATGCAAGAGTGCTGGGACAAGTGACATAGCTTGGTGGCTACTAACAGGGAGCCTGGCTTTTTAGTAAAGTCCCTGTAGGACAGGTCTCCAGGACCACTGCAGAACCAGGGTTCTCCTGCAAGTGAAGGGAAAGCCACCTGCCTCTCCACATCATTTGAGGAGCAACAGAGGCTGTGGCACAGTTGGACAGGTAGCTGGCAAGACCTGAATTCACAGAAATCCAAGTGCAGGCCCTAAGGAAGTTTATAGGCTAAAATCTATTCATTGAATGTATATAGACACCTAGTGCATTTTACAGCTGCTGGAGCTGCAGCTTTCAGATCACATTTTCAGAGCCAGGCACCTCCCTTTGTCCTAAGTCTCTTTGGATGTTTAAAGGACGTTTTTGATCCTTACTTTTAAACACAAGTAAAAATGAAATACGTGTTTTCCCTGAATGATATAGCAAGTGAAATAATGGTTTATTTTTAGTTACTGGAAGAATATTTGAGCAACAACCTGAAACTGTTATGAACCCCTTTCAGGACTCTGAAATGTAAGTCTTAAAATTCTGTGGAGAAGTAGTGATAGGAAGAAAATCAAGGGTTTTTTTCACAAATACATGTTTAAGAAATACATCAGTACTCTGTGTTAAAAAGGATTTTTGGGAATAAAGAAATATCTGGTAACTACAATTTCTAAAACATGAACACAAATGTACAATTATGAGCTTATGCAGTTTCTACTCAAGCAAATAGCCAGTTAAAGGCAACTGAATTACCCATACAAGTTCCTTTCAAAGTGAGTAAAGGTGCAGAATCTGGCCCTAAGTGAACTGCACCCACCTCGCTAAAATATGCTGTTTCTGATTGATTTTTGGGGGATGATTTCATTCTGCTTCACAGGGAAAACACACCTCGTTTGATAGAATGTAACAGACTGCTAAAGCACTTGGTGGCCCTTGTGATCAATTAAGGGTCAGGATGGTTTGATAAATTATTAAATAGTATGAAGAAAGAAAAGACCAGCAACCGTCAGATGCATTCTTCCACCCAGCAATATATTACCTTTATCTTTCTTGAAGTTGTGTTTATTTCACTATTATTATTACTGCTTTGTCATTAAACAATAAACCCTTTCAGCATATGCCACATTGGGGAAAATACCATCCACAGGCTAATAAAGAACAGTAGAAAAAGAATGGTTAAGTGCATAACACCTTAATATAAAGTCTGTCACTAAAATCCATAACTCCTTTTGTGGTCAGGAGCCAACTAGAGCCTGAATACAGCAATCTGATTCCTGTGGGGGTACCGCTGTGCTCAAGTGACTCAGACTTGAAACAAAAAGTACAGGTTTTATAACCTTTTGCTACATATATAAAATTTAAATGTGTTTTCTTTATAGTTCTGAAAACAACAATTTATTGCAAGTTCACAATTGAAATACATTCACAATTTGGGATCCAGGTATGAAGCAGATCAGGTTAGGGCATTTAGGGGCTAACAAGCAGTGCTTTATGTTCACATTTTTTGAACACTTACTGAAGCGAACACTTCACTAGAAACACAGGCTTGCAGGAATGAACCCCTAATGTACAGATTTACGAAAATTTGCTCTGAAAGAGAGAATATTTTTTTGCTTAATCTCTCCTTTAATGTTCTACTTTTAAGGGATTGATCAAAATTTTTGAGCAGCCTTTTGTTAGAACCCCCTTAGGAGTATAATTTCATCTCAGGGATTTATGAGTGCCAGTCTCATTAAACCTAACAGGAGTTACACATATGGAAATTGTGGTGCACAGGGAGGACAATATCCCCTTTCATTTGCATAATTCCCCAAGACACTGAATGAGCCCCTTGTGTAATGTGTGATATGGCTGCATGAGTCAGGGGGGTGGGGGTGGTGAGACCCTGGTCTGCAGTGTGCTGCTCGTTTTAGGGGTAGCCACTGTCAGGAAGGATGAGAGGACAATTTTCAGCTGAAGTCTAAGTGCTCCGTAGAGAGCAACAGGGTACTAAGTGCTCCAAGGCAAGTAGATTTAGTAACAGTAAACAGGGACAAGTAGTAACAGAAAATGCTAATAAGCTACTGTGTTGCTGAAATAGAAGGAAAAAAATCTCTTTTCAAAGGCTTGAGCCAAAATCTATTTTAAATGTTTTCCTAACAGTCCCAGCGTGTTTTATAATAGCAACTTTTATATTTTTTCTTTATAGAAACCTGTTAGGCTGATACCTTCATTCTGTACCAGCTTTTCATAGGTCTATTTTAGCAACGTATTCCAGTTTACTGTCTTGCAGAAAAGCAGCTATCCCTGGTTTGCCTTCACTTTTTTTTTTTTACTGCTATTGTATTTGGCTGGTGAATGTCTCATCCATATGAGCAACTCTTATACAACTTACCAAAAATATCACATTGTTCTGAATCTTTCCACTTTGCAAACCTTAATACGTGTCCCAGGAGCCAAACATCAGACACACCGCTTGATAGGTCTTGAACCAGTGACAAATGTGACAAAGAGCCACCCTGTTATCACACCAGACATCTGCTCCCACAAGACTCACTCTCAGGGCCAGCAGTAACCACATCATTCTCCTTACAGCAGTGACAATTCACCAAGGCAGTGCTGGAACCTCTGGAATTGCCCCGAATTTGCTTTGGTAGAGGTGAAACTGCAAACCAGCAGTCTTAACTGACAAAACCATACTAACCTGCTCACTTAAATGGAGCCATGAACCAACGAAACCTCCCTGCTTACTGGCGCAAGAAACATCAAATGAAACATTGCTGTGTAGCAACTGGAAAACAGCTACACAGCCCAATAAAAATGTGACTGCCCAACACTTCTATAACAGACCCACATCCTGGTTAGATCTATAATGCATCCTTTCCAAGTCAGTAGCTTCCAAACAATTTTTTTTAAACTAATCTTCACCCCAGATTCTAGCTGTGCTGGGCTGAGTGGTTTGCATACTGACAATACCCCTTCTTCAGCTATACTGGCAGTGGTGACACATCCCAATATCCTGTTTGCTCTTCTATAGCCTAGTATGACTAATTGGGATAATGGCTTCAAGGCTCTACCTAAAAACCCCTAAGTCTCTCTCTAATTTATTTTAAATGAACTTAATGGTTTCTGGCAGCAGTCTGCCTTGTAACGCATTTCCTCTATTTTGATCCTTTGCCTGCAGACATATTTTGCATTTGCCTGCATTGCTGTCACTGCCTCAGTCACTGAAGGACGCACTCAGTGCCTGGTATCTTCTTTGTACTTGCACTGTCCCTAATTACACTTTATATCTCTGTTATTGACATTATTGGTGAACTCTGATGTTTTAAAATTGATAGTTTCCTCCAAAACAAATCAAGTCAGTCAAACCAATCAATAAGGATAACTATATAATGAAACCAGAGGGACTTTCACGGAAATCTTTTTCCAGATGGAGTATTTATCAATTACAGACATTTCTTCTTGGTTTTGAGTGATGTTGTTATGCAAGTTATTCTGTCCTATCCCCTAATTTCTTATCTCAGATGATCTGAAAGTCAACTTGAAGCCCTGTATTGTGTCCAGAAGCCACGGTGTGTCCTTCACCAGCGCTGGCTGCAACATCTCCACAGAACTGGAGACAGGAGGCAGTTTCTGGAGGAGCAGCCCTGGAGGTGGTCCAGGTCTCCTGATCCCCTCCCCATGGCTCAGCTTACAGCAGCCTCCGTGATGCCTGCATTCAGGTGAGCTGTGTACAGTGTCCTACAGCCCCATATCCCCTTGCTGGGACACTGAAGTGACCTGTGTCATGGCCAGTCCCAGAGCCCGTGGGAGATTTTGGGGGCAGAGGTGTCTCATAAAAGCCTTTCCTATTTGCTCAGGAAAGACTGCGTGCAGGAGCTATGTGTCTGCGAGGGACAAACCAGCTGTGGCAATGACAGATTATGGTTTTATCTCATACATTTAAACATGGCCAACCACTACAACACATGCAATTTGTAAACAGTACTTACAGTGTCCGTAACACTGTTTTCAGGAGTGAAGACATTTGCCTTTTTTTCAGCAGTTGACACCAGTGACACAGGAGCACTGGTTTGCCTTTTTGAGTGTTGAGGAAAGAGTTAAAAAATCCTCAGGATTCATAAATATAACAACTAGAACTGTAAGTAAAGCTGCTTAATGGGCACCATGGTCATTCTCAGCCTCTGCAAAGGGATGAAGGGAGCTGAGAAACCACCCAGCAAATTGGTGGGAGAGGTACGGGAGAAGTGGGGAAGGAAAAATAGGTTTGTGGATTGAATGGAGGAATTGTAATTAAAATTGTCAATCTCCAGGAGGTTTTTTTTTGAAACTATGCTGAGATTCAACACCACTGGCTAAAACCCACCAGTATCTCTGCCTGGATCACATTAGCAGTGGAAGAAAGCACAGTCCTGTGCATACCACCTGTATGCACCACAGAGGTTCTGATGTATCAAGATAAAAACTGCTGGATTTACCTCCTCCATAATCAGAAATCTATTACATTTACAGCTTTTACAGCATAAGAGAACCAAACCTGGGATACTCTGGCTGCAGGCTGGCAGTGGTGACAAGGCTTTAGGCCTGGGCTAAAGCATCACCATGAGGGTAAGTGCGTGCTCAGGCAGGTGCTGTGTACCAACAGCAAGATGGGGGACAGGGGGAGCCTGGAGGTGACAGCCAGTGTGGCTGTGACAGCAGGCTGAGACCAGTGTCGGCCACCAGCACCCAACTGATCCCCGCCAGGGTGATACCCTGGCCATGCAGTGTCACCTAACTGTCACCAGGGAGGTGCATGGGGGAACAGAGGCAGAAGTTTTGATATTCAGGTACTCTTGTAAAGGTGGACTTTGAAAATCAAAGAGTTTCCCTGTTACACACTTCTCACTCTTTCATCACCAAAGCAGAAATATCAGCTGTGATTTGCAGACTCTGGGGTATTTTTGGCAAAAAAAGAAAAATTCCTTTTCTACAAACACCCAGACAGTTGCTTTTAATTCTTTAGCATCTTTTTTATGATTATTACAGGACAAAACAGAAAACTGGAAGTTGATAGCTGCAGCCTGGCGGTTGTTCCCTTTCCCTTGTGATAAGGACAATAGTTTACTTTGCCTCCTGTTCTAGCTTAAATACTGCAATGATCCCACTTTTTGCAACTTCATGCTGCATCTCCCCCACTAAGCAGCAGCAGACTATAATGTTGAGAGTATTTCACTAAGCAGTTACTAAAGAGAAGAGCAACATGCCCAGCAGTCTGAATTTCTGCCCACTGAAAGCAGAATGGTACCAATGAAGAAGAAAACTCCTCAGTAAACGTGTTACAACCTAACAAACATGAACAGCAGCAAAGCTTTCAAGAAACAAAACCTAAATTACAAAACTTTACACCCCAGAAGAAGCAAGAATAATCCCAGCCAACAAGCCGAGAGGGAGAGCAAATTATTTTACTCATTCATTTCCATATCACTACTTTTAACTCTAGTGAGAAAAAATCACTCACGAGAAAAAATCTGGTGCAATGCCCCCCCAGCCATATGGTATATATTGACATACATACCACAGACAAAATTGTAACACTGCACTTTTATTTCTATCTGACAACACATACTGTCAGTTGGGAGTCACAAGAAAACAGAGAAGAAAGTAATTCTGCATTTCATTCCTTTGCCTGAAACTTACTTCCTCTAGACGAAACATTACCAATTCTAAATATGCAAGAGCACTTCCAGATCAGATAGAAGAAAGGAAAACAAAAGCAAGCTACCAAGAACAGTAACTCTCTTGTAAACTATCAGTCAATGTAAACAGTAATTTGGGGGGAAAAGACTGCTGTCATTGAAGTCTTTGTCCTCAAAAGAGCCCTTTATGACTAATCTTAAAGGCTAAACTTCTGCATTTCATGTTCAATATAAGATCTTAAAATATTGTCCTGGGAGAGCTGTAATGAACCTGCTGTTGGGTCAGTGCAGCGGCAGGCCTGAGCCATATTCCCCAGAGCAGCACAGGCTGCGCTGTGGACCTGGATGAACTGCAGCCCCCTCTGTGGTTGGTGTCCTATGCACTTATGGGGAAAAAAACCCAGAAAACAATATTCACGTCCAAAGCCTAGTCAATGTTCATGTCATAGCAGCTAACTCCACAATGTGTGTGAAAATTACATGTGCTACAGAAATAGAGTGCAGGGTGCCTCCACTACTTGACCTCCAAACTGACCCATGGCTTTGCTGGAAAGAAGAAAGCTTTATCTAAAGCTATGGCAGCATGAGGACAAAACCAAGCAAATGATCACCTGTGAAAAGTCTAAGTTGCATTTCAGGATCTGGGACAGAAGCAGGAAAAAATATTTGGGCTCCAGGCTGTTACATGTGGGGCGTGAGTGGGAGCAGAGCATCCCAAGTGCCTCTGCTGCTGCTGCGGTTCTTCAAACTAGGTGCTTGAATTTAATCTTAAAACTTGCTTGATTCAGTTCCATGAATGAACATTTAGCTGAAAGCCTGCCTCTCCAAGCAAACAACCCCCACTGTGACTGTAGTAGAATAAATGTTCCAAGATTTTACTGCAGTTTTAAGAAGGTTTAAAAAATACAGTAAGTCAAAGTAACACCCAAGGGACTTACACTAAGGAGCAGCAGTCCCATTAACATATAAAGAGAAAGCTAAAAAAATGAAGATCAAAACACAGCCCTGCTTTTTGACCTGCTAATCTGCCCCTAACAAGAAAAATATCTCAAAGAGCTGCAGCCCTACAGCGAAGTTCCCCCCTTCATTATTGTTTTGCAATACGATGAAATCAATAGGAAAGTGTGTGTGTCACAAAGGGAGAAATTTTAATTGCTATCTCTAGGTCTCATTTTTTCTTGTTCAAGGCAGATTAGCAGTTCAGCAAATGAGCAGGTTTCCTAATTTACATTAATCTCAGCCCTCCCATGTATGCTAAGTCAGGTGTTTTCTTGCTAGGACTTCCAGATACTTTGCAGTTGTAACTTTGCTGTCTCACTCTCTGTAGTGTGAGCTGTAACATCATCTCTCACAAGTATCAGTCCTCCTCCACAAGTACACATTATCTATTCTGATACTGATGCTTTACTTGGAAGGCATCTATTAATTTATGAATGGAGCTAGTGCTTCTGGATCTTGTTCCCCATTGATAGAGAAACTAGTATATAACAGATATTTCTGGTAAATAATATGCTGGCCAAATCTGAGTAGATTAGGGAGTTTCCAACTGTTCTACAAATACCGGCCAAACATTGCCAGACGGTTCGATCTGGAAAAATGGGAGAAGCCTAAAGCTGGCTAGCAGTACTATGAAGTGCAGTGGCCAAATCATCACTGAAGAAGGAGACTGTATTGAATAAACTGCTTCTTGGGTAGATTGAAGCCTACTCTCATACAAGTAGAATGCAAATGGCGACAGAGCCATTCTGGAGTGAGGCTGAAGACAGCACCCTGGTGGCTTCCTGGGGAAGCTGCTATGTGTGTACAAGTGAGCAAAGACATGGAGGAGGGGGGAATGCCCCTGTGCCCCACTTCCCCCAAAAATATTCATGGCAGAACATTTGTGATCACTATTTGTGGCTGTAATGAATTTGATATACTCCATGCTTATAACACTGTCTAGTCTTTATTTTGCAGTTTATCTCAATGAATCATCATACTTCACTTTGAAATAATTTCCATAATTAGTTTTCCATCTATTTTTCATGTAAGTATTTTGAAATACCGGCTGCGCATGACTAGAGCTGCAGGTTGTCCTGGCAATATATCAAAAGCTCAAGGGCTGCTGATACTCTGCATACAGGTGTATATGGGATTTTTTTGGAGATACATGCAGGTTATTATTACTTACACAGCTCTACGCAATGTAGTACAGAGTACTGATAGCGCTTTGGAAATTACATCTAAGCTTAAAATAGATAGCCATATTTTGATAGCTATAGAGAAATAATAATAATGGAAAGACCAAAACCATGCAATATTATCTTCCAACTTTTGAATGCTTCTTTTTTCCCTCTTCCTTCTTAAATGCTATATTTAAGAGGGTTTTTTTAAAAAATAGTAAATAAAGGAAATAAAGCATTTTATCACATGCAAATACACAGATGCTCACACTGTGTGACCTAAGCCCAGGTCTGTCTAACCCGTACCTGCAACTTATACCACTTGAACTATCTTACCATTAAGTTTGTCTATGCTGAAATCACTTCTCTGAATAATTAGACTCATGCAGGCATCTCCAAATTAGCTTTCAGCTGCTTAAGTCAGCTACTGATAAGAATATATGAAGTTGTAGAACTTTTATAAAAACTGAGTAAACCTTTGAGCAGTTAGCCCCTGGTGACTCCCACGGGTATGGTTCAGACCACTTGAACTTACATGTTAGATGCTTAATGAGCCAGTCCTCACACAGTAAATGATTATGCTCCTTTTATAAACAACATGGAGATATAGGTGCCTGTGATGGCTTCCACAGAAGGCTACCTATAAATTATGTCCCATTCAGTTGCACAAAAGTTTCAAGCATTGCTTGATAATAAGGATTACGGAGCACAAAAAAATAATATATGCATCAAAAAGAGACTGTGATTCCCCTTAGCTAGCCCTACAATACAGCTATTTCCAAGAAAATGAAGGAAAGAAATCTTTTTGTTGCTAGTGGGCACCTTTTTTTTGCACTATCAAAAAAGAGACTTGTTAGGGTTCACAGTCTATGAGCCAAAACAAATTCCCAGTATTCACTACAGATGTGGCATTCAGAGATTTTAAATCTTTTTATAACTAATTCTACTCACTCTCTGTAAATGGCAATTTTTCAGAGACATGTAACGTGGGTGGATTGTTTTGGGAGAATCATACCATTAGGGATAGCTACCTCAGTAATTTTAATCTACTTTTGAAGTAGGAAAAAGTAAGAGTTACTGAAAGATTGTTTAAAGAAGGACATTAAGGACAGCAAAAAAAGGCTGAAGTGAAGAGAGGTCACGATAAATGAGTAGTGGTGGGTGAAGCAGGTTGGGTTTGGTGCCCTCTCTGGGGTGCTTTGAAATCATGAAGGTAACAAAAGATGCTATATTAGTGTAGGAGAGTTGAAAATCTTCAAAACAAATACCCTATGAAACAAACAAATCTTTGCTGCTGAAGTGGATCATTTTAATGTGATGTATTATTCATAAAAATGAATGCATGGCTATATTCAAAGCTGCATCTGAAATGCCTCAGAGCATCTGGACAAGAAAGTAATAGTTAAATAACTACATCTCTACCAAGTATAGTTGTAGGTATAAGTGCGCTTCATATCAGTATAGGTCTTCTTACAGGGAAAATGAATAAGCTACTACAGTGTAAGATATCTTTATCCTGTTAGAATTGGATCTCTGCTAGAGAATATACCAGTTTGACCACAGTTTCTTTCCTAGAGCTCCTGTTGTTACCTCACTACAAATATTTTGTTCATAAAATACATCTTAAAATCCAGTATATCATAGAAAACCTTATTTTAGAGTTTCTGAGACTTCTGTCCAGATCAGATTTCCTGAAGGAAAGCCTTTCTTTGGTCCTATGATCTAAGCAGGAATAGCAGTAATTCTGCTTTGAGGCTTATGTTTTTCCCATGGAGCTTTACTGAGCTATGATGTGGTCATGCAGTTCTTCCCTATAACTACTCAAAGAAAGAATATCCCATTCTTTACTCCTTCCTGAAGGATGACTACCAGATTGTGTTACATTAAATTAAAAAATGTAGTTATGCCACTCATTGCAGCACATTCCAGGAATGTTAACCGTGAATGAAGTCTGACTTAGAAACTTTTGTGCATTTTGTACAAACCATTAGTTCTAACTCCCCTGAACCCAACATCTGAGTTCTTGGATTAATTTTTCATAAGGAAAAAGCAGATACACTTTGATTTGAACAGCTTCATCTCTGTTAGTTCCTCTGTTCTCAAGCCTACTTCTCCCTCAATCCCGTTGCTTCAGCAAACCTCCTTCCCCTCAATGTCTCCACCATCCCGTTCTTCCTACTCTACCTGCTTCCATGCTTTCTGTAGACCTCAAATATCCCTGTTCAGATTTGCTCTACAACCCCTCCCTTGACCCTATTTCCTTGAGTAGCTCTCAAATAAGAAACCTCACTAGAGAAATGCAGAACAGAGCTATCTTCACCTTCCTTCTTGAGACAAAGTGGACTCAAGAAAATATCTAACAGCTAATTCCAAAGCAAACCACCAGGGTTCATGAAATCCAATGTATGTTGGTTAGGGGCTCCTCTGTCACCAATTTCACAACAGTGTGCTCACAAAATCCAAGAGCTCCTGTACATACCTGTCAAGTCCTCAAGTGACTTCTGGAAATAAAATGACCCACAGAGAATGAAAATTAGCCTTTCATTGCAATGTGCCATCACCAAAAGAGCACTCTCCTCTATATTGTGCAGCCATTTGGCTGAAAATGAATTCTGCAGACTTCCAGTTTGGTCCATGACAATTGTCGATTCCCTTTGTTTCATTGCCATTATTTGAAGGGCCTTGATGTTTTCAGTGTCATCTAAACATAACTGGCCTATGTTGTAATTAAACTTTGATCAAATTTTTAATGGGATCTCAGAGGAAAACAGTATTTGACTAACATGTATTATTCTGCATGTATTAATCAAGTGAATTCTTGTTGAACTGCCTGAATTTCACATAATAACTACTCTTCTCCATTGTTAATTAGCAAAGCAGGAAAATGATAGAATCTGTTCTCACTGAAATAATACTTTTGTGTCCAGAATATTCTGAAACTTTTTATTTTAAATGTCAACTCCGATTCACTTAGTTTCAGAATATCATTTTTAGCCTTTCCTGAGGCACTTTACTTAAAAATGCAATGTCCCTACATTCAAAAATAGTCCCAAACAATATCAAACTATACATTTATGGCATTAAGCGCTTGAATCACTTAGGCCAGCTGTCTCTTATAAATCACCATTAAATAGCACTTCCGTGAGTATTGCTGTTAGTAAGCATTTTCATCAGTAATCTGGAAACAGATCTGAAATCACCAACTGCGACACTTTCTGAATGATACAAACATTGGCCAAGTGGGAACAAATCCTGAGCCAGGTTAGTCATATGGAATATGGTAAACAGAGTCTTTGGTAAACTGAGTCTACCTTTAAAAACAGAGCAAAACAAAACAGAACCCCCACAGACCTGTAGGGACAAGGAATTGACGCTACAAGAATACCTGTTACTGGGGTTCGTGTTTTTAGAAGGAAGCTGAAAATTTCTACAGTCTGGAGAAAAGCTAATCTGTTTTTGTTATGGGTTTGTGTGGCGCGGCTTTCTTTGGTGGCAGGGGAGGGGGGCTGCAGAGGCGGCCCCTTTAAGAAGCTGCTAGAAGCTCCCTGGCTCCAAAATGTCGGACCCGCCTCTGGGAGGGGAGTGACAGTGGTAGTGCCTATGGGAGAGCATATTTAAGAAGGGGA
>VYZV01010174.1:176826-207350 GCA_013401275.1 Pandion haliaetus
CCGCGCCAGGGAAGTTTGTGAGGAACTGCAGCCCACAGAAAGGAACCACGTTGGAGAAGTTGGTGAAGCACTGTCTCCCGTGGGAGGGACCCCACAGTGGAACAGGGGACGAGTGAGGAATCTTCCCCCTGAGGAAAGGAGCGGCAGCGACGATGTGTGGCGAGCTGACTCAACCCCCATCCCCTGTTCCCCTGTGCCGCCGGGGGGAGGAGGTAGAAAGCACCAGGAATGGAGCTGAGCCAGGAAGGCGGGAGGGGTGGGGGGAGGTGTTCTGATGTTTGGTTTCCCTTCCCAATACCCTTGTGTTTTGTTTTTTATTTGATTTGTAGTAAATTAAATTGCTTTTGTTTCTTCCCCAAGTTGAGCCTGTCTTTTGCCTGTGACCATAAGTGGGGAGTGATCCCTCCCAGTCCTTGTCTCAACCCACGAACCTGCCTTTGTATTTTCTCCTCATCCCAACGTGGCCAGGGGAGGGGGTAGGGCGTGAGTGAGCGGCTTCGTGGTGCTTTGTTACCGACTGAGCTGAAACCACGACAGCTTTATACCTTCTGCTTAGACATAAAAAAAAGATTCTTTACACTAAAAACTTAGAGTTCACTATCTATAGGTTATAATATATTTCTTGAAATTGAGAAGTGATTTAATATCAGTAGATAAGTATCCTAGCATAAAGAAAGTATCCCCTAATAAAGGACTTTCAGACACATCATAAAAGACATAGTGAGAACTTGCTCCTGGAAGCTCAAACGAGACACATTGAAATTAGAAATTAGGCACCTTTTTAAATTAGGCACCTTTTTAAACAGAGTATGATTAACAACTGGGAAAAAAGTATACAGAGTGGATTCTTTGCCGCTTGCAGAAAGTGTAAGGTCATGCACTTTAGATAACAAGAATACTTTCAGCTATAAGCTAGAAATGACTGAGGAGGAGAAAGCTCAATCCACATTAGTCAATCACAGTCCGACAATGAGCTACCGATGTGAAAAAAGGCAAACACTGCCCTAGATTGTATCGCCTCAATTATTTCTAGCAACGATGGGGGAAGTATTAGTATGGTACTGGTAAAGCATTGCTAAGACATCACTTCAATTATTGTGCATAATTATGAATGCTTGTGTTCAAAAAAGATTAACTTAGGCTGGAGCAGCTGCAGAGAAGGACTACTAGGATGATGAGAAGAATGTAAAATATGTCATAAAAGGAGACAGAAAAAGCTTGTCTTGTTTAGAGAGAGGATGACTGCTATCGCTAAATATAACAGGGGTTGTAAAGGAGCTGTCTAAGCCAAAGGACAATCAGGGTGTAAGAACAAAGGGTGGAAACTGGACTTGAATAAATTTACAGTAATTTAGATCCTTTTTAATCACTAGGCAAATGAAGCATTGAAACAATTTTGCAGTAGGAATTTGGGAGATAAACGACTCTAACCAGCTTTAAGACAGAGCTTAAATCCACAGACATTCAAGCTACAGCATCATCGTCCTGGCTCCTGCAGCACTGGGGACCAAAGCCAAACTGAAAGGTCCCCTCATGGGGACGGTTCACTGGCATCACAGGGGTCAGGCGTCAAAACGGGCAAATCACCCCCAAACTGCAGGGATTGCTGAAACAAGCATGGAGCTTAAATTGAGATCAAGGCCTGAAGTTAGTATCTGACTAACTTACCTTCTCTCAAAGAAAATTAAATTATATCTTAGAAGCAGCATAGTTTCTGGGCTTTCTGTTAATGTCAGAAATTAGTTTTTAGAAACCTGCACTAATCATTCATTTATTTTTTTCAAAGCAAAGCTTAAATTACACTGAAAATTCCATCGTTAAATGGACCTGTACCAAGGTTCATATGCAAATAGGCAGTATTTAGATCAGGCTGCCAAAAATAAGAATTACCTCAATATCAAACAGATATTCACTGTTTCTTTTGTACTTCATGTGAGTAGGAAGCATTGTTTCAGCCACAAAAAGACAGGTTAGCATTTATTAACAGTAGTTCAACTTAATGTTGTCTGACTCGATTAAATAAATGTTGCTGCAAGTACCTTTCTTGTTGCATATGAAGTGGTGAAGCACTGCTTTACTTTAATAGCAATCTAGCTGCAGTATGATCATATATTTTCCTCCCAAACCCCCCATTTTTTTAAAAAAGGTCATTTCATTGCACTAGCTTCCTGAAACACTTCAGATTTATTATTTGTCCTCAGGGCACAAAAAAATAAAAAATCTGCTTGTGAAGACACTAAGCTATTTTCCCTTGATTATAATAATTTTGAAACTACTTACAGCTTCCTACCATGCTACCAGTTTTTGCTTTCTTGGCTGCTCTAATTAGATTGACAGTTTCTCAACTTTGTTATTCTGAAAACTGTAGAACTATATTTACAAAAAACACCTCAACAAACTGCAAATAAAATGGATGCAGATTTAATGTTAAAGTGCAAATTCCTCTGTGTTTAGAATTACTACTAAAGTTTTTGTGAAACAAGGTAGGTAGTGCATGTGGTTTGTGGAGCTCATAAAACCATGCCTACGATTATTTCCACTTGACTGTAGCCCATTTTTATCAGTTCCAGAGTTCATGTTTTTTCTCTGGTGCAACTACTTGCCTTCAAGATGTTTTATTTTGTGATAAATCAAGTAGAGGGAATACTGTACATTTTCTTTTACTAGTAAAACAAGGAAAATTTGGATCTTTTGTTATTTGTCTTAGATTGTGATTCATGAAAGTGAGCACTAGTTGAATGAGTTTTTAACATGGGATTTTTTAAATAACTGGCATTGTTTTTTGAAGCTATTTATATTTCATTTCATTCATTTATAAAGAACTATCTAGGATAAGCACAGAAGGCTCAAAATAAAGCATGCCGCAAGATTACAATAGGTAGGACTCAAGAACCTAGACCCTCTCATAAGTAGTCGGCAGATGCCTCTGTTGGAAATTGCAAATGAATTCAGTTCAAAATTAAACGCTTTCCTCGTCATTCACTAGAGACTGGAATTCAGCCTTTAAACACACATGGGAAACCACCAAATGTGAGTCAGTAAAACAACGCATGAAAAGCCACTTGTCCTGGCAAGACTCTTCTACACCAGCTTTTGAAAAAGCACTTCAGAGCGTTTGCAATAGCACAAATTCCACAGCCAGCGTAAAACCAGATTGTGTTAACAGTAACCTTTCCTCCTTTTTCTTACCCTGTGACATTAAATAGAATTTCACTTAAATAAATGTATTTATTATATATAAAAAAAAAGTTGCTTCCTATAATTTTTAAGCTATGCTTAAAGGAAACCATAGCTGCACTTCAGCTATTCCCAAGGCTGAACTATGAAGTGGTTTGTTACCAAAACCAGACAATACCCTGAGTCTCTGAAGGAGAAAAGCCAGGGTGGGACTTGGCTCCAGACAGAGACAATGTAGACGTGCCTGCACGTGAGCGAGGGCTCTCAGCTCCTCACAGACAGTGGAGGTCTGATCAACCCAGGGCATGGGACACGTATCTGCCTTAAGACACTAATTCCCTACATGTCACAAGCTGTATCAACTGCGCAGTGATGTCTAACAACACCTGAGATGCATCCAGAGGCATCCAGAAGATACAAGACCTAATGGGGCTCCATGTTCTCCTCTGGAAGGTGCTGGAGGCAGGGTGATGGCATAGGGAACCGAGGCTTGCTGCAGATGTCTGGGTATGGATGGTTGGATCTGACCCTAGACTAAGCATAATGGGGCTGCAGTGGATTTTCCTACTCTGAGATGTGTGTACATACATCCCAGCCCAGCTGACATTTTTAAATCTCTTTAGGGGGACATTTTTGCTTGGGACTGTAATCAGGCAGTATCCACCTTCCTAAAGACAACGATGGAAGGGAAGAGATCAAGAATTCATACAAGCCCCAACATTTTCTTTTCCAAATAGTTTATCTGAGAAGACAAAAGTCTGTATTTCCTTCTTAAGTGTAAAAATCTGTATTTCAATGATTGCTTTACACTCAAATAAATCTAAGTTGGAACAATAACAAAATTCCCCAAGTCATTTTTCATAAATACTCAATTTAAATCTCCATATTTTACTGACAAATGTCAGTGTTGTAAAGCTCAGTCACAGAAAAGCCAAAGATAATTAACCAGTTGTAAACTGACCTTACCTCATCTTTGGGGAAGGAATAGGAAGGGCTCTTAATGGAGAGTCAGAGTTTTGTCAGCATTTTACTTAAACGACAAACACCGTAGTCTATTTCTTCTGGCTGGTTTGTAAATTTATGCTTTGGATATTAATTAAAGTAAGTTTACCAGCTGGAAGTCCTCTGCTATGAGCCAGAGATACTATGCCACTGACTTGTCTGTATTAAACTTATAATTCTCATAACCTACTTGAAGTAGACAGCTTTTTTCCCGTGGACTACTGGGCACTTCTAACAAACTTTATACATCTCTTATGATGACAGCTAAGATCTTAAAAGCTAGTTTTCTAAGGAACATCCCAATCAATTAAATTTAAAATGCTTCATATGCCATTAAATCAAAATCCTATGTAACAAAGTGTTCTGCTTTACAAAGTCCCTCAGTCTCTATGTGCCAATCTGTCCCCCTGCTATGATTTTACTGAAATCTAGCTTTTTTCCATGTGAAGAGACTACAACTTCTTCCTTGAGCGTATCTATGTAACCGTAAACTTACAAAGCTTCAGGAACAGTCCACTTTAACCCTATTGCTTCAGTGGCTAATCAGCTCACCGACACACTTCTCCATTTGCCCTGAAGAACAGCATGTATCTTATACATATTCTATCCTCCCTACCAAGCACAGCTACAGCTCCCTTCACATTTGTTTTTTCCCCCAAAATTGCCACCCCCAGCTAGTCTAACAATTAATAATATGACTGATACCATATTGTGATAGCCTATAGTTGTCCTGTGCTTTATATGTTTTACAGTCCTACATTGTTCCATCAAATAAAGAAGAAAATGTGAACTGTAACTTTCTGTGTTGAGGTCCAGAGCTGAGCTACTCACTTCGGTTCCTTCTAAAATCACTGTGAAGAAATCAGTAGTTTTGGAGACAAGTCATCTGACCAGTTCAGATGGCTACTGCAGCGTAAAATGACCTATATCCCCAAAGTGCCAGTCTCTCTCCCCAGAGCAGGAAGGAAGCCTTGGGGGACCAGCTCAGCTGCTCGCCACAACCCCCTGCCATAACTGAATATGACAGAAGTCTTCCAAAATTACTCTGGATGAGCAGCAGCTAGTGTCAGCAAATTACATCTTCAGAGGTACTTCGCATTTCAGTGTCAGTCACCATAAAAAGGGGCACCTGAAGGCACATCTGTGTGTGAATGCCTCAGCCAGCCAGCCAAGTTCCCCACCTTATACTGTTGTGGAAGGTGGCAAAGCTGAGCTGCATGAGCACGCGGACTGCACCTGGATGAGCCATAAGCTTGGCAATAATGGGATAAGATCGTGAGGCTATAATAGCACAGGAAAGTATATAAATTATAGAGGTTGTTAATACATTTTGGAGGGCTTTAAGGACTTTGTTAAGCTGCTTAAAAGTAGTCGTTCATGATAAAGCAGAAGTCATAGCTTGCTTAACACTTTTGCTTAAGGTTGACCTGTTCTCTGATGGGAGGAATAAGAAGATTCGGAAAGCCCCAGAGCCAGTTTGAGCCAGGAAAAGGAGCGATAGTAACAACTAGCCTAAAAAACAGGAAAGAGAAAGAACCTGCCTGGGGATGAGAAAAAGGACCCAGTGAGAGAGAACAGAACCCCAGACCCGAATATTACTGCTGGACCAGACTATGGTGTGAGGGGTAGGGACTTAGAGTGTAAGGGTATAATTGCCCAGGGAGTTTAGTGTTGGGGGACCCTCTCTGGAGGCTCCCAGCTGGAGCTGGCTAAATTTGTGCACCATGGAATAAATTATGCTTTTTATTTTGAAGACCTTGATTAGAGATTCTACTTTGGGGAACCTACAGTTGAGCCTGAGGGAAGACGAAGCACCTGAGGGTGAGTGTGTGTGTGAGGAGTCAAAAGGGACACCCGTCAGCTCACTGGAGTCGACAGCTGCGAATGAGCTCTGGGCCTAGCAGGTAAAGTCTCAGGTGGTGTGTGAATGCTCGGGCAGCGGCTTCTCCCTTACCATCTACACAGCAAAAACGAAGTACCTAATGAAAGGATCCTCAGAAATAGGCTGAGGAGATCCATCTAGGAGTAAACCACAGAAGAAAACCTTCAATGTTCCTGGTTTTAAAAATGTGAAAACTTCAGGAAGTCAATTCCTCAGAAATATTTCTCAGGATAGAAAATGTTCATGAATTTTATGTATCCTGCTCAGCGTATTTCAGTGGAGAACAAATAAACATTTATTTGTTCCATGCTAAGCAAAAAGTCCTTAGATTATAACACACATTCAATAAATTCTTCAGAGCAAATCTGAATTCTGTGTTCATGCTAAATCTTTAGCCAAACTTGAATTAGAAGCTAGCATACACCTCTTTGATAGTCTCAGGGAAAACTGCAGCCAAAGCACATCCCAGTTTATTTTGTTTGAACTCTTGGCAGATTGTGACTGAAGATTTTTTAGCGTTCATTACAACTTTGCCCTCCTTAAACAAAGGTTATCACAAAGCTGCCTGTTTGAGCAAATTATGACTACTGGGTGGTCACTAGTGCCTGTGACACTGCATGTTCAGTGATAAATTTAAGTAGGTAGTTAACAAGGAGAAATCTCTACCAAGACCTTTATTATGGAATCTAAAATTAGTAAAGTTTCATTTACAAGGAGAAAATAAAGAGCTCAATGTATATATGTGCTGAGCAAGCAGATGGAATATTTCAACAAATTCACGATTCACATAAAAATTAAAAATTTAAACTTAATCTTTCTAAAAATTAAGACTTGCAGGATAAAACAGCTCTTAAAGATTTTTTTTTAATCTAGACTTCATTAATGCTGATATTCTTCATCTTAACAGCTCATGCTGTCAGCATTTATTGATTCAGCCTTCTAATAATTAAATCATCTTTCCAGCATGTCAGAGAGTGTCAAGGTGACTGTGATGCCATATGACTGGAGTATGACTCTAGTGTCACAAAATATTTGTGTCAGTTGTTTATCCAGAAACAGCCATATAGCAAATCTCAGAGTGTTAGTGGAGCAAAATACTGACTTTATTAATAATCTGCTATGTAAAAGGTTTCACCATTTTCTGTAATGCTGCCAAAATAGCGTTGTCAAGTAATTATTTAAATAGTTTTGTTGAAATAAACTAGAACTCAGTAAGGGCACTTTGACCAATGCCGTCTTCCCAAAACACCATGAGGTCTTTCAACATTCAGCTATTTAATTTGATGTTATTTGAAAAAACTATCCTCACACAGCTGCAAAGCATCTTTACTCTCCTGCAATGACATTGGATATTGTACTTCTGTATCTCATGGATTTCTCCTGAAGGATTGTTTCCCTCAAGCATTCAACCAGCTCAAGCTAAGGCTTATGAAAAGACAATTGCTTGGGTTACAAACTGCACTGATTTTAATAATTGCATTATTTTTCCTAAGGGTTGAAATGAGGCAAGAATTACAGTATATTGATTCATTTGATAAAAAAATCCTGTTTTAAGGCTTTTAATATCTTGACGTTACAGTTTTGAACTAAAAGGCCTATTTTCTTTCTTTTCAGAAGTAAAAGTCAGCGTTCATATGACAGTAGGTCCAGTAGGTCACCAAAAATAATTAAACTCAAGCAGTAGATAAACTAATAAAATATGAACACATATTTTCTTAAATCAAAAATCATCATTCTTTCTCCTTCTCTTTCAAGAACTTTATAAAATAAGGTGCAATGTCACGCCTGGACTGACATGATCACCTTGGAATAATGGATTTCATTCAGTAATAAAATTCAGCAGAGCAGAACTGAGGAACAACCCTACCCCAAGGAGTAAGAACTTCATGTGAAGGACTGCACTTATTCTTCCTGTGGATTTTGTAGCAAGGGTGACTGGACTGAAATCACTTTATGACTGACTCGGACTCTTGCAAGGTGATGCTTGCATATGAAGAAATGCCTTTTAGTAACTTCACAATTTTCATTTCAATCTAACCTCAAATTTTCTAACCTCAGCAATGTACTATAATCAGTAAATGCCTCTTTTGCTGTGGCACAAGCTGTGAGCACGACCTTGTGCCCACGCAAAGGCATAATCCCTTCTCTCCACCTACCAACACTGCCACCGACAGCTGAGGAGGAGCAGCACAGAAGGTCTCTGCCCTTCCCTCTGTGCACCAAGAGAGCAGGGAGCCGGCCCTGCTCCCACTGTGCCACACAGTGGCATGGGCTTGGTAGCCTTCTTCTCTAGTTCACGTATTTTAGCATCTGATAAAGATGCAACCATACCAATATTCCCTACAAACAGCAATTCACTTTCATTCGTATATTCTTGAAAATTGGATTATTCCTTTTAGAAGACCTGGAGCAGATTTTTCTTGGGAAGCATCTCTGAAAACACACAAATTATTATCAGTCACAACGCTGACAACAGGCAACCAAACAGTGAAATCAACTGGTAGGACAGGTGATGACCAGGATCTTAACAGAGGGCTCTTGAGCTCCGTTTTCCTGTAAGCCTGATTTTTCACCACATATAATCAACTCCACTTTGAAATAAAACAATATTGGCAGATATGGGGGAAGCAGTCTGATCACAACATTTGTTTGTCATAATATGCAAGAAATTAGTTTACAAACTTGTCTTTGAAATTACAATAATAACTGGTTCCCAATATCATTTCACATTTGCAAGAGACTTCAATGCATCTTAATTGATGAAGTCCAAGAGCCCAGTAATTTCAGCTTGAATATGCGATCCCATCCTGATAAACACAAAATGCAGGGAAAATAATAGGCTTGGCACAACGGGAAAGTTGGGAAGTGGGGGTTCTGACTGACTGTCGCAGCACAACACATGACAATCAGGCATCACAGAAACATGCTCAGGACAAGAAGCGATGCAGGCAGGCACATTGGCAGTGTGAAGTTCATGCAGCCATGGGAACATTTGCTTAATATATTCTTGAGGCATACACACACAGAATGCAGTTTTAAGATGGCCCTAAATTTCTAGATGATGGCTTTTTTCCCCTACTTTATTAAAGATACCTCTCTGTTACTATGAATTACCATGCTACTTCAGCCTGTCAATCCAGCTGAATGTAGCTCTCAAAGCATAATGACAACGTCTTTTACAGGGGAAAGTATTTTGTTATTGTTGCTGCACTCAATGAAGGCTTAATTCATTTTTCCTTGACTTTTATGCACTATTATCCATATTATAATAACAGTCATGAACAGTTAAAGATTGGGCTTTATTGTGCCAGCATGTCTGTACAGAATAATAAAGAAGAAAGTCCTTGCTTTAGAGATCATGCTCTAACTGGTGAACAAATAAGACAAATGTTATTGTTAAGAAAATAAAATAATAATAAAAGAGAATTGAATAATACATTGACATTTCTCTAGTTGATGCCAAACAGGAGTGATTTACCCACGAAAAACAGAGGAGATGGATTTTAAGGCAAGATTTCAGTGAGAACAAGCAGCACAGCAAACTTCCAGACATTTCCCCATGCACAGAGGACACTGTGGAGAATTAGTGGAAGAGGTACATGGCTCGCTTCCTGGCTGCTCCCTTCAGTGCCTCCTGGGGTAGAAGAGTGGGCAGTTCAAGGCCTCAGACTCTACGAGTATTTTAATTGCTAACCTCTGATGCAAGAAAATGGCCAGACCAACTCCATGTATCTGGTTGCCCTGCATGTCCTTCTCTTCCAACTGTCTTCTCTTTGTCTGTTTTTTACTGAATTCAGTGCTGTATAAGAGAATTTGAGTGAATCTGGTACATCAGCTTCTAGCAGTTATGTTGGGGTCCTCATCTGTCTCTTGATCACAGCAGAATTTAGGTAGAAGACATCAAGGTCTCCACACCAGGTCACCTAGAAACTTATGTAGTAGCCCAGGAAAATTTGTATTTCTGGGGTTACTCTTGAGAGTAGGCAAGCTGATTCAATCTCCAAGATTCAGACGCTTGAAGTGTAGCTACACTGGGATTTAGGCGGGATTTAAGTGTTGGGAAAACAGTGCAGTGACTTAGGTACCATACTCTGCATGGAGCTGTGCCTCAGTGCAGGGATGGAGGGACCCTGGGAAAAGGCAAGTTGATGCGATGCCTCAGGGAGCCCCAGGAAACCAAGAGGTGAACAGGGCACCTGGGCTCTACAATAGTCCTATGACCAGAAGCTCTAGAAACTGTTGACTTGCACCAATTTTTCCTGCATGGTCACTACTGAAGTGCACCTCATGTTCCAGGTGCCAAGTTTGACATGCAGGGGCTGAAATGTGGAAGGGCTGAGCACGCTCAACCCACACTAGAATTAACATGAGGTTTTCAAATACAAACTCCTATGCAGTGCTCAGCATCTCTGAAAGTCAGCTCATAGCCATCTTAAAGTAGGTACCAGACTTGCAGGATACTTTTGATCTTAATCACTGTTTTTAATTTACTGTTGGTAAAATGGAGATAATGCCACAACCCCACTGTGTATGTTTTTTACAAAAAATAAAAATTTGGAATATGCTGGTTAACAGCACTCAAAGTGCACTAGTTGAACATGGTATTTGAAATC
This sequence comes from Pandion haliaetus, assembly GCA_013401275.1. NCBI lineage: Eukaryota > Metazoa > Chordata > Aves > Accipitriformes > Pandionidae > Pandion > Pandion haliaetus. The sequence goes on from VYZV01010174.1 coordinate 187,501, forward strand.
AGGATGAAAAAAGGTGAGGAACAGATACATATGTGTATATATATGGGGTTGTGTGTATATATTTATATAAACATTATTTTCCATAATTAAAAGGACCTACGATTTGCACACTTTAAAAAGTGTTACTAAGTACTTTCAATATGTATTAGTATAGATAAAAATCAACAACCTGTCACAATGAATATTTTAATCTCTTAATATACTTTTAATTAAATCTACACCTTATTGGGACCAGAATCTTCTCAGAGGTATGAGGTAGCAAAAAAACTGATCTGATTACTTCACAAACTTTTACATCAGTTTTTTACCACATACATGTTATTAAAAATTAAAATGCAATAAAAAAATCATATTAAAATTCAATGATGCTCTAACTTTTCCCCATACCATTTTCCAGCCACTCAGGGGAGAGAAACAGATGTATATAAGACCTGAAAAAACATCACTACTGAATAAACGTACTTGCTATATTAGACCAAAATTGGCCCCATCACTTCAATTAGCACTTTGGTTTTGGCTATGTAAATCTATCTCTAAAGGCATTTTCTTGTTTAAAAATGTCAGGGGCCCCTTTACAAGCCCTGCCACGCTGGAAAATGTTCCTCTGCATCTCCAGTGCAGTGACCACCTCTCATCGCATCTACAAAGCATTAAGTGGTGCCTATAGCATTAAACACCCACCTGCACCCACTATCCAAAGCTAACAAACATAAGCAATGTTACACATGCCACACTTACAGAGGTTCATTCTCCTTTTCAACCTTGACCACACAGATACTAGCAGGAGCTACAGGTGTATTTGAAAGGTTAAAAGCTTGAGTTATTTTACTATCATCTTCATAACACTCCAAAGACATTTGAAATAAATTATAGAGCAGACACCATCACTCGCTTTTATGAATGCTAAATTGAGGAGTAACTCAGAGCTTCTTAGCAGATTAGGCAAAATCGGATTTTGATGTCCAAGAGCTATTGCTGCTGTGGCAGGGGGTTAGGGTAAACCTGACAAGTACAAGAGTACTTGCAGAAATGGGTGAAAGTGTTCAGGGTGATGGGACTGGAGCAAACTAGACTCAAACTAGGCCAGTTTAAGTATTTTCTGTGGAGGCTCCCTCTCCGGCTAGCTTGTTTCTCCAATCTTGGGGCATTAGTCTGCCTTATCCAGTTACATGCGGGGAATTTTCCTCCTCAGTAGTTAAAATACTTGGGGACACAGTTCCTTGTTGGGTAAGCATGGGCAATTACTGCCTATGCCATGATAATGAATATATGTTGTGTTAATAAAGCTGAAACCCCTTCTATAAGGCACTTATGATGGTCAACCATTTGTAGAAATGGTCAACTTTTGGCCATAAAGACATTTAAGTAGTAATTAAACATTGTGACACACAAACTTTGAAAATTTTACCATCATTATGGTTTCGTTACATACCATTTGCAGGGGGGAGTATCTTTAAACTAAACTCAAATGTAAACTTTCTTGACCATTGTCAGTTTGGCACCAACTCACTATTTAATTGACTGTTAACAAATTCTCCAAGATATGATTGCTATACAGATATTTTATCTTCCTGTTAATTGGTAATTATGCATTGGCAGGAAAAACAGTGTTTCTTTCCAATTATTCCAGAACTCAGTGATTATTTAAACTTTGCTAATTAGCAGCGGAGGGCTGGTACATCTTCTGGGCAAATTGTATTTGATAAACCCTATTAAAATATACATGGCAGTAGTTGACTTGTAACAAACAAAAAAAAAAAAGTGGCAGTTCAAAGGCTATTAGATACAGCACAAGGCAAATGGGGGCCTATTAAAATTTCCCCAACTGTTCTAATGAGAATGCCGAGGGTCATTTCTTCCTAGTTTACCATCTGTTTCGTTTCTGGCAAGTATCTCCGGTGTGAAGGGAGGGTCCTGGAACCCATTTGGCTTGTCACAAACTAAACCAGGGATCTACAGCAATTTCAGTTAAGTTACAAAACTGCACTTCAAGAGGGGTAGCATGTACATAGCTGAAAACTTTTTTAAGAGCTGGCATTTACTGATTATTCCTTACTTTTTAAAGCTGTGAACAAGCACAGAGAGGCAAAGACTGAGCAGGAGGGATCAATTTTATAGGCTCACCTAACAAGAAAAATCCAACAGTTGGCCTTTTTCCATCTCACAACGTTAGTGGGGGATATTTTCCTTTATCTGTGAAAATCTGAAAGCAAAACATTGCCCCAGAAGCATCAGTGTTTGAGCATAAACTGATGCCAAAACCAAACCTCTGAAGGCTCGAAACCACATGCCCCATCCAGGAGAAGTGGGAGCCTCAGATGCCTACAATGAACAGTCCAGACCAATGCACCGCCAGAGCTGGGGAGCATGACCAGAGCGTTTTCTCTGGTACCCCCTTGGAGATAACACTGTGGGTGCCCTTCAGCCACCCAGGCACACTCTTTGCCCTTCTTCTTCTGGAGATGAAACTAGCAGCATCATCAACGACATCCACCTACAGTAACTTTGTCCTAAAACCGCTCATGACCTGCAAGCCAAAGGGGTATACGGAACCAGGAGACTACTTTTACCCTTTTCCCCAATTCCTAACTCATACAGAGCTGGATCAAAATGATCCTTTGTCTATAAATTGAAAGGGGTTTTTGGTTTTGGTCTGCTATGCAAACATGTATGTCACCAAAATACCAAGCAGAGGATTATGTGAAGGCTGCCTTAATCCTGTCAAAAAGCAATAGAATAATTTAAAAAGAAAAGAGTATAAGATAAAATACAATGCCAAGTAAATATTTCTGGTGATTGCTCTCCCCAGGATTTCCTCTAGGAAATTTATTGTTCACCATATTTTAAGGAATATTTGTAACTATTCAATTTTTTTTTTTAAATCCCAGAAGCTCAACATATTACATACAGTAGGTGAGATCACCTTCATGGTATAGAAACAAAGAATTGCAAAGGAGGAAAGATTGCAAGATGATCTTTAATATCCTATTTCTTTGCTTTCTAGCAGATGCAATTCCCCTGTTCAGGCACTAAAATGTTTCCAGGTAACATCACTCTCATAGCTTCTTATAAAGTAGCCCACAGAGTTAAACAAAATCTAAAATTCACCAGCAGTTTATGACCTCACAGTGGAAAGGAGACATCTGTTTTAAAAGATAGTAAATTACAAGTTGTATAAACCTATACAGAAGATAAACCAAAAATTTTCTGTTAGCCAATTAGGCCTGAGGCCATACTTTCCAGTGTAATGAGAGCTTTGAATCCACTGTCTCTACCATAATAGAGGCTATGGACTTCCAAAAGGACCTTTTCAATTTAGGTTGAAAGGTTAATGCATGTACAAAAATTATAATGAAATTACTTGTTTATTCCACATTTATTAAAAGGTAAATATCAGTGTAGTAATCATGATTTTGCATAAAATTAGGTTTTGGGGGCTTAAATATAAAGGCTTACATTTTCCACTGTACTTTGTAAGAAACTAATTACACCAAACTTAAATTTTGTATCATTTTTCATGTGTGCATGATGTGCAAATCTGCCAGGGAGTCAGAAAGCTTTGGGAAGAACCCAAATGCGTGGAGATGCAGTGTGATTGGCAGGTCAAAGGCAAACTTTGATGTGCGCAGCCCAGCACGTCTGTCTCCTCAGCCAGCCTGTCAGCCGGGACGATCCCGTGTAATGAGACAGATTCAGGTTCCAACACACAGCACTCCTTATCGCTGCTGAGGGATTATGCTGTAATCTTCTCCTTTAATTGTAGAAATGATACTGTGTTCCTTGCGTTCCAGTGCACATGGCTTTGGAGGAGCTGAGCTGTAGTTTCATACTTATCCCAAGTTACAGACTTGTACCCCTACCACCCACCAGACCCATTTAACCTTAATCTCATTTGCAAGCAATCATTCCCATTAAACCCACCATGGTATTTGTAACTTTCTAACATGTTTTTTAGTACTCCTGTCTACCACTTTCCTCTTACATATTTGGAACAAGTCAAGCAGTGACAGCCCCTAAGTGACGGTACGGACATCCTGTCTGTATGGGAGGTTAGCCTTGGTGGGCTGATAAATGCCAGAGCACAGCCAGCAGATGACCCAAGCTGTTGAAAAAAGGCCAAACTCCAGCAAGGACCCTCAGAGTCAAAAGCAGAAGAAGGGAAGGACACTGAGGGACGGAGAGATCCTACAGGAGTCCAAAATATGTCTCCAGAGAGAGACAGGGTGTGAGTGACACTGAGGGGTATCAGTGTGGCTTGAGAAAGGGGGAGATGAAGACCGTGATTGCTCTTCAGCCTTCAGCAGGCAATGCTAAAAGACGTGGAAATGATCCCAGGTACGCACTGCATCGATCAGGAAAGGAGAGTGGAAACACTACTGGAGATATGCAACTTGGGTATGTCTTGTATCAAAGGATCTAACAAAGAAAGAAACATGATCCTTAAAAGCTAGGTTTAAGGATCATTTCTTTGCTAAACGATCCTCGCACCTTGGTTGTGAAGTTTCAAGTACACATTTATATTTTATCCCAGTTCTAATTTTAGCTTTACAGTTTTATTTTACCTTAATCTGAACCCAGACAATGGTTCAGTTTGGGATAAAAGATTAATATTTATGACCACTATTAAGTTTTATCCCCAAAAGCTCACCCATTTCTCCCTAAAAGAGTTGTTAGAAGGCTTCCCAAATAAAAATTTCAGCAAGTTTCATGTCAGTGTAATCCCACAGAGGAAACCAGAAACTATTTCTTTGGCTACACAATATATACTGAAAAAGAAAGAAAACATAACCTTTAGAATTAACTCTGTTAGCACTAACATATTTTATCTTTTTTCTTCAAAGCTTCTTGATACAGTTAACTAACTGTGATAACTGACAAAGATTATGTCTCCATCCAGTCACTTCCTAAATTGGGTAATTAAAAGATAATTGTAGCCACAATACAGTAACTTATGGCACAAAAAACAGATATATGTATGTTGGGAAGACTTCATATTGTTGGGGTAGACTGGAAGATTATAATAATCTAGCGTGACCTCCTGTGTAACACAGACAAGAGCATTTCAATGGTAATATTCCAAGGGAGAAAAAATACTCTTCCCTGCTCTGTAAGCAACCACTATCAACCCACTTTCAGAATATTGCTGTCTTCAGGTTTTAAAGGCCCAGCTTCACCCCCGTCCCCCATCTAATCTCTGATAAACCACATAAGTCTTTGAATTGAGGTCTCTGAACCTGACATAGTCCTTGACATTTAAAAAAAAATAATTTCCAGCAGGCTAAATCTAACCTGAACACCACAGTCAGTTGCTGGAAAGGAGGAGCAGCTTCTTTGCTAATTGGAAATGATGACACAACAGATGGATCCAGGTTTTCTGGAGAAAGTGCTTTATGTTTTCTTCAGAAAACAAAACAATGCCATTCACACCTACTATTTTATTGAACAATATATTAAGTACTGTGGAGACTACTCTCTTTTTCTACTGCAGATGGTAGATTTTAAAATATTGATAATTTTTAAAGCTACCAAATTGTTTTAAAAAGCATATCATTTGCATGCTAAATGCTTTTTGGAACAGGCCAGCCTTCTCATCTCTCACTGCAGAGCAGAGAAAGGAAACGTTTGTGTAGCTCTCAATCCTGGGAGCCATCAGTATGTCATGGATTGAACATCTATATAAAATTAAGCTTAAAAGCCATTGCCATTTTTCCTTCACTGTACTTTTTACTGTGACTGCAAAGACACTGCACAAGAGCATCAGTTCTTTTGAAACATTCAGATTGGTTTTTTTCAATATATATGCGAGCTTAGGAGCTGGCAAAGAAAAACAGCAAAATGAGATTCTTATTTAAAATGTTGCATAACTAACAACTGTAACACAACTGACCCTACAGTTTGTCTGCAGAAAGTTCAAAAGAAAGGTCAGAGATGGCAGCAGCTTTTCTCTGACATGGATGGAGGCATGCTCAAGACAGAGCAGCAGACCTCCCCTGGGCAAGATGTTTGAGAATTTGTACTGACAAGCAAAATGAGGTAGCTCCAACCACGCGTGACTGCTTTCACATCTCTTTGGCTTTTGTATTTTCCCAGCCTGTAGGCTTGGACCTTCTTTTGGTCTGCAGAACACACGTGTCACCAGTTGAGTAGTTCATTATCTTACCAGTGACTGAATGGTCAAAGTAACACAATGACCTTTGGCAAATTAAAAAAGGCCATGTCTTTTTTCCTGTCACACATCACATGTTACTTTAACATCTGTCTCAGTGAGACACCCACTATAATAACCCTGTTCTACAGATGAAGATACAAATTTAGGAGAAAATACAGACATACTTTGTAAATGCACAAAGCTATTCAGGTTCTTAAAATTTTGCTTAGTTTCCATTCTTAAATATTTAGATGTGATTAAACATCACCTGTATACCTTGCCCAGAGAGTTTGCCATACAGGGCCATGATGTCCCCAATGGCATGATACAAACACCTATTTTATGGCAAGATAATAGCTTGCCAGTAACTTGACCATCCCAAAAATTTCACATTGATAAGTGCTTTCCCTCTTGCTTACTCCATCAGATCCTGTTCATCTTGTAAAGAGTATGGTGGGAAAGGAGAAACAGCAGTACTACTTCTCCAGAAAAGTGGATCTTTCAGTGCATTTTGCATAAGACATGAAATACCTGTGGTAGCTGTGCTCTTCCCTTTGAAGGGCTGAGCAAAAGGTTTGTGGTTGATCGGTGGTGCTATTCACAAAGGCAAAACCCTTCTCAAATTATTCCTCAATACAGTTTTAAATAATGTGCTATTTACTTTGCATTCTTTCATTTACAATCCAAAGCCAGCGTAAGCCTGCTGGATGACACTCACATGCCCAGGTCACTCGTTTTTCACATGCATTGTAACAGACATAATTGTCATGAAAGATTATTATGAAGAAAGTACTGAAGTTTAACCCTAACAGACAAATGAACATTTAAACATGCTACTGCAAGTGCAGCGCAGTTGGTGTCCCATACATCTGGTACCTATTTTTGTACCTTCACCCCAGATTGCTGGTTAGGAGTCACTAAGTTTTGCAGAATTATTATATATTACAATTGGAGGAATGCAATTCTTACAATTATTTGTAAGGAAGTGAAAAATGCTACCAAATAACAAACTGCAGAACGTATAGCTATAAATTACTTGCACAAATTTAGGTGAGATTTTTCGAAAGCACTTGTCCTTAGCACAAGTGGCCTGGCTGCACTGCTGAATGCTACAGCAGAACTTAAAATATATAATAATTCTGCAAAACCTGTCCTCCCCCTTTTACTACAATTCTGGCTTTTGTACATGGAAAATAATTGGTTATGTAAAGTACCTTGACCAACATTCTGTTTTTAAGGAAAACGCTATTGTTAAGTGAATGGAAAAAATAGGTTGACATAAGTTCAAAGGAATTGGTTTCTCAGCCCAAGAACAGTTAGATGCTTTGGGCTAAATGCTTTAGTTTATACAAAATGTTACACCATTTAGAAATGGCTATTTCAACCAGTTCAGCTGCTGAGGCTTTTCTCTCTTAAAATTCATATAATTCAGTATACCAGTACCAGGTCTGACCAAAGAAGAAGGAAGTGGAGGAAGAAATAAAAGCTGTCTAAAAGCCACTACTGCCTTATCTCATTGACTCCCACTGACTTCCATGTATTGTTGATTACTCAGTCTAAATTAACCTGTTTCAGGGTTTGTGTTGTTATTGATGTCCTCTGTACAACCAAGTATACATTACCCTGGGTTGCAGAATGTAAATTACACTGGACTTACCAAATCCAAAAGCACTGGAACCTCCAACACTCTGGGAAGCCTGAACACTGGTAGAGGTGTAGAGCCCGGTTACCAGTAAGCCATCAAAGAAGGTGCTTGTCGAAATAGTCACTGAAATGAGAGAAATAAAATATGTGTAATTATTTGTAAGCAGTACTTAAGATCCTATACACATTCTGTGAGCAGATTCTTGCCCTTGAATGAGATCCCATCATTCAGTACAGAGAATTCATCCGAATTCCCCCAATACTTATGACACTTCAGTGGCTTAAAATTAGCTTTCCCATGTAATTTGCCCAAACAACTTGTTCAGTGTTCAATCTGTGTGTGCCAAGTTTCAGTATGCTCCTGTACAACTTCCTCAGGGTTTACTTGAAGAAAATTGACTGGTTTAGAGGTAAATGACTAGCATTTATTGGTGTTTGAATCAGCTTCTGTTCCTAAATGAATCATAAGTCCTGTACCAGTAATCATCTGCAGCAGGAACTAGACACAAATTGAGCATTACAACAGGATATGAAATGAACATCAAAAGGGTGGTCATGGCCATTGCTGCTTGGGAAGTTGCCTATGCTAGAAGCACAAAACTATACTATACACTAAATGCACAGTGAGTTAGTAAAACATAGCATTGAAATATGTGGTTTGAAAGTAATTGTCAAGATACCAGAATATAGTAAAAGCAATGAAATAACCAAGATTATGGTATTCTTTCTGGACCTAAACAGAGTGCTAAATTATGGTTATCATGCATATTATAGTATTATACACTTAAGTTATATGGGCATCTGCGTCATTACAGATTATGTGTATTTAAATAACTCATTAATGTATTTTTAACAGATTCTTAGATATTAGCAGTAAAGTAATCATTCAAATAGCATCTACAAGTAACACAGGAATCTATACATTCTTTGTTAGGATTTATAAACCTTGCAATATTTATTTACTTCTTGTAAATGCTAATTCTCATATTTTTACCTTGGTATTTTTCAGATTGTATCATTATATACTCAACATCAGCTTCAGTGGCTCTATCTTGGAAAGACTTAAATTATTAAGTAATAGGTTTAGGTTTTTCCTATTGTATAAATGCAATATCCTCTATGGCCAGAATGACTTCTCTAATCCTACAGCAGCACGCAACCTTCTTTGCTTCCTAGTAATCTCCTGTCCATTTTTTTTTTAATTTGATATTCTATCATTAGGTTGTGTACCTCTGAATTGAAAATCAGAATGGGGAAATTTTACAAAAAATGAATTAAATAGCTTAACAATGAGATAAATTTTCTTCTCTTTGTTTCCTTACCTTTGTCTGTCTAACATCATCCTTTTCTACATCTAATGTCTAATATCCTTTTCTAATGTAATATCATCCTTTTCTACATCTAATATCATCCTTTTCTACAATCTTTACCCATATTTATTTAAATGTGGATAAAATGCATTGCAAATCTATGGCCTACCATATAGGATTTTTATTTTTTTTAAACTGCATTACGAAGGGCAAAGAACCTGCAAGGAGATCCACGCAAAAAGATCTCCCTGCTGAAGAAGAGTCTCATGACTTGTAGCCTTGTACACTGAAGATGCATCAAGACTTTAGTTACCATGCTGGTTCTGCTTTCATACTTTAATCCTTTTTCCCCCCTTGGGGGGGATTGCTGATAAACTCTGATCTCTCCCTATATCACGTTCCACCTCCCCGTATTGCTCTCTCTTGCTGGGAACATCACAAGCCAGTGACTGGCTGGGGAACTGAAGTAAGATACTGCGAGGTCACTGCTAGTACATTCACTGGTGATACACATTCAGCAATGAAACAGTTGGGGTTTTTTTAAATCCCAATAGTCATTTAGTGTTTCCTCTGGGGTACACACTGGCTTAAACTTATTTTTAAATATTTAAAGAACATACAAACATTGACAGTGGCATAATTTGTTCTGAGCAGGGGAACAATATTTACCATAATTAATTTATACTTCAACTCTTTATATTTAATTATCTTCCTTTCTTTGATTATTCAATAGTATACTGAATAATTCCAGAATCTAACTTTTCTGCTCCCATGACTCCAAATTTCAGTGTTTTGCAATAGATGCTTCCCCGAATGCAGATGCAGGTTCAGAGCCATATGCTCAATTTTTAAGAGGCCATTTCTGATATATATGTTAAAAGAACAGCAAAAGAGACTAGATTTTTAAAAATAAAATAAGTATTATGGAGAGAAAAAGAAAATCAAACAAGCAAACAATGAATTTTTCCTGCATTTGATGATGAAGTGGTGAATAATGCAGAACCTTTTCTTCCCTTTGTGCCTTTAAACCAACGAAGAGGCAAAACATATGTTGAAAAAATATGCCTATGCGTTATTTTTGAATACTTGGCAAAACAGTCAGTGAAAAGCATTGATAGAAGGGCACCAGGCCAGTACTTTGCTACCATTTTGTTTCCCTGTGGGGAAGCATCTTATTCTTTACTGAATAGGATATAATGCAAAATTCTACTGTGAACAGGTGACCAGTTTCTCTGTGGGAAAGAAGTGATATTTTACAATGCCTGTATTTGATTTTGGACATATTTGTGTGATTGTCAACCCTCATTTTACATGAGCATGTAATAGGTCATTTTTTATTGTTGAAAAATTTCCAACACAGTATGGCTCCGTCATTAAGCCTCTGGGAAACTGCACAACGCCTCTAGCACATTTTTTAAAAACAGAGCACTAGGCTGTTATTATACATGTGTCATACATTTCAGAATAATTTCATAGTTCTTCAAGAGGAAAAAAATAAATCATGACATTCTCAGTGATGATTTTTTTCTCTACCCAGTGGTGAAATACATCAAATTCCCATAAAATGAAAGAAAACACACCATACCAAGTGTTAATGACCAAGAACAGGAAAGCTGTGCTAATGCACAGCCCAGCAACAGGACCATGATTTTATGTAGGGACTAGGGCTTGTTACTGAGGGCTCTCAGCTTCCCCTTCCAAGAGCAACAAGAAGATTCCTCCGAGATCCCCTCTGCCAGGCTTTGTTTCTGCCTTTACACTGGCTCATGCCATATGTGGTTGATGCCAAATACCTGGCGCTTCAGGAGCAAGGACCAATGCCAAGAGCCACCCGGACCTTGGAAAACATCTGGAGGGAAAGACCTGCACCAAGCACCCAAGGCTGGGCAGGCAAGGGGGGCTCTGGCACAGCCCCACCACCTGCCCCATGGCACCCAATGGGCAACACAGCAGTGAGTCTCATCTACAAGTCCAACCAGGCTCTGCTCCATCCTCCACAATACCCTTCCTTGGGAGGAGAAATTGGGTGAGTGAAGAAGTGAGGAGCCCTTCCTATCATTGCCCAGCCGGGCAGGGGGACACCCGACCCTGCCACCCCCCACAGAGCAGCACCCTGTGCCAGTCCTCCTGGCTGCTGCACTGGGGCAGGCAGGGAGCCCTGGCTTGGCTCATCTCACCCCTCACACCGGGGATGGGAACGGAGCTTGTGAGAGAGCCCGTGGGACCAGGTAGCCCATGGTACAGACATAAGTAGGAAGCCGTCGGTTGCCTTGAAGTAGCCCAGTGAGAGGGACTGAGAACATCTTCCTGAGAGGGCTGCACTGGGAAAAACCTACTGATCAGGCAACAGCACACTGCAAATATTAGAGGCAAAGCTGATAACAGCTACTTTAAAAGTTGCCCAACATTTCCTTCTATTTTCAGTTCCTGAGATCTTTGCCAATTTTTACCCTCTTGGGCTTTTTTGGTTGTTTTTTTTTTCATGGTAAGTGTCTGCCTCAGACTGATTTAATTATTTAAGGGAAAAGGAATTTCAGTCAAAACACTTCATTCATTTCTGAGATGAGGTTAGAGGAAAATGTTATGTTGCCCTGGCTGAAAATTCCAGTGTCCTTTGCTTCCAGTAGTTCTTCCACTCTCAAGTGTGAAAGCTGTCTTCCAAGTTTGGACAAATTATATACTATATACGTATAAAAAAATAAAAAAAATCAGAGTTCACACATGCTCAACAGAAACATTTTTAGCATCTAAATATTTCTGGAGATTCTGTCCTCATTTAGCACTCTTAGTGTTTGCTGAAAAAAGTCCCATGAGATATATTTCAGTCCAGCTATACTGCTTTGTTGGAGCAGATGTTAGAGCAGAAGTGCTTTGTGGAGGTATCATTTCCGATGATGTTTTGATCTGGGAAGTTTCTCAGTGTTTTAAAGCAGAAAGTCATGTCTGCTGGTTGGAAAGAAAAGGGGAAAGAGAGGGACCTTTATCAAAAGTCTAAGCCTTCTCATGAGAAAACATCAGCAGAATCTCACTTCTTAAAAAGCTGAAAAATGTGCAAAATGTCACAAAAATGAAATTGCTCCTAAAGTTTGACCAACACCATCCCCGATAACTTAAACTTAGGAGACACAAAAGCAGACCTGAGAGCAAAAGGACAGTGAGTGTACTAGGATGGAGAAGGTGATGACACTGTAACCAGTACAGGGAATAGGGGAAGAGATATTTTTTGGAGAAAAAACAGGGAACCATGGGAAAGAGGGGACCACAGCTGGGCAAAGTAGCAGAGAGAAGGTATTGAAAAGGAGATGAGATCTGTATCTGTGGCCTGGAAACTCTGGAGATGTTCAATACGAGTGTCGTGGTTTAGGTTTCAGCTCAGTCGGTAACGAAGCATCACGAAACCGCTCGCTCACCCCTCCCGCCCCCCTCCCGTGGGATGGGGAGGGGGATCAGGAAGGAGAAAAAAAAGAAAAAAACCCGAAACCTCGTGGGTTGAGATAAGGACAGTTTACTGGGACAAAACAAGGAGAGGATTTACAACAACAATGGTACTAATAAAAGAACATACAAAAACGAGTGATACACAGTGTAACTGCTCACCACCCGGAACCCAACACTCTGCCGCTTCTCCCACCGAGAGCCGAAAAAGCGCGCGCGCCCCACCAGCCCGCTCCTCCTTTATATACTGAGCATGATGTCACATGGTATGGAAGAGCTCCTTGGCTAGCTCAGGTCAGGTCTCCCGGCTGTGCCCCCTTACCAGGCTTCTGTGAAAATTAACCCTATCCCAGCTGAACCCAGGACAACGAGGGACTCACACACTGACCGGGCGGAAAGACCAGGTGCAAAACCACCTGTAAAACCTGACAGCAAAGTGTGGGTCAGCCTCACATATTGGTCAACAGCCGCAATGGCAACCCTCTATGCAGCTCTTACTCCACCTTCTGAATCAAGTGAACAGTGTTTGCATGATAGATATTAAACTTTCCTGTCCACAAATCACGTGGATAGAAATACACGGGCTAGTGGATCACTTCAGTTTATTTTGTAAAAGCCTAGGAAATAGCTCCTTGAAAAAAATCATATCAGGGCTGGGAAACAGCACAGAAATAGCCTCCGGTGCCGCTTTGCCCTACCCTTCTTTCTGTATAATGGTTGTGGTCACAAACAACTGTATTTCTGAGAACCGTTCCATTTTCCACCAAAAAATGTGGAGAGTTGCTCACTGCAACTCCTTGCATGCTCAGCACACACACGCTGCTGTGCCCGCCATGGGTTGCTACAGAGACCAGCAAAGTAAGCACACAGGCTGGCCTCATCCTGCCAATGCCACGCATCTCTGGGGAGCTTTGGGGTGTTATTTCCCTGGGAACGGAGGAGATGCAGCAGCCTGCCTCTGCAGATGCCTCGCACTTCCCACGACAGGTTTCTGAGAGAGCCCTGGAGTTGGTGCCTCCCACAGGGCAAGGAACAACGGTGCCTCCGGTGATGCCAGGGGCTGACATGCCTTGAGGAAGAAGCAGGTCAGGAAGGAGGCTGGAAAAGATGCTGCTGAAATTATACCACAGGTGGAGGTAGTAGCATAATGGGAAAGATAAAGTCGGTTTTGAACTGTAGTTATATTCAGATATTTCTAAGAAACTCATGCTATTCTTATGAACATAATTTTCACTTTTTCCAGTGTTATATGCTACACATACTGTATAGTATTATAGAAATCTATTAATCTGTGTAAGTAATTGCATAAGATTTGCCTTACATTTTCTTGAGTGACTGATTTACTCCCTGAAAAGACAGCTGCATTTTGACTGATACTCAAAATACTCAAAGTACAGCCAATGCATTTAAACTGTAAAGGCAGAAAAACTGCCAGGTGGAGGAATGGGATCATCTCAGGAGATACCTGCCACTGACAGGTCTTATCAAATTTCGCTGCTCTTTAGCATCAGCTAAATGTCACTAAGAGGGCTGATACATATACAGAAATTCCACAGAATTTGCAGCTGCTGTTGATGACAGTGACAGAGTTAAAAAACTTTCAGGCAAAGAAAAGGACTAGATGTAGACATACAGATATGACACATGAAACAGCATAAGTGGAGATGTAACAGAGTTCAAGAAAGAATCAATAAAGGCAAAAATCTTTGAAGGCCCATATACTGTTTATGTGAGTAAAGACACATAGCCGCAGTGTAAAACTGCACTTTTGTATACCATGAACAAAACAGAAAATAATTTTGGTGTGTGAAATGGGATCACCACAGACAGTGGACTTCCCAAAATGAGACCTTCTTGCATCAAAGCAAGGACAGGCATTTTTTTACATTCTTCTCAAGGTCAAAGCCAGTTCTTTATAATACTGTAATATTGCATCATTGCACACCTGACCCATGGCTGGAAACCTTCCTCTTGGGAAATAAATTACTTTTACTAAAGTAATTCTTTTTTTTTCCTTGATTCCTCAAAAAATGTATAAGTCTCTTAAGTAATGCAAGTCAGGGTGTGCAACGGCACTGTTCAGAGAGGTCTCTGTCCCTTTACAGTTCTGTGGCTTTCACAGGAGACTGCAAAAAGAAACGGAGACTAACATCAAATACAGCAGACTGTCAATGTCACATTACATTCAGAGCCAAGCAGAGCTTAACACTCCCTAAAAGAGCCAGCAGTGGGAATGCAATCCGAAGGCAGTGTACTTGGGACCACCCGAGCTCACGTTTGCACGCAAACCTTGACTTCCCTTATACAGCTCAAAAGACCAGGAAGAAGAGCCGACTCCTGAAAAAGTTGGAGCTTTCACCTGGAAGACCAGCACAGACACTCTGTCCTCTGAATCTCAATTTCTGCTGCCTCATCAGCAAATACTGGGTTTGGTTAAACTGTACCCATGCCGATCAGGTAGGCACTAGGCACACAACATACTAGGAGGATGAAAACAGGGACACCAAAGCTAATGCACCTTCTCTAGTCACAATTCTTAAATAACATCTCTCTTACTAGCATCTGACAACTATTGTCACCCCGGTTTAAAACCACCTGGTATATAATGTGCTACCACCTCATGCCAGAATTGTCATGGTGCTGTACATTCTCCCCACAGCTGAGAGAAGCACCAGCTTGTTACAGTAGGCAGAGCAGAGACAGCTCTGCCATTAGCATGTTCCCACCACACCACCAGGACTGGCAAGAGGTCACCCCACAGTAGGGTCTCACGCTGCCCTAGCACCAGCCTCGCCAGCTCAGATATGGAGCTGAGATGGTCACTGACCTTGCTGGCTCAGAGATAGAGCTGGGGTGGGGGGATGAACAGCGGCCCAGTGAGCATGAGGTGCTCTGGCAGGGACACGTGCCATGTCTGTCTGCATCTCAGCATCTCTTGGCCAACATGATCTGATCAAAAGCCCACACTGGGCTGCTCCTGTTTCAAATTTTCCCTCTCTGGCTTTGCTCACAATGGCTTTAAAAGTAGAAATGAGGTGGTGCCCCCAGAGTGGATTTCTGGACTCATTACCTGCAATCCCAGCAAGTGGGGAAGGGTTTTTGCAAAAGATGAATCAACATGGGGAAGATGTTCTTTGTCCCTTCACAAGTTGGTTCCCTCTTTTAGGCAATGGTGCCTTTATGCTACCATCATGCAAAGCCAAACACAAGCGGCCCAAGTGTAAACCCATTCTGGCATGTAGAGCTGTCTTAAAGGGCACAGATAATACTAAGCCCAAATCCTTAAAATACCAGACCACCCCTGAAATGTCAAGTACACATTAAATTGCTAGTAAGAAGAGAGTAAGGTCTGATGTCTTATTTAAAGGTATACTGGTTAGACATCACAGTGAAAAGCAATCTATAACTACTCAGGTAGAATTTTAGAGGTATGCATTCAAAATAGTGTGCTGATAAATGTATTTATAAATTAATGGTGGAGTACACATTGTTACAAGAATCCAGAAACTGTATACACCTAACTGCACTCAGAACCTTATTAGTAAAAAAGAAGGAATTTAAAAAAGAACAGTGACATACATATTGACATCAAACTAACTTTTACTGCTCACAGAAATACTTTGCTTTCAAAAGAAACCAAAATCCAGGAATTCGTAATTATGCAGCAATTTCAAATACAAATGCCAGAAAGATACCCAAGAACAGTGTGAATCATAGGCCTACACCTCATCCAGCCAAAACAAAAGCAGAAAACCCACAAGATTCTTACTCATACTATTTTCCCAAGGTAGGAAGGAGAAAACAAAAAAGAAAGACATTTCAGCATGGTTAAATAAACAGACACAAGTGCGGGACAACACTCTTACAACTGAAAGCTTTCTCACTTAAGTAATGGTTTTCTAATGCCCACACCAAAGCACTGAACTCACAACAGCACACTAGTGAACTTTTCTTGAAGGTGGACTGATGGTGTGTTGAATAACACCATCTCTAACCCATGATGCCTTCACCAATAACTCCAGTTACCAATGGCTCTTGGGACGAGGGGAGTAAAAATGCACAAGTTTTGAACCTTGCTCTAGACGGCTTAAAAGCAGATCTGGTATTGCTTTGCGTTACGGTACTGTTTCAGTGGTTCTGCCCCATGCTCCATCAAATCTCTGTGTCTCCATAGCTTTTCAATTCCTTTCCTAAATTGGTAATGAGCAACAGAGAACTGAAAATAGATTGCAGATGTGTAGCAAGATGTCAGTAACATGATATAGAGACATCATTTGTCATTGATGCAAAGAGTAGCCTATCAGCCTTGTGAAAGAACTATTTGCAGAGACACTACTTATAACTTCTTTTTGAAAGTTCATAACAAGACAGTGTCAGTGACATCAGCAGTGATATAAGCAGTGCTTATTCTTATATTCCTACGCTACAAAGATTGGTCATGTTTTTTATAAGGTCTGAGATGCTTCAGAGCCTGCACCTTACTAAAAGTGAAGAGTCCAATGGTTAGACCTGTGAACAGACTCTGGCACCTAGACCATGTGCATGATTCCAATATTAGACCCAAGACCTGACTATTCATGCATCAAAATCCCTAACTTAAATATGTTTCTGACCATACCCAAAGCCACCGGAAACTTGGGTCACATTGAGCAGCAAGGTGCTTTGTTCCAGCTGGCATCACCAAACGTGTTGGCACAGCCCAGAGACCTGACAGAGGAGGGATAAGACTGGCTGCTGCCCTAGCAGCCTGCTTCCTAACCAACAGATGGGTAATTAAGGCTCTCACCTAGGTAAGAGGATTCAAACCTGAATTTCCTGAGCAAATATCCAAAAATATTTTAAAGCCCAGTGTCTGTGTGGCCCAGCCACTCTCCCTCAGCTTCAGGCATTGCATTTTGTATGGGACAAGTGAATACCAGCTGGCACAGCGAGAGGCTTGTTCTCTATTCCCGCAGTTGGGGCAGCCTTCTTGGAAGGAGGAGGTGGAGGTTTCAGTCAGTGGCCCAGTGAATATGTGCTGCTGCTAAATAAAGCTCCTGAGAACATCATATCTATTTATGTCACCCCATTTAGCCTGTAAATCTCACCCTAATGTTGATGTCTAAAACAGGCCAGATGAATCACACTCAAGAAATTCCTGATTCTCCTCACTGACTATAAAGGGAGCCTAGACTGTAAAGCTCAGCTGTAGATGTCAACACTGAAGATGGCCAAACTGAGATGAATCCCACCAAGAGCCACTCACACAGAGTAATTTAATTATCCAACTTCTGTTTAGATGTCCAGTTATTGCCCACATCAGAGAGAGCTGAGCAGGAATTAAGCATTCCACCACCCAGAGCTCACCCGAGGACATTAGAGACAATGACTATATTTATCTTCTTTCTTGTGTTATGCCAAATATATCATTAATGCTTAGCAACTTAGCAAGCACTGTTGTAGTACCAAGAAGCTCCAAAGTGTATCAGCAAATGTCTGTTACTCCATTTGATAACTCTCAGAGCCCTGAACAACATTAATGAATTTTAAGCAGTAAAATCAATAATTTGGATGTGAAACAAAATCTGTTTCACAGAAATGTACATCAGCTATGTCTCTAAAAATAGTGTCTAGGAGAAGCCACCAACAGTCAAAATTCAACCACTGAATTATATTGCATACTATAGCCAAAACAAAAATGATCATCTAAATACTATTTCCTATAATGATTAATGAGGATGGTCATTTATAGTTTTAGTTTTAAGAAACAAAAACCCAACCATTTATTTGTTAAAATACACCTCTGGGCAACAAAATATTGTTAATATGCAAGTTAGTAGCATAACGTAACAGCCAGCAACATATGCTTTAACAGTATGTACATGATGGTTAGACCTAAATAACTGTGAAACGTATTTTGCCAGTCATAGTGTATTATTTCTCTTATCCAAAGTCCCAGGAGCAGATGGGAAGAGATGATGGTCATTCCTAGACCTCATCAGCTACAAAGGATATGAAGCAAGCGTGGTCACTGGTCTATGTTGGAACTGTTTTGTGTCCTTATTCAGCAACCACCAATCTCCTTAAGTTTCAAATTCAAATTTTGTCATGCTTCTATGAAATGCGCCAACGTAAGGTTTTTCTTAAAAACAGATTAAACTTTATTGTGATTACCTTTTTATTACTCTAAGCCTGAGAATATTGACCTCCGTTTTGAAGCCTAACCTTATTTTTCATGCCTTTCAAGTTTATGTGAGGTTGCCTGTTTGATACCCATACATGAAAATTTCATATTGTTGGCTGTGCTCTCAATAAATTATTTAGAACGTCTGAATATTACTGCAGTGTTCGGATTTTCAGAAGAGTTTGGTAAATCCCTTTATTCTGCTGTCCTCAAAAGACAAACAACTACTCAATACACAACAAACAATAGCATTAAAAAATAAAATGAAGGCTGGTTTGGAAGAGAGCAAACATAATTATCTACTGGGAATTTATTATAGACTAGTAATATCTAAACATTTGCAAGAACTTTTGTCTTAATTTTAACTAAGGAAGCACACCAACTAAAACCAGGCTGTTGAACATGTTTACCTCAGGCTAAAATATAAATCCTCTTATAGACACATGAATTATGATTAAGATAAGCAAATATCGTGAAGTGCATGTGTTCGAGTGATACTGGAGAATAAGGAAGCATCTTCAAATCAAAATACACACATGCAGTGCTCTTTTGTAACTACTCATCTGTAATATAAAATATAACCCGAGATAAATATAAGACAATAGGTCTATCTTTTCCTAAGCATCCTGAAAGAAATTCCCTACAGCTTGTATCCTCCAATTACATTTCTTATAGATTAAAAAAAATAAAACAGGTCAGCTACTTGCTTGCTTTAGAACTTCTTAAATTTGCCTCAGGAACGTACTGAAACCTTAAACACAGCCCACTGAAGGCCTGTTTGTTACTCTTAAAGTGTGCAAATAATGTTTATCCAAGTCGTAATGTACCGCAAAATTATATTGATGCATTCTAAAATTTAACACCTATTTTCTAGTACCAGTTCAAGTGTGACAGTGATCGCACAGTGATGGACACAACCTGTGTTGACTAGTTTCAAAAGCTTTCAGCACTGGCTTCTTTTAAAACCTTCTAGGGAGTTGTTACGGGGTTTTGTGGTGCAAGGTTTTTTTTTTTTTGGTAGCAGGGAAGGGGGCTGCAGGGGTGGCTCCTGTGAGAAGCTGCTGGAAGCTCCCCCGCTCCAAGTCGGACCTGCCTCTGGCCCAGGCCGAGCCCATCAGTGACGGTGGGAGAGCCTCTGGGAGAACAGATT
>VYZV01010175.1:0-16600 GCA_013401275.1 Pandion haliaetus
AGGGGTGCAGCCTGCCAGGCTGGCGGACACAGGTCCCTGCCTGGCACCACTATGGCCCCGGCAAAGCATCACCAGCCCCGCGCCCTCCCCAGCCCTGCTCAGGCAGAGAGGAGCCGGGGTCAACGAGCCACCATGAGCACCAGGGTGCCCACGCACCCAGAGCATCGGGGCTCAGGGGACGGCCACGCACCGGGAGCTTTGATGTGGACTTTCCCTCTGCACGCCCCTGCCTGGGCAGCCGCTGCAGATGGGTTGTTCTCACCCATCCTCCGGGTCGTGGGCAGTCTTGAGGCCATTCACCGGCACCTGTGAACCTGTCCTGGCCACAGAGATCATACTGTTCCCTCTTGCTGTCTGCGTGGGAGAAGGAGGGAGCCTGGTCTCTCCGCAGGGCCAGACCTTTTGGACGCCCGCCCCCCCTGTGCTGCAGCTGGGATATCTTCCTTACCTCCTGCAAATCCCTAGCTGGGAAGCCTGGCAAACTTTCCCAGTGCTGCTTTACCCGGCAGGCTGGGGAGACCTGGGTGTTGAAACGGGCCATTCCCAGTGCTCCTCAGGGACTGGTTTCAGGACAGCCATCCCCAAGAAGAGCCCTCCCCAGCCACGAGCAGTGGGCCTGGGTGAGCACTGGGATGGGTGAAATGCCAAGGAGCATCTCCTCTCCAAGGGATGGGACACCCATCCCCTGCTGTCAGACAGCACTTGATGATTTCCTTGAGTGACTGCTTGGAGTATTCCCTCTTGTTGGGGATTTTTTTCCTGGATGCCATTGCAACGCTGCCCTCTTCTACCTGCATGCCTAGGGGCACGGAGAGGGCTCCCTGAGATGGCTTCCTCTGGCCAGGGTGCCCTCGCTGGCTGCCAGGGGCTCTGATTTGGCCCATCTGCCCAGCAATGAGTGCCGGGCTGGCAAGGGCACTAGATGGAGCCACAGGCTGCTTCACAGGGACCCCATCCTGCTGGCTAGGAAGCCCAGGAGATGCCACCAAGACCTAGCCCTGTCTTGGCACCTTGCTTTCCTTTCCCTGGCTTTTGCAGCTGATGTGGGGACAAGGAGGCTCCAGAGCTGCCAGGTCTCAGCCCACTCTGTGCCTACTGGACGGGGAGGCCTCCACGCTGGGAAAGGAGAGGAACCTACATGTTGGTCACGACTCTGGAGCCAGGGTAACACATCGCTTGCTGCCTTTATGGCATGTGTGTCACTCACCCATGAGATAAGGATATGCAGTGAGAAGGACTTACACCTCCCTCGTGTCCTTGCGGGAGGCTGTGCGGAGTTGGGCAGTAGCCCACCACGGCACTGGTAGGAGAGAGGGTGTGGTGCCAACCACACCTCGCCCCAGAGCTGCCACAATCACTCCCCTACTCAAACCAGCAACTGCACAGCAGCTGAAGAGGGGCAACCCATCACCCCACTGGTGCCTCACATGGCACGCACCTTCGGCCACAGCACCCTGCCCTCTTTTCCCTGCCCTTTCCTCCCAGGTCTGCCCAAAGTCCTGGTGCACCTACCTGCCAGCCTGGCTCACACCATCTTCAAACCCAGCACAAGCATCTTGAGTGTGTCTCAAGAAGACCCTTATTTCTTTACAAATTCTGGGGATCGCTGTGTTGTGACCCTGTTTTTAGCTTTCCAGGGTCGCAAAAATGCTCATTAAATACTCTTGAGGCTTTCTGAGAGAAAAGAGCTGTTGAGTGAGGCAGGACCCCAGAGGACCAATTTTTTTTATCCTGGTTACCCCATCTCTTAGGAAGCCAACTGAATTGCATCATAAACTCGTGCTATATTATTATGCAAACCACATATTAAGAGAGATATTTTTTTCAGTGCTGCTCAACATTTCATCTTTTGATTTCCTCAAGAGAACACAAACCCTTTCACAGCCTCTTCAAAACCAGCAATTACACACTGCAGAATCATGTTCTTGGTGATTTTTGAACTGTGAAGTGATGTGCTCAGCGAGTCGCGTGCCCACTGCTCCCCTCATCGCACCCAGCTGTCTTCCCTCCTCTTCTCCCTGCTCCCCAAGGGAAGGTGCCCGCTCCGGGGCAGCCGTGTGTAGACGCAGGAGGGAGGGAGCAGGAGCCGAAGCCAGTGGGACAAGGTGAGTAGTGGTTGAGCAGAGCGAGGCAGGCTCCTGGCTGCCATTTCCGTGCCACCTTCATCTGCCTGCCTGCTCCCAAGAGACACAATGGCAGCAGCCGTGGCCGTGCTCCCCATCTCTGGCCATGGCCACAGGGTCGGTGCAGTCCCCAGAAAAGGGGTCAATGGGAGCAGCGGGTTTGTTCACCTCTGGAAGGGCTGCACCAGGGTGGAGACCCCCGAGCGCAGGTGGCTGGTGAAGGCTGGGGACATCACTTGAGAGGGGCATCCCTTTTAAAGATCTGTATTCATTCTTTTACCCCCAGTCCTGCTGCCTCGTCCGAACAGCCCTGCCCAGCTCCACTGGCTTCCCTGCACAGCCAATTTCTCCACACCCTCGTGTTTTTGATGCTCTTCATGCTTGTCTCGATGGCCATGCTCTCAGCCTCCTGCCCAAGCTTCTCTGTTCTCATCCCACCTGGCTTTTCTAGAATTGCACCTTCTAGGAGCTGGGGAGTATCCAGGGAGGCAAAGTCATCTGGCTGCTTTTAGTCAATGTAGCAGGACAGAGAAGTGAGAAACAGCAAAGTCAGGGTGACTTTCATTCAAGCAGGGCAATGACTTTGGGCCAGATTCACAGACACAGGCTGTGCATCCCAGCACCACCCCACGGGAGTGCTCGCCTGCGCTGATGCCAGGACTGCTACCCCAGCCAAAACCCAGGCAAAACCAAGGTGCTTGCAGATTTTAAATCAACAGAGTCAGAGGCTGGCGGAGGTGGCAGAAGCCCGTGACTAAACAGGTTATGCACAACAAGCACACGCATGGGCCCAGACAGCAGCTGAGTTTCACAGCGGCAAGGGGCTTCACCCCATCCCTGGTGCGTGGCTGGGAACAGGGTGGGCTGCAGAGCCTGGAT
The DNA here is from genome assembly GCA_013401275.1 of Pandion haliaetus. NCBI lineage: Eukaryota > Metazoa > Chordata > Aves > Accipitriformes > Pandionidae > Pandion > Pandion haliaetus. The sequence goes on from VYZV01010175.1 coordinate 3,003, forward strand.
AATCCTGTGATGCTCAGGAGCAGGGCACCCCACACCCACCCGTGTGGATCTCACCCCAAGGGAAGGGAGATCGGGGGCGATGAAAAGACTGATACTGCACACCCCCCCTCCAAATGTTGGGGAGCCCTTCAGCTGCGGAGGGGAGCAAAAGCTGCAGCTGACACAGGACAGGAAGGGATTTTATTGCAAAGCAAAACCTGATTTCACTCACGCATACCAACACACTCATGCCCACGGACTCCCAAGCACCAAGACCCTTGTATCGAGCTGCCTTGGCCAAGATTTCCTGCAGTGCTTGGTAGGACTGGGGTCACTGGCTGTCCAGTCCTCACCATGCCCTCCAGCTATGTGCCCAAGCTTAGCCTATTGCCTTCATGCTAGGCATGGCTCAAAGGCAAAAAACAAGCCAAGCAGTGTGAAATGAAAAAGGAGCTGGGGCGACTGCATTTGCATTAGAAGAAAACAAGAAAAAACACAAAAGGATGCTGGTAATCAGCCTTCTGCTGTTTTCCATAGCCATCGGTGCCTAAATACCAGTGAAACACTGTGGATGCAATGCAGAAGGCTGTAATTTGGGTGCCATCTGTAACAAACCAGCATCTAAAGCATCACCTGCTAAAATTGATATTTCCAATTCATCAGGCCTACACTGAGAGTATTAATGGACCTGAGGGTCTTATTGAGCCACTAATTTTTAAGAGAGCTAGGAAAACTGGGGTAATTCCACAGCACTGAAGGACAGAAATCTCTCCAATTGTTAAGAAAATAAACTGGTTGACCCAGAAAACTCTTGAATACTGATAATACCAGAAAAAAAAAACCCAGACAAATTAATTTTGATTCTGTCAGCAAAGAACTAAAGACCTTAAAATGCATGTAATACCGATCAGACTTGTCTCAGGGAAGGCAGGTATTGCTATGCAAACTTGTCGTCACTTTTCAGCACGATTACATATCTGGCTGATTCAGATCAACACTGCTGGCATGACATCCTTACTTGGAAGCTGGCAGGAGATAATGATAACAGCATTTGCATAAATTACGATACTGCCGCAAACAGGGATGGAATAATCTGTTTTCCACGTCAACAGAAGGAGGCTCATAGCTGCTGCCGCAGGTCTTTCCAGATCTACTTTTTGTGTTGTCCCAGAATATTTACCTCAGCATGCCAAGTCAGCCTGCTAATATTCCTGCATTGCTAAGGATGCACCAAATGCATCAATAGCAAACATGTGCCTGTCACCCAGGAGCTACACTGCTGGGGGCCTTTGTAGTAGGGATCCCCAGGAGTGGGTGCAAGGCTCACAGTGATAAGAAGTGTTTACTAAGAAAAATTGTGGATAATGCTAAGCTAGTAGTGTTAGTGATTAGTTACATTAGTGATTAGTTAGTCACAGTAGCTAGTGAAGAGGACAATTAACTAGTAGGGATGGTTTAGAATTGTCCGGTTAAAAGGCCCTGTTGCAGCAAAATTTGCTTTAATACAGTGAAATGCAAAGTAATTCATTTGGGAATTTGGATGAAGCAGCAGCCTTGTAACCCATTACCCTGCAAATCCACTTGTCACCCTCAAACTTTATCAGCGGTAATTCGGGATTCATTTCAAGACCATTGATTAAAGCACCAAAGCCAGCAGTGCCTGGCAGGGATCCCCACAGCAGCCCGGCAGCCCTTTGCTGATGATTCACCATTGCCAACCAGCACTTGGGTACCCCATCCTGCCTTGCCAGGCACCGCACTGACACAGCTGCTCGCTCCCCGGGACCCCATCCGTGCTACAAGCCGGTTACTAAGTCTCTGCCTTTCCCCTGAGCAGACCTGTCATCTCAAGAATCGAAACTAGGCTTGTTTGGCGAGGTGGGTTTTCCATGGTTAACTGATGCCTGGTAAGGGTTCCCCAAAACATGCAGGAGCCCTCGGTACTCGGCTCTTGCCAGACTCTGCATCCCTCTGCCTGGGAGGTGGTAAAGCCCTCCTGGCTGTGTCCAATGCAAGGCTATTAAATGGCAGCCTGAGAGCCATGCCATCCCAGGGAAGGGCACAGCTGCCCCGGTGTGCCCAGAGCACCTGGGGCTGGGTCATCCTAACGAGGAGGGCCACATTAGGCATGGGAGCTCAGCAAACCGGGGCTCCTGAGTCCTTACAACAGGGAAATCCTGCAGAATAGATGTTGGTTTACATGCACAGCCCCTCATCATCTGAGTTAACTCTGCTATGGAGCTCTCAGGGATGTGTTCGAGCCAGGCATCCTCAGCGTGGCTGCCAAACGCAAGGTCTCAGCCCAGTGACCCAAGGCCACCAGCTCACGGAGCCCTGGGCTCTGGGAGGAGCAGGGAGCCAGTCCTGGTTTCACATACCACACTCTCTCCACACACAAACAGCTCCGGGCAGGAGCACCCTGGGAGCCATTGCCCAGCTGGGTTATTAAATGCATCTTTTATCTCATTAACCATTTCCCTCTGACATCCACCAGTGCTTGGCCAGCTGCCAGCACCTCCTTTCCGCTTTTAATGACTCTACAGCAATCCACGAGACTCCAGGCTAGTTTCTCCAGGCCCAGCTCTGCTCTCAGCTTGCCCTTGGGCCCACAAGTTGTTTGCATTACATACAATCCACTTCCACATGCAACACCCCTGCCTCCGCCTTGCACACATCTGTCCAGCCATCGGAGGCTCAACTGCTCTCCAAAGACGGGAGCAGAGAAGAGCCGTCGGTGAGATGCTCCTGTGCCAGGAATTGTTTGCTTTCCCAGGGGATGTTGGACTTGCCCACCTGGCAGCAGTTTATCTACCTCAAAGGAGTGGGTGCATCTGCAGAGCCGCCCAGCATTAATCTGTCCTCTCTGCTGCCCAGGGGCTGGGGGCTCAGCCACAGTCCCGCAGACGAGGCGTGCACTCCTGGGAGCGGGGGAAGCGATCGCTGCCTCTTGCCCCATCGCTGCCAGCTCAAACAAGCACGCTCTGCAGCATTGCAACAGAGCTGACCACAGCTTTGTTGCAGTTCCTGAGAACTTGTCAGACAGGAAGGCCTAAAAGGCCAGGGATGGAGACTGACTCATCACCGTGCCTATGGTCCTGCCTGGGGCGTGCAGAGCCCCTCCAGCCTGATGGGGTAACCCATGCCCCTCCAGGAGCTCCTACCATCATCCGGCTGTGCAGAATTCATTGCACTTCTGCTTCCAACTATTCCTACATTGCCTGTGCCACTGCCAGCTCTGACAGCTGCTGGAGAAGAGGAAAAGCAGCACTGCCCTTCCACACAGCCCACCAGCACCCCTTGAGAGCATGAGGACACCTCAGCAGGCTCAGCTCCTCCATCATGGGCCTGGAGGCAGCTTGTTCACAGCAGGCATGCTCAGAGCCCTGACACGAAGTCACTGCAATTAGACAGCTGCAGTTTTATTTTGCTCCCGTGGGTGTGTAGCTGCCTTTCCCAGGACGTGAAGAAAGGCAGGTGACACTGGCAGCCAGGGAGGCTGACTCTGAGCCAGGGAGGCTGCTCACCCCGGGCTGCTGCGCCTGGAAAAGAGCGAGTCCCAACTCGTCTGCCGGTCCCTTTTAGTCCTGCATGTTGGGGCTCAGCATGCGTCTGGGGCTGCCTGCATCCCTGGGAGTGCCTCCCTACTTTTGCCACTGCCCAGTGATTCAGGGCTTAGGACCGTAGTGAGATCTGGAATTAGCTTTATTGTTCCTGTAACGCAGCACACGCTCCAGGCAGCGCAGCAGGCGTTGCACAATTGACTTCATTTTATCTGAACCAGCAATTATGCTGTTGTTGCTCAGCTCTGGCAGAGAGGACTTCTGTCAGATCACTACTGTGCTCTGCACCCCAGCAGGTCTTCAGGAGTAAATGCCACACTTGGGTTATTGAAGATGTCCACTGATGAAGATCCCCTGATCCTGAGACAATCATGCTTCACTACCCTTACTGCTAGCAAGCCTTAAACTTGCATCTTCTTGCCCTGAGCATGCAAAAGAGTTAATCCCCTTCCTATCTGCATCTGCCTTAAACATATTTTAAGGCCTTTATTGAGTCTCTGCTTGGTCTTCTGGATAGTCCCCATTCTTTCAGCCTTTCACTGCAGCCCATGGCATCTAGCCTTCCAGTCACCCTTATTTCTCAACTCGGATCATCTCTATCTACTCCAGACAAAAGATGAGGTGCTCAGAGGGCCCTTTCTGACCTTAACAACGCGTGCGTATCTTAAGGAACGGCAAAGGGAGCATTTTCTGCCCATCTCCACACTGTGCTAGAACATTTCAGGGTGGCAAAGTACATCCCAAATGCTGTCATGCTAGAACTGCATCAGCAATCAGACATACGATGCCAGGCCATCATCAGGAGCAAGCTGTGCTTTAGGGACGCTGCACAATAGCTCACTGGGATACTGCTGGAGCAGTTAGCATCACAAGGGACTTGCTTGAACTCACAATGTCTGCAAGATGCAGTCAAGCCCTGTGCTTTCAACAGACTCATTAGTTTCACCAGCCAGTGTTGTCTGCCCTGTGTTAACACAGAGCTGCCTTTCTGCTTTGAGAAGGTTGTCATCACAACTCACCCTGCAGCAGAGCATCGCTGGCTCTCTGGGCTTACCAGCCCAGCAGCTGGTTTGCTGCTGGAATCCTCAGCCAAGCAGGAGGCAGTGCTTGGCCATATGGGGCTCTGTTGAACTAAAGGAGCTCCCTCCTGCCTGGCTCCTGGGCTCAGGGTCCTGCCATATCATCCAGTGCAGCCACTGCTGGAGAGCAGACTGCACAGGGCACTGACGGGCTGGAGGCACATCCCGGCTCCTCCACCTCCGCACTGGACCACACTGCTAAGAGGATTATGGGCAGAGCAACAGTGCAAGGATGGAGTGAGGGGTAAGCAGGGCAGGCACAGATGCAACCCCTTTGAGAAGGTCCTGGCTGAGGTTAAAGATGTGGACAGGAGCCCTGTCCCTGAAGCACCCCTCATCATCTGGTGCTTGCCTTGTGCCCCACCAAGCTAGGCTTAAAGTGGAGGGCACTGGGCTTCCTCCCCAAACCCACAGCACAGCTGTGGTCTCTTCTACCTTCCCAAGACAGCCATGCCCCCAAACTGCTCTGCGACACTGTTTGCTCTGCCTGAAACAGCTTGGGTGGAGCTGAGGTCTGAAAAGTGGGAACAATAGTTTGGGGAACTGGGGTGTGGATGGGATGTACCAGGCTGGACTCTGAATGGGTCATCTCCTCCCCAGTTTCAGCTCTGGGTGCTTTTAGGTGTGGCAGGCTTTAACATACTTCTGGAAGAGAGCTGTTTGAGAGGCTTTGTTTGGGTAACTGCAAGCAGTGGTTCTTGTACCAGCAGGTACCTGTCCAAGAGCTGGCTGATCTCCTGGGCCCCGTGGGCAGCCAGGGAAGCAGGGGTTTCCCCTGCAGTGTGCAGGGCTCTGCCCCTGGGGTATCTTCGATCTGTTTTTCCCGTTCTTCTATCAAGAGATGGTTGAATTCTGACTCACTAGTCTAAAATCTGCCTTGCTTTTTGTACCTGTCTGGGTGCTGGTGCAGGGTCTAACTTTGTTCTGAGCAATGAAAATGTTTCACGAGCAATTCTTGCAACCTTGTGATTTCTGATGTGGTCTGAAAACATTTGCAAGGTCTTCTCAGGCATGTGGGTAACATCTCTGTGAGAGGGGGTTCACCATGGGACAAATCTTCCAGCCAGGGTGAGCTCAGCCGCTGCTGTGTGCTTGCAGGCTGCTGCTACCAGCATCTGCCAGGCTGCTGAGCAGTTAGGAACTGACATGATGCAGCTGATTGGTGCTCCCTGGATTTAGCCAGCTGTTCTCAAGCATTTCAAAAAAGCTTAGACATCTGTTTGGGCTTTTCAGATCAGAAATGCATGGAGATATGTAGCTCCGAATGACTCACGGCTCTCTTGTCAGTCATTGCTGCCCTGCTTGTTCAACATAACAGCATCTGAGTGGTTATTTTCACTATGAACATGCATTTGCAGCAATGATGAATGAGGGACATTTCACCCTCAGCTCTCTACCAGAATGGTATATAAACACATCCAGGCATCTCTTGGAGAAGTATCACATCATTTTACACCCCGAGGTGCCACCGGATTGTCATACAAATCTTCCAAAGTTGGGTGAACCATGCAAACCTTGTGTGGCCATTGGAGCACCTAGCTCCAATGCTTGTGCTTCCAACCACTGCTACAAAGCATTCATGTGATAAACGCCCCAGAATTAATTGGCACTGTGGAAGTAAGGAGGGTGCTAGGAGACACCCAGTCAGAAGTGACACCTTGGCATCCGGCACGCATTTCAGCAAGCACCTTGGCAAATGTTTTCATGGGGAAAGATCATCCCATTGCTCCTTTTCACACAATTTAACTTCTGGGGCTCAAATTTTGATGCCTCAGTGCTACCAATTACACTCTCACTCTCATGGACTGTCTGCATCAGCATGGTTTGTGTTATCTAGTGATCTCTGAGGTCACTCAACAGACATTTATACCACGGGGAGGAGTTTAGGCATTTCCAGAGTTATCTAGTCACCACAGCATCCTGTCCGGGTTCAGCAGCACTCACAACCTGAGGCATCTCTGTGGAAAAAATATTTTTCCACCAGCTTGATTAAACCCACTCTGATTGTTTGGCTCAGCCATTTCTGCAGGTCTCAAAAATGTGTTGCTTAGACACCAGCACAGGCTGCACAGCAGTACTGCTGCTTTCAGTCACTTTACACGTGTTCATCAGTGAAGGTGACACTTTCCAGGTGACTCAGGCACAAAGAAAGGCCATTGTGGGTGGATAATTTAGGTCCAGCTTCCAACTTTCAGAGCAAGCTGAGAGATGACAGTGCCTTTCAGCAAAAACTCGTTAAGTTGGAAGCTCAGGCAGAGGGAGGGCTGGTTCCACACTGCAGTGGATGCTGCAAGCATTTTGGAGGGGGGAAGAAAGGATGGACATGTTATTCATTGTAGCAAAGCCAGACATTACTGAAGTCCCTGCAGAGACCCCCTTCGAGGTGCTCCAAGCTCTCCTCATCCCCAGTCATTTCATAAAGCTTTGTGAAATCAGATCAAAACCACGGAGGCAAAGCAGAGTCAGGCTGGAGAAGGAGGAGCCCATCAGCAGGCAGGGCTTTCAGACACAGCGCTGGGGCACAACCGTCCTTAAAGGGCTTGCGGCAAAGGACAGAATGGAGTTTTCCTGCTTTTTCCTCACGGATCTGCAAAGAGGCTGGGAAAGCTTGTGCTTGCCTCTGAAGCGTATCTCCCGGGTGTTCCTCGGGCACCTTGAGCAGGCTGGCAGAGACCCAGCTCTGTGCTCACCCAGGGATCACATCAGCACCTACACCCACCAGGAGGGAAGACCTGAGCCAGGTTCTTTGCCGGTTTTCCTTCCTCAGCTCCCAGAGTCTCTCCCGGTTAATGCCTGGATGGTGCCTCGTACCAGCAGGACACCCAGCAAGAAGGTGCCATCCCTGCCTCCCAGCAGAAGCCCCTCTGCCAAGACCGGCAAGCGTAGCAAGACCAACTCTTATGCCCCCTTGCTCGTCCCTCGAGGGGACTCCCGGGTCTCCCGTGGCCCCTGCGAGGCGGGGAGCGGGGGGTCCGAGGGGGGTGCTGCTCCACGGTGGCTCCACCAATGCACCCAGCCGGCTGCCGGACAGCAGAGCCGCATCTATAAAAATGCATGCAACTATGCGCAATGCACGCAAATTTATGCAAAGGCGCGGAACCGCCTCGGGCGGGGCGGCCCGCCCCAGATCGCCGGTGCCGCCCCCGGTATAAGGCGGCGGCGGCGCGGCCGTCCCGGCCGTGCGGAGCTGCTGCAGCCCGGGGAGAGGCAGGTCGTGCGGCGGCGGCATCATGGTGAGTGCCGGCCCCGGGCTGCCCCCTCCCTCCGGTCCCGCGGGTGCCCCCAGGAGTGGGGGGAACCCCGGCGGGGCCCTCGCCGGAGCAGGCTGCGACCCCCATACCTTCATGGGGGGGCTCCCCTAGGAGGCCAGAGGTGCGGGCAGCTGCCGACGGGAGTACCCACTATGCTTGCCCTGCCTCTGCCTGGCTTCAGCCTTTTCTGAGCTGCTCTGTCCCCGGCACTCAGCAGCCTCCCTCCTTTCAGCATCCCCCTTGCACCCGCCTGACATGTCCGAGGCCAGGAGGCCACCAGCCAAACCCGGCTGTGTGCGGAGACTGGTGTTTGGGCTGACCCTTTCACCTCTCCTCCCTTTTAATAGCCATGGTTTCTGCCCAACTCCCCTGGTAACACATCTGGCTGGGGGGAGCACACCCAGTCTGCCAGCCCCCCCTTCTGCAGACCCACAGCTGAGCCCCGAGAGCAAGCTGTGGCTTCACCCACTGCCCTGCACCTCGGGTGCCAGGGTCCAACCCGTGGGTGGGCATCACTGTGGGTGAGCCTCCGGGCTGCCCTGCCACTGTGGTCCTGCTGCAAGCTCTGGCTCTTGAGCTCTCTGGCTGCTCTGGAGGGCACCCCAGCCCCAGGGTGCCTGGGCACCCTGCCTGCTGCCCTACGGAGCCGTGCTCCCTGCCCTTCCTGAGCTAGACCTTGCCTTGAAGAAGGCAGAGTCTGCCGGCTGGTGACCAGCCATGCTGCATCCCTGGTGCTGCTGGGCTTTGCCCAGCCTGCTGTCAGGGCTGGGTGCCACAAAGCCAGTCCTAGCTGCTGCCTGTTGGCAGGATGGAGTGCGGTGACCAGCATAATTCTCTGCCTTCTGCTCTGATTGGCAAGGTCCTTGGCCAGGGGGGAGTCCTTTCTAGTCTATTCTTTCTTGTGGTCATCCAGAGTTGCTTGCAGCTGGGTCAAGTGCTTGCTGTGCACTTCTGCTAAGGGTCCTGGAGCTTCCTCAGGACTTACCATTGGCTCCTTGTGTTACAAAACCTTTATGGACCTGCTGGGAGGGATAAGGAGGGCATCACTTTGCTGCTCCTTGCACCTCACCTTTGGGAAACATGGGGAGATGGACTTCTGCCTCTCACTATGGCTATCAAGGGCTTATTTTTCTGTCATCCCTCACTGTCACTGCTGCCTCTGAAATGCAGCACCAAAAGCACCCTAGATGCAGAAAGCCAGGACTTGCTGCAACCTGTGCAACTTCCTCAGACAGCAGTCCTTGCTGTGCTCCTGTGTGCAAAATGGCTGGCTCCACTGGCTTCCTGCCAGCTGACTCACCGCGGGGCACCCATGGCTCTGGAAATCCGGTTTGGTTTGGATGCTCCTCTGCCTTGGTCATGCCTGATGATGCATCCAAGTCCTTGGCAACAGCAGGGCTGAGGCACTGAATATTTTGGTTCTGAGCAAAAGGGCTCACCTGGAGGGAGTGAGGCTGCAGAGCCCACCTCAGCCTGGCTTCCCCTGAGGGACCTGAGGCGGCCCTTGAAGCCCTGAGCTAGAGGACCCTCCCACCTCGGCCCTTTGGTTCAGTCAAGAAGTGCAGCTAATGCTTCCTCCTCCTCCAGAACTAATTTAGGGAAGCTGAGCCTTAGAGCATGGCAACCGTTCACTGCTGCAAATCCCCCCCCTTGCCGGGCACCCATTCTCAGTGCTGTCACCTCCTCAAGTCCCAGCACCCGGGTGATGCTTTGTCATCCCAGTAGCAATGGGGGCCATGCCAGCTGCTGCAGGGCCCCAGCCCTTAAGCCAAGTGGGTGTTTGGGCAATGGAGAAGATGTTCACTGGGTGCTTCCCAGGGTGGTGGGTGGGACAGTCAAGCTAACATGCTGGCCTGGTGTCCTGGGCTCCAGCAGGTGTGTCTCCATCTTCCCTGAACCCCTGAGGTGGGCAGTGCAGTGTGGAAGGCAGAGCGCCAGATTTGGGAGAGGGCAGCAGACTGGGATGGACACAAGGCACCCAGGCTTTAGGGCAGCGTGGCTTGAACAAGCTGACAAGGGCCTGGGCTGCCCTGCCTGGGTTGTGCACCACCTGTAGCAATTGCGTTTGTGGTCCCAGCTGGGATCTGACCCTGCCTCCCCCTCCCCAGCGTGAGTGCATCTCCGTCCACGTCGGCCAGGCCGGCGTCCAGATGGGCAACACCTGCTGGGAGCTGTACTGCCTGGAGCACGGCATCCAGCCCGATGGGCAGATGCCCAGTGACAAAACCATCGGCGGAGGGGATGACTCCTTCACTACCTTCTTCTGCGAGACCGGGGCTGGGAAGCACGTCCCGCGGGCCATCTTTGTGGACCTGGAGCCCACTGTGATTGGTGAGTGCACCTCGGTTGGGCAGTGACGATGGTCACTATATCTGGGAACAACCCACTGTGGGACAGTCCTAGGGTGGCTCCTGCCACCTTACCCCTGGGCCAGTTAGAAAATCTCTGACATTGTGCTAACCTCTCCTAGATGAGGTTCGGGGAGGAGTCTACCGCCAGCTCTTCCACCCTGAACAGATGATCACTGGCAAGGAGGATGCTGCCAACAACTACGCCCGCGGGCACTACACCATCGGCAAAGAGATCATCGACCAAGTGCTGGACAGGATCCGGAAGCTGGTAGGTGACCACAGAGGGGGGGACGTGTCCCCCTGCGCTAGGCTCCAGCATCATGCTGGGGGTGGGAGCATGGGGGGAGTCCCGCTGGGCCCTGGGAGGGATCTGTTACTGCCCAAGCAAAAGTTTGAAACTTCCCTCCAGCAAAGTCAGTGCTTGGAGGAATCTTACTTGGCACTCTCTGCAGGCTGACCAGTGCACAGGCCTCCAGGGATTCCTCGTATTTCGTAGTTTTGGAGGGGGCACTGGCTCTGGATTCACCTCCCTGTTGATGGAACGACTCTCTGTTGACTACGGCAAGAAGTCCAAGCTGGAGTTCTCCATCTACCCTGCACCACAGGTCTCCACTGCTGTGGTGGAGCCCTACAACTCCATCCTCACAACACACACCACGCTGGAGCACTCGGACTGCGCCTTTATGGTGGACAATGAAGCCATCTACGACATCTGCCGCAGGAACCTGGACATCGAGCGCCCAACCTACACCAACTTGAACAGACTCATCAGCCAGGTTGTCTCTTCCATCACAGCATCGCTGCGGTTTGACGGGGCCCTGAATGTTGACCTGACCGAGTTCCAGACCAACCTGGTGCCCTACCCTCGCATCCACTTCCCCCTGGCCACCTATGCTCCAGTGGTTTCAGCTGAGAGAGCTTATCACGAGCAGCTGTCAGTGGCCGAGATCACCAACTCCTGCTTTGAGCCAGCCAACCAGATGGTGAAGTGTGACCCTCGCCATGGCAAGTACATGGCCTGCTGCCTGCTGTACCGCGGGGACGTGGTGCCCAAGGACGTCAATGCTGCCATCGCCACCATCAAGACCAAGCGTAGCATCCAGTTTGTGGACTGGTGCCCCACGGGCTTCAAGGTGGGCATCAACTACCAGCCACCCACGGTGGTGCCGGGGGGAGACCTGGCCAAGGTGCAGCGCGCCGTCTGCATGCTGAGCAACACCACGGCCATCGCCGAGGCCTGGGCTCGCCTGGACCACAAGTTCGACCTGATGTACGCCAAGCGAGCCTTCGTGCACTGGTACGTGGGCGAGGGCATGGAGGAAGGGGAGTTCTCCGAGGCACGGGAAGACATGGCCGCTCTGGAGAAGGATTACGAGGAGGTGGGCCTGGACTCCTATGAGGATGAAGAGGAGGGCGAGGAATAGAGAAGGCCCTGGCAAAAAGGACCGTGCTCCTTCCCCGTGTTACCTGCAGAAGCCCTTTGCAATAAACCATTTCAGAGCCTCTGTGTCTCCCACTAACCCCCCAGCCGTATCGTTTTCTTGCCAGGTCAGGTGTGTGGTGAGTGCTTCAGCTCTGCTGCTGGTGCTGCTATGCTTCCTCCCAGCGCCCTGCTCCAGCTCCAGCTTGTTCCCCACATAGGTAAGAGCCCCATACCTGTGGGACATGGCCAGGACACATGGTGTGCTCTGGTAAAGTGCCCAAGCATGTCCATCCAAGGGACCTGAGGAATGCTGATGATGTGGTGGGAGAAGCACCTAGCTCAGGCATAGGGTCCTCTGTCTGGGAGCACCTCTGCCCACTCCAGTGCTCTGCCATCACCCTGGGGCACATGGCCCCACTCTGCCTGCCCCAGCTCGTCTTCTGCATTGTCCCTGTGCTGAGCCCTTTCCCTGCCCTGCCTGGCAGTGAGAAGTCCGAACATCAGGTCCTGGCTCCAGCTGCAGACTGGAGATTTCTGTTACCCATTATCCAGCACTCTGGGTCCAGAGATTAATTTTCCCTGCTTATCACTAATGCTCCAGCTATATTGACCCACAGGGACTGTCCTCCCCTGCCCTCCTCCTCCCGGCATGCACCCGTATCAGCTGGAGGGGAAACTGTGAGCCAGCCCCAGGCTGCATGGATTGCTGGAGTGCAGCCAGGCACTCGTCCCACTGTGCAGGGCTGCTGGCACTGTTCCCCGTGCCTGTGACCAGAGTGCTGGGCTCAGACTGAGTGGTGCCAGCTGCTGTGCCAGGGCAGGAGTTGCTGCCCCTCATGCTGGGCACTCCTCTGATCCGAGGTCTGAGTGTGGGGCAAGGAAGGACACTGCTCCTCCAGGGTAATCCCATTGCAGACACCTTCTCCCTGTGTCTTCACACAGACCTGACTCTGCTGCTGGAAGCATGCAGGAGTTGGAATCGTGTCCTATTACTTTTTTCCTAAAGGTTATCCTGTACCTCTGATCTGGACCCTGCTGCAGAGGGACACAGCAGTGTCTCCTGGCATGCTACTGAGCAGCAGAGCCCCCATCCCCTGGGCAGAGAAAACTGTGTGAGCCCCTGCCCTGACAGCAAGGACAGAGCCCTCTCCCTGCTGCATGTAGCGTGCAAGGCTGGGGTGCTGGGCTCTGCCTTTCACCCAGCCAGCAGCCAGGCTGGTGGTCCCCGCATCCTCAGCAGCAGGACCAGCCTTGGCTCTGGTGGGGGAGGCTGTGCTAGCTAGGGCTCAAACGGAGCTGCTTCTCTGAGTGTAGTCACAAGTCATTAACAGCTGCAATGACCCTTTTTTTGCAGCTGGGCCAGCCCCCCAGCCCAGATTTGTCGTGCTGATCTGCAGTCCCACGGAGGTGTGCGGGACTGCCTGCCTGTCCCTGCCGGGAAAGAAGGGCAGCCCTTTGGCCAGAGGTTCCCCAAGTACTGATGGTAAAGGGAGGTCTGGAGGCACCCTGGGCTCCAGAGCCTGACGCATAGCTCTAACACATTTCTCCTCCTTTCTCCTGCTCTAGAGGTCCAGGTGGTCTCGGGGTGTCCCTAAACGCCAGGGAGCCTGCAGTGCGGGGGAGCTGGTGGCAGAGCAGGGTAGGGGCTGCTGTACCTGCTCCGGCCCCCGTCCTGGTGGCTGAGCACCACCTGTAACCCCTGAGGGCTGGAGCCCTGACCTGCCCGCAGCCTGGCTCCCAGCAGAGGAGGGACAGCGGTCCCGGTCCCTGCACCTTGGGGTTCCCCAGCAGCCGGGAGCGACCCAGGCAGGCTCCCGCTCTCCGTGAAGTGAGTACTCCCGCCTCGCATGCAAATGTGCCCAAATGAAGGGGGCGTGGCGGCATCAAGCCCCTCCCACCTATAAGAGGGCGCTGCGGCGGGGATTGCAGCAGCCGCAGCTCCTAGTCGCTTGCGG
>VYZV01010175.1:24644-37425 GCA_013401275.1 Pandion haliaetus
CCCTCGTTTCCCCCCCCCCCCCAGCTGTGCTGCTGTACCAGCTGCCTGCACTTAGGACCTGGAGGAAGCGCCTGGCGCTGGTGGAGAAGGATCATGTGATGGTGGTGTCCACGTCCCCCTTCGTTCCCCACCCCGGGCCTGCCAAGCACCCAGCGAAGGATGGGGCTGCCGGCGCTCGCCCTGCTGCTGGTGGCAGGGCTCCTACACACGCAGGTTAGCAAACACGGGTGGAAAGTTTGGGAGAAGCGTGCGGGGCTGAGTTGCGGAGGATCTGCTGGGACAGCTCTGGGATCTGCCTTGCTTTCCTCCCCTGTGTCCCTGCTCTTCCTGCTATGGCTCCCTTCTGCTGCAGCCCATGTCCTGCCCCAACGTCCTGCTTGCACTTCCAGCTCCCTGCCTGCCCTCCCAGCACTCATCCCCAGCAGCACCTGTCCCCAAAATGCCACCAGCTCAGCCGTAGTGTGTTTGATGAGTGAGGGGGACCATCAGGAGGTGCAAATGGCTGCCCTGCTTGTCCCTCCTGCTTTCCCGGGACACCATGGTACCTGCCTTGTCCCCGCACTGAGGATGGGGGGGATGACGATGGAGAGGGTCCCCGCCAGGAACCAGCCCCCATCAGTCCCTGTCTCAGGGGCCGTGGGAGGGGCTGGCTGGGCTTGGGGAGGGTCTGCAGCCACCCCAGCACTGCCCCTCTCCTGCAGGCCTCCCCCCCTGCACGCTCCTTCCAGCTGGATTACGAGGAGGACTGCTTCCGCAAGGATGGTGCCCCTTTCCGCTACATTTCGGGCAGCATCCACTACGCCCGCGTCCCACGCCCCGCCTGGAGGGACCGGCTTCTCAAGATGTACATGAGCGGGCTCAGCGCTGTGCAGGTGTAAGTGACGGGGGCAGCCCTGATGGCACACAGCCCACAGCTGCCGTGGTCCCTCGGGGTCCCTGCAGTCCCCAGAGTAGGGACAGAGGCAAGGGTGTTGTCTGATCACAGTGTGCAGGGACCAGCCCTTGCACTGGGCTGACAGGGACCCCTAGGGTGCCCCTGTGGGCACAAGCATGAGCCTGGGCTAGTCTCAGTCCAGTCCCAGTTGCCATCCTTGTCTCGGGCTGGAGGTCAGTTCCCAGGAGCAAAGGGACCAGCCTGTGGGATTGTTCCCCATCATGCCGGGGTGCCCCGCATGCTAATCTCCCCTCTCACCCCAGCTACATCCCCTGGAACTACCATGAGCCGCTGCCGGGGGTTTATGACTTTGATGGGAACCGGGATGTGGAAGCCTTCCTGGACCTGACAGCTGAGCTGGGGCTTCTGGTGATCCTGCGGCCGGGGCCCTACATCTGTGCGGAGTGGGAGATGGTGAGGCCCAGCCCCCCAGCGTGGCACAGAGGGGTGACAGCTCATCTGGGAATAGCACAGCAGGGTTGGCCCTTCTGGCTGGCTCACTGACTCTGGTGCCATGCCAGCCATGCCCAGGCTGCTGCCCCGTGGGGTACACACTGCTCCAGTGCCAAGCATTAGCATTGCACTGGCTGGGTTTCAGCTGTGTGCCAGCCTGGGCTGCTGAGTGGTTTCTCTGCCTCCCTCTCTGCTGTGCGTGTTTCTCCAGGGTGGCCTGCCTGCCTGGCTGCTGTGGAAACCAGACATCGTCCTGCGCTCCTCTGACCCTGGTGAGCCTTGGCACGGGGCTCTGGCCACCGTGTCCTTACAGCCTGGTGCCAGTCCCAGCATGCTGGTCTCTCTCCATGCACCTGCCAGCCCTACATGCAGGGTCTCTCCCATCCTCTTCTCCATCTTTTGGGAGCCCCATAGTTCATCCTCCACCTCTGCTTCCCCATCGCGCTCAGCCCTGTCCTGTCTGCTCCATCCTCCTCTCAGCTGGGCTGGGGTGGATGCTGCAGCCAGGCTGAGCTGCCCTCTGTCCGCCCAGCCTACCTGGCAGCCGTGGACTCCTGGCTCCATGTTCTGCTTCCCAAGATCAAGCCACGTCTATACCAGCATGGAGGGAACATCATCACTGTGCAGGTAGGGTGCTGTGGGACCCAGCCCCCTGCTCTGCTCTGAGTAATCTTTGGCTGTGCCCGAAGCCACATGTACCCCCTACACCATGATCTCATCTGGCACAGCTCTTAGATAAGTCTGTCCTGACCTCTGGACCTGGGTTTAAATCCAAGGGCTGGGACTCTGGTGTATCTGCCACCACCCCAGTTGTGGTTTGAGGGACACTGGCAGAGCTGGGCATCATGGTGGAGCTGGAAGTCATTCTCAGGACTCACCTGGGGGCTGTCACGACATCTGATGATGTTGAGAAGGAAGGGGGGAGCTGGGTGCTTATCCCAGTGGGTGGTGGGACCTGGCTGCAGCCCTGCCATGTTTATGCTGGGTGCTGGCCCCTGCCCTGCTCGCAGGTGGAGAATGAATATGGGAGCTACTATGCGTGCGACTATGGGTACCTGCGTCACCTGCTGGGCTCCTTTCGGGCGCTGCTAGGGAGCGAGGTGCTGCTCTTCACCACCGATGGCACACGAGCAGAGGAGCTGCGCTGTGGCACGCTTCAGGGGCTCTACGCCACCGTCGACTTTGGGCCAGGTACCCATGGAGGAGGAGGAGAGGGGATGGGGGTCCCTGCTCTGTCCTGCTCCAACCTCCCTCCCTCCCTCGCTCCACCTCTGCAGGCTCCAATGTGACAGAGGCATTTGGTGCCCAGCGCCAGGTCGAGCCGAAGGGACCCCTGGTGAGCTTGGCAGTGGGACCATGGCAGGGGATGACCCACAATGGCTTTGGGGAGGCAGAGGGGTTGGGGGGGCGAGGCAAAGAGGGGTGCCGGGGCCAGGCTGCAGGAGAGAATGTGGCTCACAGAGGGGTTCCAGGAGCCCCAGCTCCAGGCAGATGACAGGCCCTTGCTCCCCCAGGTGAACTCCGAGTACTACACGGGCTGGCTGGACTACTGGGGGGAAGCGCACGCCAGCACCAGCTCTGTGCAGGTGGCCCGGGGGCTGGAGGACATGCTGCAGCTGCGAGCCAGCGTCAACATGCAAGTAGTCAGCTGTCAGGGGACACAGCCTGGGGGTGGCGATGCCCTCCCCTCTACCAGCATCAGAGCAGGCATCACTGCTTGCCTTCATCCCGCAGGGCTTGGGCAAGGGGAGGCAGGCAGGGCTGGAACTGCGGGTGCAGCAGGGAGGGGGCAGAGCCTGGTGAGCCCCTGCTGGGTCTGTGGGGTGCTGACAGGGCTCTCTGGGTTGTCCTCTAGGTACATGTTCCATGGGGGGACGAACTTCGCCTATTGGAGCGGTGAGTAGGGCCCTGCCATAGGGAGTGGGGGCACATTGTGGGGCTGGGGGGCTTTCCTTGTCCATCCCTGAGAAACCTGTTTCAGGCTTCTGTTCTGTCCCTGGGGACAGCATGGGCTGACACATACCCACGGGCCCCTGAACCCAAGCTTGTCTACTCCTGGGGACTCCTTTTGTCCCCAAGCAGGGGCTTCCAGTTCTGGGTCATGCCCCTCCCATTGCATTGCAGCCAGTCTGGTGCTGGGTTCCATGCCCTGGGCTCTGCCAGAGCCCCTTCCTCCAGCTCCCATCACTTCCCTGGCCAGGTGCTGACTTCAAGGACCAGTACCAACCAGTGACCACCAGCTATGACTACGATGCCCCCCTCTCGGAGGCAGGAGACCCCACTGAGAAGCTGTTTGCCATCCGCACAGTCATCAGCAAGGTGCTCTGTCTGGCACGAGGAGGGGGACAGCACTGGGCACCACTGCCTGTGCCAAGGAAGTGGGGACACAGAGGGACCTGGCAGGGCAGGGGACATCTCCCTGCTCACCCTGGGGGGCAGCTGACAGTTTGCTGTTCAGTTCCAGCCCCTGCCAGTCGGTCCGATGCCACGTGCCACCCCCAAGTACGCCTATGGCTGGGTGGCCCTGCGGAAGGTGAGTGCCTGCCCTGAGGGCTGTGCTGGCACTGCCTGGCACTGCCTGGCTGCCTAGCACCCATCCCTCTCTGCAGTATGCCGACCTCCTGGATGTCTTGGATGTGCTGTGCCCCTCCGGGCCCATCCAGAGCCAGTTCCCCCTCACCTTTGAGGCCATAAAGCAGGTGAGAGGCTGGGTGCAGTGGGGGACCCTGCGGGAGATGCTCCTAGGCTTGCCTGCCCTGCTCTGCCTCTGGAGTGGAGGACAGCTTTTCTCCAGACCCATTTCCCTTTCGGTGCTGTCCTGCTGTGTCCTGCAGGCCCATGGCTTTGTGCTGTACCGCACACAGCTGCCCCGGGACATTCTGGACCCAGCCACACTGGGCGCTCCTCCCCACAGCATCTGTGACCGCGGCTACGTGATGCTGCAGAAGGTGAGGCTGCAGGAGCACACCCGTCCCTGGCCCAGCCTCTCATGAGGGCTGTAGGACCTGCTGGCAGCGGGGCTGTGACCTGCCAGGGTCTCGGGGACAGCCAGGGTACCAAGAGCCACACCGAGCCCTTGTGGAGTAGCCCTCTGACCCAAACTTGTCCCCTCTGTGGGCAGAGGGCAGCCCTGGGCTGGTTCTGGGAAAGCAGTCAGCAGGATAAAATGCTGGCAGCAACTGGGGCAGTGGGATCGAGGCACAGGGCAGCAGTGCTGACCCTGTGGCTGCAGCAGTACCAGGGGACGCTGGAGCGCAACGGACAGACGGCACTGCATGTGACAGGCAGTACTGGGGACACCCTGGATGTGCTTCTAGAGAACATGGGCAGGATCAGCTTCGGGGCCAACATCAGTGACTTCAAGGTGAGGGGAGAAGGCCCTGGGACTCTGGAGGGGATGGGCTGGGCACCCACATGGCCAAACACCCCCTTCTCCTGCCACCCGCAACAGACCCCAGCCACAGTGCAGCCACCCCCAGACCTGCTCCCTGGTTAATCTCACACTATCCCCTCCCCTGATCCTGGCAAACCCACCAGGACCACAATAAGGCTGTGAGATTAGCACCCCTGTCTTCCAGTTACACAGCCATGGCAGCCAGGACCATGTAGCCCCTCTGAGGGAATCCCATCCTATCGCCACTGCTGTGAGGGGAATGTGCCCTGGGGAAGCCAGGCATCCTTCTGCCTGTGGTAGACCCTGCTGCCTCATTTTGCCTGCTGCTCCATCTCAGGGCTTGCTGGGGAACCTCTCCTTGGACTCCAGCCCACTCAGGAACTGGTTGATCTATCCCCTGGCCATAGACACTGCCATCCAGGAGGGCTGGCCCCATGCTGCCCGGCCAAAATCAAGCAGTGGGGGCAGAGCAGGGCCAGCCTTCTACACTGGGACCTTTGAGACCCCTGGCATTGCCTGGGACACCTTCGTGAAGTTCCCAGGTTGGAGCAAGGTAAGGCCATGCATAGTTGGGAGAGGGGGTGAGGGTGCAGAGTAGCACAGCTCAGTCCCGTCTCCATCTTCCAGGGCCAGCTGTGGATAAACGGCTTCAACCTGGGTCGGTACTGGCCCCTCCGTGGGCCCCAGCAGACCCTCTTCGTGCCCGGCTCGGTGCTGCATGTTGGCTGCCCCAACAACATCACAGTGCTGGAGCTGGAGGGGGCACCCTCCACCCCTCTCTTGCTCTTCCTCGACCAACCCCTTTTCAACAGGACCCTCAGCCGCAGCACTGCAGCCACAGAATAAATGCAGGGCTGCCAGACACCGACATTGCCTCTCACTAGGAGAGATGCAGAGACAGCAGGGGGCTGGTGAAGCACGGGGCAAGCGGAGGGTCTGCAGGGCCCTAGGAAAGCGGCCCATGTCCTGGCATGGACATGCAGAGCTCCTGCCCTCTTCTGGGGCCAGGTAGGATCTGTGCTAAGGAGAAAAGGGCCCAGGGTTGAGCTTGTTTTGCATGTTAATCTCATACTCATCCCAAACAGTTCCAGTGCTTGTGTTGACTCTCCCCCCACCTCGGGGGTCAAGGCACCTCTTTATTGACAATGCAGGCAGAGGAGGTAGTTGCTAACACGATACAGCTGAGACACTGATGGCATCGAGGAGAGGAGAGGGCAAAGCACAGCCTAGAGGGTGCCTGCAGGCATGGCTGCAGGTAGCTCAGAGCTGCAGGGTCTGGATATGTCAGGATCTGTCCCACCGCCACAGGCAGCAGCCTACAAGGTAGCCATGAGAAAAGCTGGCAGCAGGACCTCCAGCTGAAGCCAGGCCACAAAACAGTCCTGGCATCTCACACACTAGCACATGGGGACCTCTCAGTTGTAATGTCCCCAGAGTCACCCCCCAGGGTGACATTCTTGCCCAGAGCCTTGCTAGAGTTGCCCCAGAAAGCGACATGGCCAGCTCAGTCCCTCTCACCAGTGCTGCTCCACAGGCTCTCCCTCGCTGCACAACCAGTGCTCAGCCGTGTCTCCACCACACCGGTCCTTGGCAGGTGGCAGCAGTCCCCAACCTTACGTGTGGCCAGCCCGGGCCCGGCGGTGGGTTTGCAGGCAAGCCGTGGAGCAGAAGGAGAAGTCGAGGTAATGGAAAGGGATTCGGCCCAGCAGAGACTCTCCACAATGCCAGCAGCGGCTGCAGGAAAGACCAGAGGTGGCCCTGAGTAAAGGGGACACTTGCAAGAGGGTTAGAGGATGCAATGCCTGGGATGTGACACAAGACACCAGCAGCATGAGGGAGCTGGGGCTCCTCTGGTCCTAGAGGGCTGACGTGCTCACCCAGGAGCCTGGCAAGGACATGCTCCCTGGAGGTGATGCTGCCTGGGAGCATGATGTGAGGCACTTTGAGGCAGGCTGAACATGGGGGAATTTGGCCCTGTATGGGGTTATAAAGCCCCTGCCCAGAGCAGCACAGGCAGGGCTGGCTGCCCACAAGCCTGTCCATAGGGAAGGGACATGGGATGTGGGGTCAGGAACAGGAGCACAGGAATGGCTGGGGGTTGGATTGCCATAGATCTGGCTGCAAGTAGACCAAGTCATCCTTTGCAAAATACTTCAGAGGGGCAGGGCAAGAGACGGAGAAAGCTTCTACACAGGCACTACTGGGAATTGAGTGGACAGGAATAGCTTTAGACTGGAAATGAGAACTGGAGCAAGAAGGGCAGGGAACAGCTGTGCTGATGTGGGAGAGTTTGTCTGCAGAGCTGTGCTGCCAGAGCTGTTACCTGACGTTGGCAAGAGTTGTGCCAGTGTCCTGCCGCTGCGCAGCCAGCCTCTGCTCGGCAGCCAGTGCCCTCTGGGTAGTGGAGAGACAGCTTAACACCACCAGATCCCAGGAGCTGCTGTGCCCAGAGCCCACTGCACCAGCAGTGTCCCAGCCGGGCTGGATCCCCTTCCCCGTGCACGGCCTCACCTTCTCCCTGTCGGACAGGGCTGCAAACCGCTGCTTCTCTCCCTGCTCCTGTTCCCAGCGCTGCCTCTCCTCCTGCTGCGCCTGCTCCCGCTGCTTCCGCCGGGCTTTCTGCATCCGCTTCTTCTCCAGCTTTTTGGCCTCCATCTCCTGTGTCAGGGGCCCTGGCACCTGGGGCCAGAGGGCAGTCAGCATCTCCCACTAAGCCAGGGCCAATGGCACGAGTGGGTGAGGGTTGTTTTGCTCTGGGGTCCCCCAGTCCCTGGAAGGCGACGGCAGAGGGCAGGCACCCACCTTGGCACGGCTGTAGTCATACTTGTCTGGATGGTCCACCATGAACTTGCGGAAGGCGTTGCGGGTTGGTTTGTCAGCAGAGACGCAGTAGGGGGTTCTGTCCTGCCTGTCTCTGCAAGACAGGGAAGACCGGCTCACCCTGCTGTCTTACTGCCTATGTCCCACTGGGCTGTGAGCCCAGCAACTTCCCAGGGATGTCCGATGGGTATTGCAGGCCAGGGTATCGCAGCCAAGGAGGGGAAAGTTGCTTATCCCTACACCAGAATCCCCCAGATTCTCCCCTTCTTGCATCTCAAATGCCCTGCAATGGGTGGTCTCATCTCTAACGTCTGAAATGTCTACCAATAAACCTGGGAGCACTTTGGGGCAGTGCCTGACTGCTGCTGCGCCAGACCAGGCAGGCAGAGAGAATGGTGGTTCAGCTCTCAGGCTTCCCGTAACGAACCTGGACATCTCAGCTGGGAGACACCAACCCTGGCTGTCCCAGGACAAAGCTGACACCGGTCTCCCATATCTGAGACAAGGAGGGAGGTGCTGGGCTCCTGCAGCAGGGGCTGTGCTCATCAACTGCTGGGCCCCCCGTGGCCATACCTGAGGGCAGGGTCCGCCCCTGCCTCCAGCAGCAGGCACACAGCCTCGGCCTTCCCTGCCTGTGCTGCCACATGAAGCAGGGTGCAGCCACGCTCATCCATGGGCTGGTTGAGCAGGGAGTGGGGCATATCCAGGGGCTGTGTGCCCTCCCCATCCTTGCTGTCCTCTGGCAGGCCCCCACTCTCTGGCACACCCAGGAGGTGCCGTAGCGTCCCCACATCCCCTGTTTTGCAGGCAGTGAACAGGGCATCACGGACCTGGGTCTGAGGGTCTCCTGTGAGAGAAGAACAGGAGAGAAGTCTGATGGCTCCCTGGGCAGAGCGGTGCTCTGGTCTGACTAGGAAACACACACAGCACACTTAAAGCATCATCCTGCTAGCTGGATTTGGGCACTGCAGGATCTCCAGCACCTTCAGAGTCTGTGACAACGTGCTGTGGCATTGCTGGGCACTGTTGGCAGCAGCCGAGCCCTCTCCTGAGATGAGACCCACTCCAATCTCACCCAACACCCCTGGCTTAGCCAGGTGCTGCCTGCCCCCTAGTTCAGAGATACTGCTCTGAACACACAGCTCCCTCGAAGGCATGTGGCTGCACTACAGCCATCCCACACCCAGCTGCTCTGGGCCACCTGCATGACAACGTGCTCTTCACCCCGCTGCAAAGATGCCAGCAAATGGGGCAGGCATCCACCTGTCCCAGCTCCGGACCCCACTTACCTCCATTGCCCCAGGGAAGGGGATCTGTCCCAGCCTCCCCCAGCAGCTCCGTCACCAGCTTCAGGTCGGGCTGCCCACACTGCGTACCACGGCACCCTGTCTCTTCAGCACAGGGTCCTGCACAGGGAGCACATAGTGAGGAAGAGGGCCAGGGCCAGCCTGCACCCCAGCCATGGCAGTCCCTTCCCCAGTGCCTTCCTACACTGTCCCTGGCCAGTTCTTCCCCCTCACCTTTCTCCACCTTCTTGTCCCGCTTCTTCCTCCTTTTGCGGTTTCGCTTGGGCATCACTTCAAACTCCCGGAGGTCCAAGGTCCCCAGTGTCACTTCTACAGTCTCCAGTTCCCCTGCAGGGCTTTCCTCTTCCTCCTCCTCCTCTGGGGCTGAGGGGGGTGATAAGACAGGGGCTGAGGCCCCACACACAGCACGAATAACTCAGGGCTCTCAGCCAAGCACACTCTGCCCTTCTCCTGCCCAGCACAAGGCCACATGCTGCAGATCCCCACTGTGGTGCCAGGCCCTGTCATGGGGCTGTAAATCTGGTCCTGGGCCATAACACCAGCCCCCCCTGCTTGCTCCATGGCTCAACTCACCACTTGTGTCCTCCTGTGGGGGATCCATCTCTGCTTTCCGCCACCTCTTCTGCCAGCCCTTCCAGGGGGACCCAGTGATGTCCTCCAATGGCGTGTCCTTCCCTGGGCAGCAAGGGTGCTCCTGTCATTGCCTGGGGACAGGGAGTGCCCCAAGTCTCCAGGAATTGAGAGTCAGAGAGTTGGCACCTCAACCCCATAGGGCAGCATCCCCTAACACACATGGGATGACACAAGGGACCACGTCACCCCACCTGCTCTGACCTACAGGCACTGGGTCGCCAGGGCTGGGCTGACTCACCATACACCTGCAGGCTGGCCAGTGTGGCGTGGACTCGCAGCACTTCCTGCAGGGTGGCCCTGCGAGTGCTGAGGGGGATATGGCACACGCGAGGGTCACCCCGGGTGAGGGCCGGGTTCCTGCCACCAAAGAGCAGTGCACGGTTGTGGCGTGGGGCCCGGAGAAAGATGCGCTGAGCTTCCTTCAGGTGCTGGGCCCAGGCTGCCAGAAGGTCCCGAATATCCTGGGGAGGAAGGGGAGGCACCACAGTGTCCCGAGTGCACTGTGTGGGCACAGGCAGGTCTGGAGCAGGGACAGACTCAGAACACAGCAGCCTCAATTGGGCCCTGACCCCCTTCCAGAGCTCACACCTCACCCATGCCCTTCAGCACCCCACAGAGCCAGCCACGACCACATCTCCCTGCTGAGATCCCAGTGCTGTGGTGCATCCTCACCTTGAGCAGCACAGCCTCGTTATAACGCCTCAGGGATGCTCCAGCTGACCTGGGTGCTGACCCTGGGGTCTTGGCGTCCCGTAGACCCTGGGCTGTGCCCTGCCGGGCTCGCACCGTGTAGTGGTGGAAGGTCTTGTGCTCCTGCACCTGGGGGCTGCAGAGAGGGGCAGGCATGAGCACCAAGGCCCCATGCATGGAGAGGTGGAGAGCTGATGCTCATGGGATGCCGGAGGGCTTGTGGCTTGCCCCTAGGGCCCTAAAGATTAATACTTCTCTTGCAGTGCAACTGGGCTTAACCAACTTTCAAGCAAAGATTAGGAGCTGCGGGTGCCCAGGGTGTGGTAAGCACTGCGATGGAGAAGTAGGGAGGGGACGGCTGTCCAATGCCTAGCCCCACTTGTCCTTGCCCAGAGAGGCAACCCCAGGTCTGTCCCCCTGTACTCACCCCCGAAACACAGCCCCTGCGAAGTGCCCGCCGCCCATCATCAGCACAACCCAGCATGTGCTCACGCTGAGGCTCTGCAGTGACGCCGTCAGCTTCTCTGGCTCCTCGCTGCCACCCTGAGACAAAGACACCCCTGATAGCACCCACAGGATCACCTTGTAACCTCTTGCTGTCCCCTGGGACACAGACCAGCCCCTCTGCTGGCACCAGAAGCAGGTTTCTGGGAGCACTCTGGAGCCAAAAACCAGGCCACCAGCAAGCCTGGGGCTCTGACCTGGCACCAGAGACTACCTCTCCCACCATGGGACATCAGGGACTGTCAGGCAGATGTCTCCACCCCAGTGCCACCTGCCTTCTCTGAGGTCTCTCTCCCAACAAGCTAGGCTATGACTTGCCTTCCCAAGGCCCAGCACGCAGCGGTAGGCGGAGATGAGCTGGCCCTTCGCATTGCGGAGCAGCACCTTGTGGGAGCGAGGAACTGGAGGGGTCATGGGGCTGTCGCTGGTAGAGGGCAGCAACTCCGATTCGCTGCTTGCATTGGAGCTCTCCGAGTCAGACCCTGAGATGCTGGAAACATCACCTCCAAGAGAAAGAAAACGGAGCAGGGCAAACATTAACCAACAGCTTCCCCAAAACTTTGCAGGTGGCTCCAAGGGCCAGCTCACAACCAGAGAAATGTCCTGCCTGATACTCTACATATCACACAGGGCCTGTGGGCTGGGAGATAGGCATATGGGGCTCTGGATCCCCAGATATGCATAGGCATGGCTCAGGTAGAACACTCCCTTCTCTCCATAATAAGTCAGCAAGACTCAGGAGCAGTGCTGAACCCCCAGGAGACCCCACAGGGGCAGAATAAAGGCACCCTGAGCTGGCAGGGGCAGTCAGGGGCTTCATCCTTGGACAGAACAGACCCAGCAAGACTGCTGATGGCCTCTGGGCTCTGCTGGGGGCCACCCTGTTCCTCACCTGCGCGGGTCTTCTCCTCAAATGCTTCTACTGGCAGTACCTGGCGCCCCAGCAGTCGCTGCTTCAAGTTGAAGCGGTGCCAGTCGAGATGGTAGTGCTCAGCCTGTGGAGGAAAGAGGTATGAGCCAGCAGGGTCTTGGTGGTCCATGGAAACCCCTGCCACCAAAGGCCCCGAGGTGACAGACCCCAAGGGCTAAACCGATGCCAGGACCCTGCAGTGATCCTGACCGGAAGACTGTGATACATTAACGAGTTAGCCATGTAACAGTTAACCTGAACAGGCACAGGCCTGTGCTGCGCGTACCATTTACCACCAGTAAATAACATTTTAAGCGATAATACGCAGGGTCTGAGTATCAGATCCCAACAGGACGTGGGCAGCGGAGCTCTGGAAAGCAGCCAGTGCCAGGCTGCACCACAGCAGGACCCCGCCAGCCATACCAGTCCTACTCCCACCTCACGCTGGCTGCTCAGCCCCGCTCACCTGCTCCTCCCGGCTGCTGAACACCTGCCCGCAGGTCAAGCAGCACATCCGCTCCGGCACATCGGGGCCCCCATGGGCCTTCTCCTTGCCACTGGCACCTGAGGGCTTCTCTGGAAGAAGAAGAAAGGGCTGTGCACAGGTGGCTCTCCAGGCTGCACCGCAAGGAGCGGGGCCTATTCTCAGTCACCCAAAGAGCCCTGTGGCTGTAGAAGGAGCTTCGGAGACATTGGGGTGACACCAAGGAAAGCCCATTTACCCACCCACCAGGCAGCTCTCGTGCCCAAGCTCCAGGGTGGCCACCCAAGCTGTGTTGGGCACAGAGTTCCTTCTCCGTGGCTCGGGGCTGGTGGACATGAGCTTAGCCAAATACTCCCCCCCACACCTCCACCGCCCCCACGAAGCCCCACGCACCGTGGCTCACTGGTGCCGGCTCGGCAGCCTGTGCATCCGCAGCAACTCCGGTGACGAGGGTCAGCCCCTGCAGGAGGACGGGGTCCTGGGCGGCCTCGAAAACTGACCTGCTCTCCGGGGCCGGCATCGCTCCTGCTCCCAGCGGAAGGGACAGGGCCTGAGCGACGGGCCTGGCCGCCCGGACGGCGGGAACCACCCGCGGGTGACCGGACGGGCCCCCGCCTCTCCCCAAGGTCCCTCTCCCCACCTGCCCCCGGGG
>VYZV01010175.1:38021-48831 GCA_013401275.1 Pandion haliaetus
GGGGACCGGCGGTGTCCGGGCTGCGAGAAGCAGGACCGGGCTGGTCCAGGTGGCTGGGGCTGGGGGGAGCAGCCGGGGACCGAGGGGAGAGGTTGGGCACCGAGGGGAGCCGGGGATGGGGGCTGCGGGGCCGGTTTGGGGCCTCGGGGGGCCCGGGACAGGCGGGAAGAGGTGGGCTTGTGCCTGTGACAACAGCAAGGCTGGGTGTGCTGGAGGGCCCCTCACCCTGCGCTGCTTCTTCCTTCAGCTCCCTGGCATCACATCGAGAACCTGGACCTCTTCTTCTCTCGCATATCCTTTTGCAAGGCGGGGTTCAGGCGGAATGCTCCCCACTGCCTCCTGGGCGCTCAGTACTGGTGGAAACACTGGGTTTGGTGTAACTCGGAGCTGGGGCAGCATCTGCCCCTTCCCAGAGGACACCACAGGGCTCCAGAGGGACTGGGGGATGGTAGAACCCCAATGCCTGTGGGGTGCTGTCACTCAACACTGAGGGAACAAACAGGTTCTTTTGGGCGTCCTTGGCAGAGTGACAACAGTACTGAGTTGTGGTTACAATTAAAGCTTTATTTTCTTAACAGAATATTATTAGCAGGATAGCATAGCATTTATAATCAGAGTAGCACAGGATTTCTGTAAGCAGAATCAATGTAGTACAATTTTATAAGTAGCATAGAAAGAATTTTATAGCACCACTTAGTTTATGGTTTCTAATCACCTGGACTCTCTGCAGGTCGGGTCATATTGTAATACATGGTTTGCTTTATCAGTATAACAATCATAATCTAGACTAAAAAATCATATGAAAGAATACAAGTCACTTGCTTAATCCTTGGAGGAAGCAGACCACGGTGGAGGTGACCCTGGCTACTGGGGGGTTCTGGGTCTTACTGTCCAGCAGCAGTTCTGGTCCAAGTTCCCACTAAGGACTTGTAACTACGCCTTGATTTTCTGGACAGCGCTCTGGGTGCTGCTACACTTCCCAGTTCTGTGACAGGGTCATCAACGCCATCGTATTGGCCTGGTGCCTGGGACCTTCAAGGCCAGCACGGAACAGAGTAATCAGCCTGGTGCCCAGCAATCTTGAGGCCGCTAGGGAGGGGAAGAAGAAATCTGTTTAGTTTGTCTACTTGGCTCACAGGACCTTCAGGGCCTGATAATGAGGGAAAGGGAACTAATAGGTGACCCACTTGGTCACAGAGAATGGCTGCTTGCCTTATAAAATGCCATTGGTTATGCTAACCACATTACCAGGGGTCAGGAGCAGGGAGTACCGGTCACAGGTGCTAGGGGTATTAAATGCATTTTTGCCTGTCTCTGTGTTGTCCTGCCCTGCCCACACTTGTGTGGCCTGAGGGCAGGCTGAGTTTCTGCTCTGTGCTGGGACAGAGCCCCCTCTGGGTGTTGGGTGGGGGAAGAAGGGAGCTTGGATGGAGCCATGTTCTCTTACCCCAGCTGTGCTTTACCTGGGCAGAGCGTGTTTCCCTGCAGTGGAGAACCAGCTTGCTGAAGAGTAGGGGAGGGAGACGTGGCTGGGGAGCTGCAAATGCCGCTGGGACAAAAGCTTCCCCATCCTTCGTCAGAGAGGAGTCTCCAGCTGTGCTTTACCTGGGCAGAGTGTGTTTCCCTGCAGTGGAGAACCAGCTTGCTGAAGAGTAGGGGAGGGAGACGTGGCTAGGGAGCTGCAAATGCCGCTGGGACAAAAGCTTCCCCATCCTTCGTCAGAGAGGAGTCTCCAGACTGTTCTCCTTGACTAGCTTCCACGTCTATAACCTGCATCAGAAGAATGGCTTCACCTGCATGCTCATTGGAGAGATCTTTGAGCTCATGTAAGTGCAGGTTCCTGCTCTGTTGTGGCTCTGGCAGCTGCTGATGAGCAGCCACAGAAGTCAGCTGAGCTGTAGCTGGGTGGGCAGGAGGGTTCCCTTTACAGTTGTCCTGTCTCCCCTTCATTAGGATTTTCCGTGCCCCAAACCTGCATTACACTCTGAAGAACTGGTGCCCTTGAGCTTTCCTGCTGCTATGACTGTGGGAATGCATTTCCATGACACATGACCCTGCCTGCTTCACATTTTGGGGGCCGAAGGGCAATTCCCTCAAGCCTGCTGCTTTTTTTCACAGGCAGTTCATCTTTGTGGTGGCATTCACCACCTTTCTTATCAGCTGCGTTGATTATGACATCCTCTTTGCCAACAAAGCAGTAAATCACAGCCAGCATCCCAGTGAGCCCATTAAGGTGACTCTGCCAGATGCCTTCCTGCCTCCAAATGTCTGCAGTGCAAGGTAAAGGCAGTGGAGGGCATGTTAGCCACCTCGCTTGCTTTCTCAGGTCCTCAGGGTGCCTGCCTGGGCTTGTCTCCCACTGCTTGCTTCTTCTTGCTTGCAGAATCCAGGCAAACAGCTTCCTCATCTGCATCCTGGTGATAGCTGGGGTTTTCTGGATCCATCGACTTGTCAAATTTATCTACAACATTTGCTGCTACTGGGAGATTCACTCTTTCTACATCAATGCCCTCAAAATCCCGATGGTAAGTAGCTGGGCCAGGGGCCGCTAAGGGACACGGGAGGCATTTGCTGAGCGGTGAGAAGCAGCTTACCTTCACTCCTCTTTGGAGCCAGCTTCTCCGGGAGATCTGTACCTAGCGCTCTTCCGTCTGCTCCATAAGGATACGTCTCCTTTCAGCCTCTTCTCCAGCAGCCAACTTATTCCACGTTAACCCCTCTCTGCCCAGCCTGCCTCTCTGCCTGCTGGCACACGCCTCTGCCATCTGCCACCCAATATGTTTATTCTTCGGCGATGGCCTTTTCTGTGATACCTTTCAACAGAGAAGCCATAAGCGAGGATATCCTTGTACCTCCCTGGGTTGTGGACAACGTCATCTTCCTTGTTTACTTGGGGGGGAAACTGAGGCATGGAGGTACCTAGTTGGTGAAGACCACACTGGAGATCAGGGGTTTGAGGCTTGCACATATATCTTAGTCGAGTCCTTGCTCTGATGGACAACATTAAAAGGTGTGTGTGTGTGCGCGCGTCCTTTGAGGAGAAGCTGTGTCTTTGGAGGTGGGGTGAGCCAGGACGCTTGGTTTGTCCCCAGCTTTTCTACAGGCTCCCTCTGGGACACTGCTTAAGTCTGTTCCCCTGTTTGTGTCTCCCTACTGACTCCAAATGGCAGCTCTGGGAGGACCCATGGGAGCCTGGAGCTGTGTTAGTGCCTCCAAGGCAGCTGCATGTGAGTGGCTGGGAAATAGTCATCTGTGCTAATCTAGGGATAAAGGGCACTGTGGCAAGGTATGGGTTTTTCTTGCTGCAGGCTGAAGTGGTGCAGGGAGGTGCCTTGTGTCCTGGTGCTCCATGTGCTTAGTCAGCACCCGGAGGCGTGCGCTGGGCCCTGCTGTTTTTGAGTGGGCTCAGCCCAGCTTCTGTCCCTGGACGCATCCTGCCCCTAACCTTGCTGCTTTCTCCCTTCCAGTCCACCCTGCCGTACTACACCTGGCAGGAGGTCCAGGCCCGCATCGTGCAGATCCAGAAGGAGCACCAGATCTGCATTCACAAGAAGGAGCTGACAGAGCTGGACATCTACCACCGCATCCTCCGCTTCAAGAACTACATGGTGGCCATGGTGAACAAGTCGCTGCTGCCTATCCGTTTCCGCCTACCCCTTCTGGGAGACACCGTCTTCTACACACGTGGGCTCAAGTACAACTTTGAGCTCATTTTCTTCTGGGGGCCTGGCTCCCTCTTTGAGAATGAGTGGAGCCTGAAGGCTGAGTACAAGCGGGCTGGGAACCGCCTGGAGCTGGCTGAGAAGCTCAGCACTCGCATCCTCTGGATTGGCATTGCTAACTTCCTCCTCTGCCCCCTCATCCTCATCTGGCAGATCCTCTATGCCTTCTTCAGCTACACGGAGATCCTGAAACGGGAGCCGGGCAGCCTGGGTGCCCGCTGCTGGTCTCTCTATGGCCGCTGTTACCTCCGTCACTTCAATGAGCTGGACCACGAACTGCACTCACGCCTCAGCAAGGGGTACAAGCCAGCTTCCAAGTACATGAACTGCTTTATCTCCCCACTCCTCACCATCGTGGCCAAGAATGTGGCCTTCTTTGCTGGCTCCATCCTGGCTGTGCTCATCGCTCTCACCATCTATGATGAGGATGTGCTGGCGGTCGAGCATGTCCTGACCACGGTCACCCTGCTCGGGGTGGGCATCACAGTGTGCAGGTGAGGTGGGTCTGTGCTGCCCCTGTGCTTCTGGCAATGCTGTGGGGAGCAGTGGGGCTGACAACCATCCATAAACATGCTCTTTGGTTGCAAGTGGATGTGAATCTGCCTGAGTGAAGGGCACGGCAGGGTAGATTCAGGGGCCTGCAGGAGAAGGGGTGGTCTTCGGTGCAGTGGTTGTATGATATGAGTGGTGTTGCTGGAGCTATACAGCAACACCCCAGGGCTGGGCTGGCAGAAAGGTTTGGCTTAGGAGTGAAGGCTACAGGCAGAGCTGTGATACGGGCCAGTCACCCTACCCTCCCAGGATGAGATCACCCAGGAACTGAGGTGTGATGCTCTGATGTTTCCCTGTCCTGTCCTACAGGTCTTTCATCCCCGACCAGCACCTGGTGTTTTGCCCAGAGCAGCTGCTGCGAGTCATCCTGGCACACATCCACTACATGCCTGACCACTGGCAGGGCAATGCCCACCGCTATGAGACGAGGGACGAGTTTGCCCAGCTCTTCCAGTACAAAGCGGTGAGCTTGGCTTGCATGGGGCTGGGATGGGGACTCGCCCCCATCCATGCAGGAGGGAGAAGCTGCCGGAGAGCTGAGCAGCTCCTGGGCTGGCAGAGGAACAAGGCAGCTTTCTCGGAGACCCTGCCCTGGAAGATAGAGGGCTGGAGCTGGGGGCTGGCTTTGGGATTGTGGGTTTTTTGACATCCTCAGGCTTGTGCTGAGCCCATTATCTCTGTGCTCAGGTCTTCATTCTGGAGGAGCTCCTGAGTCCCATCGTTACCCCCCTGATCCTCATCGTCTGCCTGCGGCCCAAGTCCTTGGACATCGTTGACTTCTTCCGCAACTTCACCGTGGAGGTGGTGGGTGTGGGTGACACCTGCTCCTTTGCCCAGATGGATGTGCGCCAGCATGGCCACCCGGCGGTAGGTTGTGGGTGTCTGGTCCTTCAGATCCATGAGAGGCTGTAACTCACTACTCCTGGCAGCCAACAGCCCAGCCCAGCTACCTGCCTCTCTGCTGGGTGTCTGGGGCTGCCAACACAGGTCATCAGCCCCATAAGGCTTTTGTGGCCCAGCTGTTGTTATTAACCTGGTATTTTGTGAACCAGGCTTTGCCATTTCATTATTTTATGTCCTTGCCTGTCTTCACAACCAAGAGTCCTGTGTCCTCAGGAAAGAGGAATGGGGATATTTGGACATTTAGAAAGCATGACCACTGAGAACTGACTTAAAGAAGCTGGGCTACTTGTGCCCAGGAGAGAGGTAGCCTCAGGGAGATGGGAAGCATTTTCCATTACGTAAAATCTAGTGTGGTGGGAGAGAGGATCCATATATTCCCTGTGCCTGGGAATTTAGGTTATTTGTCACAAAAGACTCCCTAGTGACAGGGCCATGAACTAGGGAGGGGGTAGACTCACTCTGGCAGGAAGCTTTTAAGAACAGTCATTTGTTGACTGTAATCGCTCCTGCTGCGAGCTGGTGAGAGCAAGACGAGGCTTTCAGCTCAGTATTTTGTGACTAGTCTCTGTCTCCAGTTCCCTTGCAGCG
Source organism: Pandion haliaetus (assembly GCA_013401275.1). NCBI lineage: Eukaryota > Metazoa > Chordata > Aves > Accipitriformes > Pandionidae > Pandion > Pandion haliaetus. The sequence continues at coordinate 43,787 of VYZV01010175.1, forward strand.
ATGCACATTCTGGGGTGGAGGTGGAAGATGCTGTGCTTGCTGCTTCTTCCCCAGGTTGTGAGGGCTGAACTATTATGAGCCTTTTGGTGTAACGCCTGCTACATGTGGAGCCGTGGCCCAGCTTCTGCTGGGTGTTGCGTGCTTTGCCCAGACTGATGGCAGGATTCCCAGGCCTGGTAGGGGTGTAAACCAGATCCTGTCCCTCATTACCTGTCTGTGCTCCGCAGTGGATGTCAGCAGGAAAGACGGAGGCCTCCATTTACCAGCAGGCCGAGGATGGCAAGACGGAGCTGTCCCTCATGCACTTTGCCATCACCAACCCCAAGTGGCAGCCGCCCCGTGAGAGCACAGCCTTCATCGGTTTCCTGAAGGAGCGGGTGCACCGGGACAGCAGCGTGGCGCTGGCTCAGCAGGCTGTGCTCCCTGAAAACGCCCTCTTTAGCTCCATCCAGTCCCTGCAGTCGGAGTCAGAGGTGCCCAGGCTGGGGAGGATGTGGGGTGTTCTTGGGGTGCTTGCTGGGTGCTGGCAAACTGATAATCAGGTGGTCTGGGCAATTTTGCCCTTGCCTGGGCTGTATCTGGAGATGCAAATGTGATATATCAGCACTAGTTGGGGTGCTTCTGAGTTTCTAGAGAAGGCAGCAGGCTGTCCTGTGGCCCTGTGAGGTGGGAGAGAGGCTGAGAGAGCTGAGGTACCTCAGTTCTGTGTTGTTGCTGGGGATCAGGTCTCTAAGCCTGCACAGGACAGTGATTCTCTCCCTTTCAACTCTGCAGCCTCACAGCCTGATTGCTAATGTGATAGCGGGCTCCTCAGCACTGGGCTTCCACATGGGCCGGGACGGACAGGTCTCTCGCCACCTCTCCGAAGTGGCCTCGGCCCTGCGCTCCTTCTCCCCGCTTCAGTCTGCCCAGCAGCCTCCCAGTGGCTTCCAGACGGTGGGAAGGGATGGAGACGGAGCCCAGCCTCGCGGCGCCAGTGCCATGACAGCTTCTGGGTAAGCTGCAGGCTGGAGAGGGGTGGCCAGCCACTTTGCAAATGCCTTAAACCCTTATCCGATTGCCATCCTGTTGTCCTAGGTGCATGGTGGCATTTGTCTCTGCAGCCTGGAACAGCAAGGGACACGTTCATAAGCAGAGTTAGGCCCAGGTGCTTAGGCTGGTCCCAAAGGACAGTGTGGGGTTCTGGTGTTCTTCTGTAGGTACCACTGTGGTGAGAAACCCCTGGTAGGGAAGAGGCAGTGCCATAGCAGGGCTGGTCACCTTGTGCATCTGGGGAGATGCTACAGAGGGCCTGTTCCTACCCATCCAGAAGTGGATCTCTGCAAGCCTGACATAAGAGCAGAGAGGGTCTGGGTGGTGTGGGGGACACCTGAGCAGCAAACACACTTGTGTGTCCCATGGCAGTGCCGATGCGAGGACCGTGAGCTCGGGGAGCAGCGCCTGGGAGGGTCAGCTACAGAGCATGATCCTGTCGGAGTACGCCTCCACTGAGATGAGTCTTCATGCACTCTACATGCACGAGGTGAGCAGCCTGGAGCTGGGCCAGCCAGGGGGGTGTGGGGTCAGGGCAGACAGGACTGGTGTACCCTGTCTAGAGTGACTGGGATACCAATGTGAGTGCGAGCTGACACCAGTGTGTGTACAGTGCTGGGGAGAGGGTGTGTTTGGGCGTCTGGACTCTCCCGCGCAGCTGACTCACTCGTGTTTTGGCCTGCAGTTGCACAAGCAGCACGCCCAGCTGGAGCCTGAGCGGCACACTTGGCACCGTCGAGAGAGCGATGAGAGCGGGGAGAGCGCCCATGAGGAGCTGGACGCTCAGCGGGGTGCCCCCGTCCCCATCCCTCGCTCTGCCAGCTACCCCTTCTCCTCGCCACGGCAGCCTGCCGAGGAGACAGCCACACTGCAGACGGGCTTTCAGCGGCGATATGGTGGCATCACAGGTATGGGAGCCAGGGTGGAGGTCTGAGCTCCAGGTCAAAGCCCCATATCTAATGTCCTGTATGGACTGGCATGAGCAGCCTGCCTACCCCTGAAGACTGACAGTCCCCCAAGTAGCTAATCTTCCTCCTTGCCTCTCTTGCAGACCCGGGCACAGTACACAGAGCTCCATCGCACTTCTCCCGCCTCCCTCTGGGAGGCTGGGCTGAGGACGGGCAGTCAGCGAGACACCCAGAGCCCGTGCCAGAGGAGAGCTCAGAGGATGAGCTTCCACCACAGATCCACAAGGTAGGGGTGAAGGCTGTGGCTGAGGGAGGAAACATGTACTCGGGATGGTCCCGATAGGTGCCACATCCCCTCTCTGTCTTGCAGGTATAGCCTTGTAGACTGGGGATCTTGTGGGGGTTGCAGACTGGGAGCTGCCTGGGCAGCAGGATGTGGCATCAGCCTGATTCTTCTCCCGTCCTGAGTGGACAGGATAGTCCCGGGCTCCATTTTGTTGCCATCAATTGCCGAAGAGACAAAACTGCCAGGCCAGCGGCTTTGCGGTGGCACCTTGTGTCCAGCCGTGTGTCAAGTCAACGCCACTCTGACTCTTGTGGGGTGAATGCGTGTGTGAGTACATACATGTGTCTGTGTTCACATCTGTGTCGTCCGTGTCGGAGGATCGCTGCAGAGCCTGCAAAAGCTGACGTGACAGGACTAGCAGTGGGGAGCTGTGGACTGGCTTGGAGGTGGCAGCAGCAGCTGCTGTTCGAAGGGATGTGAGATGGCAGTAGCTCCAGATGTCCTCCCGGAGCTGGGACCTGCCTCCAAAATGAAGGCAGGCACTGTTGAGCGGGGTCTAGTTCAGCCTGTAGCACCACACCTGCCCGGCCTGCAGCCCTGAGGTGCCCAGGACCATGGTCGCCCTCCCGGAGAGGACCAATGTTGTGCCCCTCAGCCTGGAGCAGGACAGCACTGGAGCAGTTGCCCACCCCTCTGCCCAAGCACCCTGCAGAGGGATGGACCCTGGCTGCTGCTGGTGTGGGTAGGGTTGGGATCTTGAGCTGGTGGGAACAGCTCTGGCCAGGATCCAGGGATGCTGCAGCTCTTCCCTGACTCTCACAACAGCTGGCCCTTCCCCTGCACACAAGGAAGAGTCAGTGGGGTGAAAGTCCTGGGTCACTGATGTCCCTCCCAGCTGGTAGCCTCTGTGCTGTACCTCTGGGCTAGGGCAGCATCCTCCCCACTGCACAGTGCCGGTGGGATGTGGGCTGCTAGCAGGCCCTCCTGCAGTGCCAAAGAGACTCCAGTGTGGGGCAACCTGGCACTTCCCGGGAGAGCTCGCAGCCCCCTCGGAGCCCACCCTGAAGGTCTTGTGCTCTGTGTATTGATTCCCTTACCCCAGGCGTGATAAAGGCCTTCTCCCCATGCTCAGGCTGTGGTGCATCGGGTCTGTCCTGATGCGGCCGTTTCTGTGGTATCGGGCCTTTCCTCTTCCCCAAGCAAAGGCTTCAGTGTGTCTTGCATCTCACCCAGGGGCTCCCAGCTCCTCCTTCCCTCCTGAAACCATCCTTTTGCTTGCACCATGGCTTCAGCTGCTGTGGGGACCATATACCAAGCAGCTGGCTCGTGCCTGGCAGAGCAAGGAGGGGTGCCCTGAACCCAGAAGGGAGAGGCAAGCCCGAGCCCAGCCTTCGGGTGGTAGGGGGAAGATCAGGATCCCAGCTGTGTAGCCTGGCCTCAGCCAAGACCTTCTCACCATTGTTCTGGTTTCCCTCTCTTCTCTTCCAGCGGCAGCTTGTGAGGATCTGCATCCCGGCTAACCCCCACCAGGCTTTGCTTTCCCCTCCCTCCCTTCCTCCCTTTGCCTCTGGCAGGGACTGCTTGCTTTTGCCATGACCTCCGTGAGCACCGCAGGCCCTCCTCTGCTGTCCCTGGAGTCCAGGGCTGCCTCTTCACCTGCCAGGGCTATCACCCTCTACCCTTTGAGCCTGGGCTGGGTGCATGCCGAGCCACCTGCTCCCAGGGGTACATGCACCCAGGTAGCCAGGGTGTGAGCAGGGTCAGGGTGCTCCTGCAGTGGCAAGCCCTTTTGGGGTGGTGGGCTCCCTGCTGCAATGGGGAGGGATGGACCAGAGCTGTGACTGCTCTGGGGTCCGTAAGAGACCAAACAGAGTGCTCTAAAGCAGAGCTTGGGATGGGGATCAGCTCTTCACTGCTGGGGCCAGGACTGAGCTGGGCAGGGGGTCCATGGACCTGGGTGCTGCTGGGGTCCTCCCAAGGAAGAATAGCTGCAACAACCCCACAGCAGCTCTGGCTCTTGGGGCTGTCATGGCACGTGAAAGGAAAGTGAAAGCAAATCTCCCAGAAACCCAAGGTTTCCCGTGGCTTCCCCTTGGGGGCGTGGTGGTGTGTGTGAGCCTCCCTGGGGCTGCGGGACACTGCATCTGGGCTTCCTGGGGGATTTGCTGCTGATCGCTAAGCTGGGGCGGGGGGCAAAGTGTGGGCCTTTCCCTGGGCTGGCAGGAGGGAGACGCCGGGCAAGAGCAGGCCCGAGTCCTTCCCGCATGTTGTGCTTGTGTTGTCGGTGTCCCATGTGCATGGCGAGCCACTCTTCCTCATCTCCTCCTGGGGCGTGCGGGCACAGGGGTCCCCGGGGAGTGCGGTATCACACCGCTCCCCCCCACCCCACCCCGTGCCCTCGCTGTACAGCTGCATAGCCGTCTAATAAAGATGGGCTGTATCATCCCTGCCCGCGTCCGAGTCTCCCTTCACCCCACGGTGCTGTGCAGCCCACCTGGACCCGGCCACGGTGCCAGGGACCAAGGAGGCTGGATGAGCTGGTGCCTGCGATGGCAGCAGGAGGCCGCGAGGTGCCTGCTGGCTGCTCCTGCTGGGCTGGCAGCTCCACGGACCTCAGTCCTGGCCGGCCGTGGGCCCCGGGGGTGGGGGAGGCAGGAGCTATATTTATCCCTGGGAGGGCAGCGCCCCGTCCTGCCTGACCTCTACGGCGGGCAGGGCTCCCGCTGGGGCGGCGGGGGCTATCTCGGCACCGCAGGGCCGGGCTGGCAGCGGCGATAAGCGGGAGCGGGGCATCTCGCCACGGCTTCGGGGACACCCCC
>VYZV01010175.1:62265-76916 GCA_013401275.1 Pandion haliaetus
GCCCCGCCCCGCGGCTCCCCCCCGGCAGCTCCAGGGAGCCCGACCCCGGCGGCGGAGCGGACGGGAAGGCTGGGGGCAAGGGGGAGCCCAGGAGGGCCAGCGGCAGGCAGCCGGGGGCGAGCAGCGGAGCCATCCTGCTCCGGACCTGCCAGCAACAGGCGAGACTTCCCGGGCGGGACAGTTTATACTCGGGGAGTTTCCCTCCATCCTCCTCCCACCGCCTCCCCAGCCCCAAACGAGACACAAAACATGGATCCTTCGTTGTGTAACAGAGCTCCTGGCTCTCTTCAAGCCACTTCAAAGCCTTCAGGTGCCATGGCACTGATGCCCGGCTCGGCACAGAAGGGGTGCAGGGGGAAGGGGTGCCAGCAGGGTCAGCGGTGCGGACGGCGAGAGAGGCCACGGCAGGAAGAAACAGGAGTACTAAACAGGGCCAGGAGCGAATTTCATTAATTGCAAAAAACTCCGCAGCCACCCAGTAGCAGAACTCAAATCAGACAGGCAAAAAACAGGTATCGCCCGACACCCTGTTCCAGCAGTGACGTGAAAGATGGTTAACGGGTTACAGAAGGGGTCTCTTCGCTGCACAGCGCCCATCTTCTTTAGTCCCCTTACTGGTACCCTCCCCTCCAAAGACCTCTTTCCCTCCGCTAGCCCGTTTGACTGTGCACCCCATCCCTCCCCCCAAACGAAACCAATGAAAGTTAAAATTATTTACACTTTGAGCCATTTAAAAACCCAATAAAATAAGATTGCATATGTCCTACTGGGGATGTGGGTATTAGCAGCAGCTACAGCTAGCTTGGTACTCTGCGTGCAAAACGAAAGACAAACAGAAGACAGACCAAAATACTGCACCATTACTAGGAAGCGTTTGCTGGGGTTGGTGTTTCGATTGTGGTGTAAGGCTTCTAGGAGCCGGCTCTTCCCCAGCCGCAGGGCAGGGGTGTCTCCCACTCAGCCAGCGAAGGCCGGGCTCTAGAAGGATGGAAAGGATTCGTTATTCCAGACACAGCACATTAACACTGACGAGTTTCCATCCCAGTCAACACAAACATCTAAAAACCCACTGCGTGTTCACCGTGCAAGTTCTTCCTTTTTTCCAGTGTCGATGGAGGAAAAGGGGGTGCATGAAGAAGACCTAAGACATAGATGCCGCTGTCATCACTGCCTCCTCCTCATCTCCTTGCTTTGGCAGCTCAGCAAGCGTGGGAGAGGGGGGAGCTGGAGCGGCAGGAGACTCTTGTGCCTCCTGCTCCTCTCCAAGCCCCAGCTCTACATCCATTTGCTCCAGCTCCCCCTGATCCAGTAGCTCAAAGTCATCTGCTTCCTCCTCATCCTCTGGTGAAGCTGCTGTCTCTGTCTCCACCGCTTCACTCTCCGACAGCTCTGCTTGGAAGCTCAGTTTCTCTTCGGGCTCAGTGGGGAGGAACTCGGAGAGGGAGGGCCCCTCACTGGCCTCCGAGGACCGCAGCAGGGCAGAGAGGGTGTTCTGCACTGCCGTGGTAATGGCAGTGGTGACGATCTCCTCGCTCAGCGTGTCAATGCAGATGCCCAGGCCTGGGGCAGGGACAGTCTTTGGCTCTGCATTGCCTCCTGCCACTTGCCCACTCCCATTGAAGTGCGTATTTACAAAATGGAGAGGAGACGCTAGGCGAAGGATGGAGAGATCAGAGTCCGCGGCCTCCTTCTCTGCCGAGTCCAGCTCACGGGCAGCGTGGGCAAGCTCAGGACCCAGAGGCACACCAAATGCGTCTTCATCGCTCTGTGGTCCCAGGTCTCTGGAATGGTATTCTTCCACGGAGGGAAACTCTGCCAGGTCCTTGGAAAACGACTCCTCTGGCTCACTGTGCAGGCTCTGCTGATCCAGGTCTGAAAGGCACCAGCATTAAGGCACAGGTCCCCTCACCTCGACCCAGGGCACTGACACCTCCCACCCACCTCCCCCCAGCTGACAAACCAGGGCTTACTTTTGGGCACCCTCCCAGCTCTGGGAGCACAGCAGGAAGGGGTCTGCAGTTATTCCCTTCTCCCAGTGGTGCAAGTCACGTGGAGTGTCCCTTTTCTCATCCTGTTCTGTGTCTTCTGTGCTCGGAGAGGAATTCCTTCTCCAGCTCACGCTCTCTGCATCTAAAGCCTTCCAGTAACACCCACAGGGTCAGGGAAATTGTGCTTGCAGCACGTCACCTGCCTGTTCCTCCTAACACTCAAGTGACCACATCCGAGTGGTTACCTTCACGTTCCTCACCACTGAGTCTTTCTCTGAGCTTGTAGGCCTGGCAGGGTGGAGTGTCTGACCTGTTTCACCCAGCATCACAGATGGGTGTGTGACTATACTATGCAATTATTTCTGTGGGACTTTGTGGGGCAGTAATCAGAGGCAGATGTTCACTCAGGACCAGCTCATGGTCAGCCATGAAGCCAGGGCATGCTGCGCTGCTATTACTGCTTGTTCCTTTCAGTGCTCTTCCCCTTGCAAATAGCTGGGTTCTCTCCCTGTCCTCCCATTTGGAGGGTCAGTTGTTCTGGGATAAAACACCCAGGGTGAGGAAGGGAGCAAGGTGTCCCATCTCATACCTTCAGAAACATCCGTCAGCTGTGGGGTGGTAGCCCTTGAGACAGAAAAGCCCCCACTCTCCAGGATGGAAGCCTCCTCATCAGAGAGCTCAGAATCTGTGATTGACAGTGCCAGGGCAGTCTTCTTTACATCCACCTATATGGGATGAAGGCAGAGGGACAAATTCCTGGGTGTCTGACTACTAGTGCTGCCTATGTGCACCTCTGCACAAGCCAGAGCTTCCAGGCAGAAGTGCTTGCTGGAGGGACAGTATGAAAGCAGGAGAGGGCTGGGCAAAGTGCTCATTGCACTGCCAGGGAAGGACAGCCTCAGCTCACTGGCTTTCCTGCAATAATTCACTGCCTGAAGCTTTGCCTGCTCTCAGTGAAGAACCTGAAAGAGCCCGCACAAGATGGGATCAGCCTGTAGGAGTCTCAGGCGGCTTTCATCCTTCTTCCTCTCCTGGGATCACCAAGGAGCAGAACACCCCTTCCCTTTTGCATTCACGCTGAGTCCAGTGAAACCTTCTACAAGTAAGAGCAGTTCAAGTATCTGCATTCCTTTGGAAGCTGAAGCTTCCCACCTCACAGCCCACCTACATGCCCGGAGCTCCTGTAAACGAAGACACTTGGTCCGCTCCTGCGGTGCACATATAGAAAGGTCACACCCAGTCTGACTGAGAACACGAACTGTGTAAGAGACACTAGTGCTGCTCATCAACCTTTTCCAGTGGTGAGCCTCTGCATATTACACCAGGAGAGTCGGTTTCTTTAGGAGACACTCACATTCTCTGAGCATGAAGCGCAACCATCAAAGCAATTCTGCAGGTCAGCAGGAGGCTGGAGCATGGCTTGCCGTCTTGCTACTGCATCACCAGCCCTGTGGCACTGAATTCTCAATACCCAGATTGGAGACAACAGCCTTCATCAAACAAATACCCATCTCCCCTTGGGATTCTGCAAATAAGCAACTTGTTGCTCTGCTGTTTGTTATCAGTGCAGCTGTACTCAGACCACCCATTGCCTCTCAAGCTGCTACAGACCAGACAGGAGGGACTGGTTCCTGCTCAGCTCTTTGTGCTCTTACCACTGGGGAGAAGCCTGACAACTCTGCCTCACTCTCACTCTCCGTCTCTGCTGTTGGCTCATCACCTGCTGCAGGCTCACTCTTCCCTTGTCGCTCTATGAGAAAGAGAAGAAAGGCTTTACATGAGACTGAAGGAATTTTATGCCTTTATACATCACTTTCCCACTACTTCTACTACCCTGTGAAACTGCACAGGTTTCCCAGAAACAGAGACAACTGCAACCTCTTGCTTTCATTTGCTGTTCCCAGGATCACTGGCCCAGTTGCTCTCCCCATAACCCTCAGGTTTCAGCCTGTTTTCCCCTGCTCTGCTGCAGCTTTTCACCATGCAGTGTTGGCAGACGTGCTCTCCCATTGTCCCTTTACTAGGGCTCCACCCTGGGAGTATGGCACCAGAAAGAGTTAAGAGAGAAGATGGGTCCTTACTCTTCTTCTCGTGCTTGTGGTGCAGCGTCTCTGCCTTCATACTGTAGTCCAGTTTCATCAGGACAGGCTCCAAACGTGTGTACATCCTCTGGATCAGCTCATGGTAGACCACCAGGGGCCAGAGCAGAATGCTGAGCACTGTGGACACAGGATGCAGGGAGCGTGAGAGACAGACCAAGCACAACCCAGCTCTTCAGAGCACACCAGCAAGAAGAACTGCATCAAGGGAAGTACAGTTGAATGGCACTTGCTTTCCCATCTGACTCTGCCTAAAATCCTCATCCATGGCTATTCTTACTCATTCCAAAGCTGCTTGATCAACCAGGTTTTCCTAACAGATCTCTGTTAGGTTACAGATTTATGTTAAGATGAAGGGTAAGCCCTCCTCTTCAGCCACTGCATCCCAGCCCCAACATGCAATAGAGGCCCTGAAATGAGGTTACTAAAACTAAAAATCACCAGAGCTTTTATAAGGGTAGCAGCATACAGCTCATATGTAGATGCGCTAGCAGCAGATCACCTGAACAGTCTTCTGAGTTAGCAGGGACTCAGAAAGCAGTGAAAAAGGTCTTATTTACCAAATATGCAGCTTCTTTAACAACTCTCTCGATAAGGATTTGCCCACTCGAGGAACTGAGAGACTGCAGCTTTCTGCTTCCCTGGAGCCTCACCAGCACAGCCCCAGGCATGGGTAGAAGAGGAAAGCAATGTTTTAGCGACAGCTCCCTCTCCTGACTTTGCCATTGTACTGCATGCACGCACTTCAAGAGACTTTGCAGAGCCCATTGCCTGTATTGATTAATCATCTAGCACACATCCCCTTAAGAAAACCACAAATATGCTTCTACCAGCGTATCAACAGCACAGTTAGGTCATGTTTCAGCTTAGGTCAGACAAGAGAGTTGCTTATACTCACAAATGATGTAGGAGATCATTATGCCTGGAACATAGTGTCCAACTACAGCCAGAATCAGGCAGCCTGAACACACACTCATGCAGAACTGAAGGAAGAGAGAGGAACAAACAGAAGTGACAAGAGGCAGAGATACATCTATGCAACCAGTGCAGGAAACCCAGTCAGAGCAAAATGAGGGATGCTCCTAACAAAGTCAGTACACCAGCTTTGCACTGAGTACATTCAGATGCTGACAATCACAACTCAGCTTGGTTGGGTTAAGCTGTAAGCATTAGAGGGTTCAAGCACAGGAAGACCGAGGTAACCCAACACCCCAATAAAACGAACCAAAACTTGATTTGACAGTTCTTTATGAAGTAAATTATGTCCCTTGAGGCTAGGATGGGATATTGCAAATTGCCATTTTAGAGTACATCTCTCCTGCAGAGCTCAGCACTTTTAAGAAAAGTCCGTACTGTCCTGACAAAAACAGGAAGGTGTTACAGGGTCACCAGATGCTGTGCCTCTGCTACGCCATAAACCAGCTGGCAGAAGCATTAGCAGAACCCACGCTCCCACCAGACCAGGACCTTCCTCCTCTGGAAGAAGTGGAAGTATAACGGTGCAGCCCTGATGGCTTGTCCTGCATTCTCCTGGGCAGAGGGAGAAGTGAGAACAGACACCCTGCAAGCCAGGGCATGAGTTCAGATATTGACTAAATCCAGCAATGAAGAGTTTCATTCATATTGGAAAGGGTCTACAAAAGCTAGGGCCCTCTAAGGGCTTTACTGCCAATGAATTCACGCTTTATGGGCATCTTGGTCCTGGTCTCCTACTTGCTGTAGTTGGGACAGTGTTTTAACAGAAAAGGAGTAATCAGCAGTGATAGAAACCCACTCCTTTTGGCACACTGAACCCCAGCAAGCCTGATACAATCCCAGGGGCTGGTCTGTCCTATTTTTTGTGATGGTAAGGCAACTCCTGTCTACAAACCCTTCCCAAACAACACGCATCACAGCCATCAGAACATGGTTAACGACAAGTTTCCATGCACTCAGAAAACACTGCTGCATTTGGACTTGGCAAGCCACAATCTCGGCTAGCAAAATAGGTAGGACCAGCTTAAGAATGGAGCCTGTGAAAGGGGCAGACTGTAGGCTCCCCTTTTTTCTCCCTACTCCCAACCTAAGAGCTTCCTTTGCATGCTAAGAAATAAAACTAAGTATAGCTAGCCATTCACAGATGGGGTTAAGTTCAGCTCCAGTTTACAAACACTGGAAGCCAGTTACTCATTATTTATGCTTCCCATGGCTTAGAGTCTGAAAGGAATGAACAGCAAATGTTAAACAGGGACAGCAATTGTAAAAATATTGATTTTACATTCTTCCATCTCCTAGGCCACTAGTAATGGAAAGAAAAGCCCCTGCACAGAAGGGTAGGTGTCTCCAGCTTACCTTGGAAGGATTTTGCCTCTTGTACTGTAGCAGTTCCTGCAGGTACAGCCTGAAGGTGACCCAGCTCTCTGCCAGACAGTGGCACAGCTCAGGGACACTGAGCAGATGAGGTTGTGCCCCTGAAGTCACCCCCTCACTAGAGACAGACAAGAGCAAGAAGACAATCTTTGAACATGGTCTGTTTTGTTGCGGGGTGGGGGTGTGTGTGTGGGGACACAGAACAGCTGCACTGGGAAGCAGAGATCCATACCAAAGGCTTGACAATACTGATTGCATCTTCAACTGAACTGTGGAAGACAGTTGATTTGGAGACACTTTTTTCCTTTAATCAGGAAGAGAGCCAAGAGACACCTGAGCCAAGCAGCAGCAGCAGACACTATGCCACAGCATCCCCATGCCACAAGCCCATGATGCAAAGGGGTTTACTCAAAGCCACACAGACAGAAGCGCTCGACGTCAAACTAGTTACGTGGCCTGCTCTGGCACCACATCTGAGGTAGCCAGAGTGTGGTGCTCAGACATATAACCATGGCCAAGCGCAGCATGCAAGCTACGCCACCACTGACAGCACGTATGGCCTGCAAAAGTCAGTCTTGGGGATTTCCTTCTCTCTGAAGGATTCTTAAAATAGTCCAGGACAGATCCAGGGAAGAAACCTGAGAGTTCCTAACATCAGAAGCACTTGAGCTTTATTGCTACTGAAAGAACACTAGCTTTCCCCAGAGTCTCAAACTGTGGCTCCTGAGCTGATAAGCAGCTCCCAGTGCAGGAGAAACCGCTACCAATGTTTCACAGCAGGAGCCAGGCAGTCTATCGACAACAGCAAAAAGAGCAGGTGAGATCACCACACTAAATTAAGGCTCTTCCCTACTCTCCCCTCTCACCAAAAAACACATCAGTGAGCTTACCTCTCCCCTCCCGGCTCCTCCGATGGCTGTGCTGTAGAGAGAACACAGCAGATTAGTCAGCCAAGTGAAAAATACAACCCGACATTTTTACCACTTGAACAGAGAAGAGCTGGAGATGTATCATCCTTAGCTGGGGATGCACCCTGGGGACCTTCTTCGTGCTCTCACGCAAGCAGGAATCACTGGCTTAAGAGTTTGAGCTGCGCAGGCTTCAGTGAAGCATGCCTGGAGACTTGGAGCAGCCAGAGCACTGGTCTCAGGGTGCCCCAGCATACCTTGCAACCTGTGTTGACAAACATGCGGCATGACATTTGTATCCAAGGTGCACCCTGCTGCTAGCACGTGGACTCCCTGCTGCAGGGATCGCACAGCTTGCCCCGGTGTCCCACGCGTCTGGGCAGTGCCATCCCTGGGGAAGCTGCCTAGCCCTTGTCATTCTCAGAGGGCTGCCAGCATGGTTCCTGAGCAGGGCAAAGCTTCAGCTCCCCCCTTGGAGCTCAACATGGCACTAGGAGGTCTGAGCTGCATTTCCCACTGACGAGCCCAGACCACAGTCCCTGGCAGGATGCTGTGTACAAATGCCAGAGATCTCCCTGCTGTCTCTATCCTTTCCCACAGAATTAAGCAACAAATAGCAGTCTCATGTATAATTATCTAATTTTAGGGCTCTTATGTCCCCTGACAGCCCTTTGTGCCAGGCACAGATATAACTACACTCCTAAGGTCTGGCAGTCTGGATAAGAGCAAGGGAAAGCTTCTCCCATTCTTCTCTGCATCCAACCCAGCGATGATCAAACAGGGACTACTGAAGGGAGGAGCAGTGCACTACTGAAGGGAGGAGCGGTGTTTCAATGGCAGAGGTCACAGATTATTATGCTCTGCCTTTATCTAGAGGAAAAAACCCCCAAATATTTCTATGACAGCTGGAAGTCAGGAGCCTGGCTGCCCACGGATTTGGATGTCCTCGCTAGCTGACTAGTGTCTGAGGATGTACAGGGCTCAACCAAAGCTCGTGCAGCAACATAGTCTTTGTAAGTCTCCTGTGTTTAACACACCCTGATCATGCTCTAAAGGCCCCTTGAGGTCTACCCTCCTCCACCTGTCAGCCTAATGTCCTAAAGCTGGTAGGGACAGATACGTCTTTGATGCTGTCTGGCCAACAGCAAACTTGGTTCAGGCCATCCAAGAGGTTCTAAAAATCAGTGGGACCCTATCCCCCACACTGCATGTCACCACATAAACAGGACTAAGATAAAGGTAGGGAGTTTATGTTCTAAGTCCAGGCTACTTGTTGGAAACGGGCTTAAAAACGCAACATGAGCAAAAAGGGGTTTGAATCCTCCCTGGAATCATCAGCCAGATGCAAAGCCCAAGGGCAACAACAACTCCCCCAGGGAAACACACAGAAGAGGTGAACATCCATCACTGCCAACACCCAGTGAGACTTCAGACTCCATTTCAAGCCACGGAAGAGAGCAACTGCTTGTAGCAGCCTTGCCACCATTCTCCCAAGACACAGGTTGTTGGGCCAAGTATGTCAGACTCCTCCTACCCCTGCAGGCGCTGCACCAGCTGGCTTGCACAGTGCAGTGGAGCGGGAGGCCATCCGCCCAGGGGAAGTGATTCTTTGAGAGCGTGACCCAGATTTCCAGTAATCGGGCCTGACAAGAAGAGTCAACTGCTCTCAGATGGGGCTGCCCATCCGCTCCTCTGCCCATGGCTGTTCGGCAAGGTGGCTGGGGCAGCTGGCAAGCATTGCTCACAAAGGGAGCTTGGGGTGCAAAATGAGTATTATGGACGCAGCTCCACCCCCCCCCCCCCCCCCCAGGTTCTCTCACGTTCCCGCCGTTGCTGTATTTTGTTATTGTGCTCAGGAATCTAAAGCTGCTTAACTGCAGCACGCAGAAATCCAGCTGTATCTCAAAGCCTCATCTATTACCTGCACTAAATCACCAAATAAATTACATTTGGCACTGGTCAGTCTGTGATGGCTGGCTATAGTGGTTGTACCAGCTACAAAACAAGGTGCTGGGATGCTTGCCATACTCTGCTGGACAGATATACCACCAACACAGCAAAAGGGGTGGCACAGGAACCCCACTCCTCTCCAACTGGCCGCAGTAATCCAAGCCATCCAAAATATGCCAGCAGAGGGAGTGAAACAGTTATCCTCAGTTGCTTCTGAAGGTTTCAGAGACACTTTGGGGATCTGCAGAACATTTCAGCAGGCTACAGAGTGTTCACGTGATTTCAACTATCTGGCAAAACACAAGCTGTCTTTAAAATCAACAGTATCTTGCTTCTGTAGCAGAGTAGCCTGCCTGCTGTCCACCGCAAAGCACCAGAGTCTTACACCAGTTGGAGGAGCAGCACAACCACAAAAAACCTAGAGCGTTTTTGACAGGACACATTCACTTAGGTAAGGCTTCACTCCAACCTGTGCTGCAATACTGTCTAGCACCGGTACATCTAAGCCAGCAAGCAGAGCATCCACAGCTGGTCTCAGATCATCAATAACCAGCTGAAATCTTGCTGTTGGCATTTCACACCGGATTGTGGATTAATACAAACCACTTGACATACACCAGACTCTTCTGGGAGACCAGTCAGTCATGCAAGAGTTTAGGTTACATGTTGGTACTGACAAATTATCCTGATGAATTCCTTGGCTCTTAAAGGTTTTCAATGCTTCCTCAAGAGGCATTCTTCATTTGTGTGTAAACTTTAGCTGGAAAGCAGGGGCCCTTTTTAAGGAGCACCAACATTCAATTGCAATGCAGGCTTTGCTAAAGCTCTTCCATGCTACGCTCTCCTATGCTGACCAAAACACAGCTGCCAAACAATGGTACAGAAAACAACCCTACTTGATACCCACTTCAGGAGAAAGTGGAGGTGCTTCCTAAGTCCTTAAACAACATTTAAGTGGAACCCCACATAGAGGTGGTTACATATGAAGAAAATACCCTGCATGGGACTAAAGTATGCAGTCACTTCTGACAGGACCTAAAAAGGCTGTGCATCTCGCTGCTGTTAGTGTGTGCCTGATCATAGTGTGCAAGTAACTGCAAAATACATGCTGAGGTTTTAGCATTCCTTCAGAAGTGATGTCACAAGCAGTCACCTGAGACATACAGAACTGCCACAAGCTGAGGTTTGTGTATATACGTGCTGACTCTTGAAGGTGCAGTACTGACCTACTTCCAAAAGCTCCTGGAAAGGCTTACAGGAAGCACTGAGGAGGAAAGCCACAAAGCTACAGCTCTGCTTCAGCAGGAAGTGAGAACCACACAAGAACCCCTAAGTATTCAGCAGTGTCATCAACAGGAGGCCCCTCAGGAACACAGAGCACCGCTCCTTCCTTGCGGAGGCTGAGGAAACACGGTCCAGTGGACCATGTCG
Organism: Pandion haliaetus; assembly: GCA_013401275.1. Lineage (NCBI taxonomy): Eukaryota > Metazoa > Chordata > Aves > Accipitriformes > Pandionidae > Pandion > Pandion haliaetus. Next base: position 72,991 of record VYZV01010175.1, read on the forward strand.
AAATCAGGGCTGTGACCTAACGAGGCACATCAGAAAGGTGTCCCTGTTCTTCACTGTCAGCAGCAGAAAAGCAGCAAGGAGGGAAATATAAGGAAGAACACCACTGAGGAGCAGCTCAGTAGGATGTGCAATGACTTCTTCCAGAGCTAGTGACACAGGATGAGCCTAACCCCTGAGGGTTTTGTTTGTTTTTCTTTTTTATTCCTCACTGCTCTGCATCATATAAATAAATTTCAGTACGGATTTCCTATTTCTTCTGTGATAACACAACTTTTACAGGCCTGGTACTTGCTGGAGCGATTCTACCCCCCACCTGCCTCAATGACACCATTCTGTATTGGACACCAGGCTTTTGCATTTCTGGACATGTTTCAAGTGAGATGTTTTGGGCTGGCTTAAACTATTCCCTTAGAAAACCAATGCGAATAAGCAGAAAGTTAAATTGGCGAGTCCAGTTTAGCCACCTAGTTACTTGAACCACACAAAGCAAACAGTTTCAAGACTACAGCTGAAACATATCTAATCTTATCAGGACTTCTGTGAAAGAACCCTTTAAGTCAGTACCCTTTCAGGTCAAATAAAGGTCACCTTACAAACACACATATAGAGGGGCTTTCATTCAGAAACACTCCCTAGAGTAGGGGGGCAGGGATGGAGGGCCCCAAGCTGCCTTTGAACAGCAGCAGTAGATGCAGTAGGCAGGTCTGGGTCTGGTCATTTAATAAACTCCAATGAAGGAGGCACTCAAAGCAGACAGCAGCCAATCCATGCTTATCATCGTTATGAGGCTATTCCTCTTGTTGCTTTTGTGTTTAATGTTGGCAAAGACCCTTCAATAAATGGGAAAGATAAGCTAAATGATCAGACTCACTGATTAACTAGAGACCAGATGCTGTCCAGTACAGGTACAATACACTAACTGCCCCTGCTGTCAGACCTCATCATCTATTCTAATACCCGCCGCAATGAGAAGTGGCTCTCATCTGCTCTGCCTCTTTCAGGCCATAAGCCCACGCTGCACTTAACTAAAACCAATACACTTCAACCCCCTTGTTTCCTTCCCCTAGGTCAGCCGGCCATATATGCTCAGACCTGGAATGATCTTTTTGCCATGACATTTGCAGGAGAGAAAGGACACAGCAGAAACACTGCATCATCCCGGTCACTAGCTTCCCTGACAAGTTAGCTGGGCCCCCTTAGTCACTCCCAAAATGAGCCATTCCCAGAACTTCTCAGCTCTGGGAACAATTCCCCCCATGCCCACAGTATTAGGATACATCCTAATACTCTGACACAAATAGGCAAGAGGCAGCACCAGTACCAAAGCCTGCAGTTACAGCAGGAACAGAGCTTACATGACCTATGAGAGACCCAGGAAAGGACTGGCTGTGGCCATAGCCCAGCAGCTGGTGACACCAGAACTGTGTCACTAGCTACAGTGCTACTCATCACATACCTGAGAAATCAAACAGGAACCTGGGCTTCCACCTCTCCAGCAAGAGGACGCCAAGAAGGGACATGCTGAGGAGAAAGAGGGGTCTCAGAGAGGTGGAAGAAAACAACCTAGAAATCAAATGAGAAATTGTTAGGCAGAAAAAAGGCAGCAAGTTACTGCTCTTGACGAGCAAACAGATATGGCTCAGTGTACAGAAGAGCAGAAATATCTGACTGCTACCAGCCACTGCAGCAAGCATTGTACTCCACAGACACCCACCCCCACCACAGCACGTTCTCAAACGGCGCCTTTGCTCACCATCAGACACCTGACTACCTGCCACCTCCCAGCGCTCTCCTCCCCTGCTTCTGAGCTCCTCCTTTGGTTGTAAAACAAGGCTAATCCTCCCTTGTACGAGTACAAGTCCCTCCAAATCCTCAATGTGGAGGCTCTAGATAACATAAATACAGACTGCTGTAGCAGAAGACTGATTAAGAATCAGCCTGTTTGCTGAAAACTTACATCGTATTTGTCATCACAAGGTCCAGCATTACCTGCAGGTAACACCAAAACACATCCTGCACTTGCTGCTAGATGCCTGTTCTTTTATCACAAACTTCTCCCCATTTCATCAGAGCCTAGCACTTAAATGGTTTAGTTGCTCACTTGACTGTATCGTAAAACCTTTCACATCCCTTGTCAACACATTGGCCTGAGCCAAATGCCAGCTCACACAACACTACTCACACATAGTCGCGCAATCCCACCAACAGTTTATCTCCCCACTCCATATAGATTCAACAGCAAAGGTTCCAGAGTGGCGCTTGTGCCAGCAGTGGCTGTCTGCATTCCTCCTTTCCTCCAAGCAAGTGCATCAGCACTTCCCTCCAGCTCACAGGAGCTGTTTTTAAGTCACTCCAGAAACAAATGCCAGGGAAATGCATTCACCTTCACCCCTTTAATGAACGCTCCTTTCCAGAAAGGAAGAGCCGCTCCACTATTCTACCTTGCTCCTCTTCAGCAAGTATTTGCCAATAACTAATCTCAAATGTACCAAACAATGATCAGAGTCAGAGAGCATCTCGCCGTGCAGCACAGGGAAGGGCTGTGCTTCTCACCAAGCCACAGTCAGAGGTAGAGGACTTGGAAGTGAGATCTGCCTCACTGGACAGCACAGAACAAAAGCCGCACACTTTCCATGGGTTTACAGGACCTATGATGACCTAAACCACAATGTTTTTATCCCTTCTCATTGGACAATGATTCTGTAGCTTAACACATCAGATCTGGAAGAATTTCCTCCTGTCTGCCTCATTTATGGATTGCAGTTGAAGGATGCTGGCTGAATCCTCCATGGGACTGCAAATAATTCCTTCCGCTCCATATTTAAATCTCTCTGCTGTCCCATATTCTGGGCATCCTTTGTTCTTCTTGACCTTTTTATGCACAGTCCCTTAGCCATCATTGTCTACCAGACCTGCCATCTCACAGCATGCCTCTCCCCCTCCCAGTAACTTCAAAGCTCTGCTTTCAGACCTTTCCAGCTGGTAGAGGAGTCCAAAACCACTGAAGTACCCGGCTACCATGTACGCCTCTGATAATCGTAGGGATGAGGAAGGAGAATGTAAGCAGCCTCTTCATAGTGACTTCAAAGGTTGTTTAGTCACATACTTTTCCCTTTTCTGACTTCAGAGTCTGTCCCTTCCTATTTCATCTGCAACCAACATTTAACTCTTTCCCTGGCCAGTTTTAACCTTTTCTGCTGGGAAAGCCACTGGCTGAGAGCCTTTTTGCCAGTAAAACTGACTCACTGTTTATACAAACAAACAGGATGTTTTTCATTCCCATCCACAGCTGGGCTCTGCCACTCATGCTCCCGGCTCCCCATGCTGCTGCCCTGCCCAAGAGGCAGAGGAGAAGGGAAGGCAGGGCAGAGGGGATATGCTCGTGCCCGAACAGAGCGGCCTTGGCCTTCGTGAAAAATCAGCAACTTCCAGAAAAAAGATCAACGAGCAGAAGCGCTTAAATAAAATGCCACACGGCAGCCTGCAGCTGCGGGAGGCCACGGAGCTTACCAACCACGATTACCGGGTGAAGCGAACCGACAAAGCACGGGTACAAAAATTAACTAGAAACGTGCCTGGGCGAGCCTCCAGTTGGGCCCAGCTGCTTTTTATTATTGCGGGGCAAACCCTGCCCGAGCTCTTGGCGCTTTCTCCCCTCAGGGAGGGGCCTGTTTACGCTTGTCGGAGGAAAACAGCACGGTTGCTCCCGGCTGAGCACATCCCACGGCGTTACGGGGGGCAGCTGCCCTCAGCTTTGCTGCACGAATACAGACCGTAGGCGCCCCAGAGGCGATCGCCACCGACCCCGACGGCTCACAAGCGGCCCACCCGCCACCGCCGAGGGCCGGACGAGCAGCACCCCGACAAGCCGCCCAGCCTCCGCGGCCTCGGCGGGGCAGGCCCCGCTGCCGCCCCGGCCTCCTCCC
>VYZV01010175.1:77226-130863 GCA_013401275.1 Pandion haliaetus
CGCAGCCCACCCCGCGGCGGGGAGGGACGGCCGCGCATGCGCTCTGGGAGGGGCGGGGAGACGGGGGCTTCTGCGCAGGCGCGGCTTAGGCCACGCTCCCTGTACCGGAAGAGGAAGGCGGGCGGCGGGACTCGGCCTAGCAGAGTTTCCGCCACCTCCGCTCAGGTCACCGGTCCCGGCCTCGGAGCAGCCCGGCACCCCGGAGGGGACCCGGGCGGGATGGAGCTGGACGGGCTGCTGCTGGACGAGGAGGGTACCTTCTCCCTCAGCGGATTCCAGGAGTTCACGGTGAGTCCTCTCGGCGCACCCCTGGTGCTGCCCGGTGTCGCTGGCGCAGCCTGTCCCCAGCCCCGCACCTCCGCGGGCCCCTGGGGCGTTGCCCCCTTAATCCCAGGCCCTGAAAAGCCCCGTGTGACCGCACACCCGGACCCCTGGCTGAGTCCCTGGGGGCCCTGACGGGCCCGTTGTACTCCTAAACTGGGATGGGGTGGAGAGCCCGGTATGGGGAGTGCTCAGGATGTTTCTCACATTCCCCATGTCTGCCTGCAGTTCCTGCCCAGGCACCAGCAGCTGAGCGAGAGAGTGCGCAAGCGGCTCTATTATGGCTGGGACAAAGACTGCAGCCTGGATAATCTCTCCAGCCCCATGGCAGGTGGGTTGCCGAGTGTCTCCAGATGGGAATGCTGAGTCAAGGGGGTTGGAAGTAGCCCAGAGGCTGAAACCAACAAGTCACCCGCTCCCTCTCCAGCGCCAAATCCCACCCCTGCCCAGCCTTCCTCGCTCTGCACAGCACAGTGGGCAGGGTGCCAGAGCCTCATGGCTCCTGCTCTCTTTTATTGCCCTGTCTGGCCCACTGCTGCATTTTTGGCACCTCGCTGGTGTGCAGAGTCCTTTAGGTTGCTTGCAAATTCCTTGGCAGTGAAGGCTGTGTCCCTGTCCCTGATGGGACATGTCTTGGACAACTTCTTGTGTTCTGCAAAGTACTGGGGAGTTTGTTTAACTTCCAGTTGTGAGCACAAGGGGACAAGTTTCAGCTGTGTGTTTGTCTGGATCACATCTTTTTTTTTTTCCTGTTGATTCACCAGTGTTATGGGGCGCAGAAGGATGCAGCTGGATTGAGGCAGGGGAGCTGGTGCAGGTGACGGTACAGAGGAGTGGTCAAGGGCAAGCAGTGGTTTGCCAGAGGGCTTTCACAGTTTGGTCGTGTTAGCATTTCTGTTAGCTGCATGCTCACACAGCTTGCAGGGGGCATTGATTGGGTGGGGAAGTGTGCTTGCATTCAAAACTCTTGTGATAAATTTGGGGAAGTGGTCTGAAGTTGCTAAGAGGCTGTGTGTGATGTATGTCAGCGAGGAGGTGGATGCTGGGCATGTGGTGATGGGGCCAGGCTGGACAGCCAGCTGCCTGGGCGCTGCTGGGAGTCACGAGTTCTGACACAGGCCATGCAAGGGAGGTGTGTGGCTTGTCTTTGGGGCTTGCGTCACACCTGGGTATGAGATGGGACTGTTCCGCAGGACGCTACTGGTGCTGGAAGTTCAAAGGACACATTCATGGAAGAAGACTGTTGAGGGCTATTAACTATAAAGACTGCCTTGCAGTCAGGAAATGCCTCAGCTCCAGCAGCTGGGGGTGGGAGCGACGCACGGAGAATATCTCTGCAGGCTTATCTGCTTACAGCCTTCCTTCTCCAGCTGCTATCAGCTGCTATCAAAAAATGGGACCCAGGGCTATGGCACATGTCTCAGTACAGCTGTGCCATTGCTACATGGCGAGTTTATAGCACTGTTTTTCAAACGAGATGGAGGCAATTGTGGGGAGAGTCCAGTGTAGCAGCAGGAGCTGGGAAAGGTCTTTGGCATTGGGGGGCAGCCACAGGATGCAGTATGGAGCTGGCTGAGGAGAGAGGTTGAAAACTGAATTTGTTCTTTCTGGAAAGGAAGAGTCATAACTACCCTCAGTTTGTCGTGTCTGCGATGGGGACAGTGATCACCTGCTCTCCGTGCCCTCTAGGGCAGGACACGCTGTCATGGGTTGGATCTGTGGGCTGAAGAATTAGGTTTCACGTTAGGACAGAGCCTGGGGGACCTCATCTACTCTCCATCACTCAGGGTATCGCTGCTGCCTTTGCAGTGGCTGATGTGATAGCACAAGGGTGGCCAAGCAGGGCAGAGAGAGCAACAGCAGTGCGAGAGGCTGGGAGCTGCCAACTGGTGACTGGAGCTGTGTCTGCCTGGCTGTGGATCCTAGTGGTGGTGTGGCTTTAATGACCTAGGGAGGTCCCTTAGAGCAGTGTATTTCTGAGCTTGGTGGCTGCTGTTGGGCAGGTAATTCCTGTGGGACTGCAGCTGTTCTTTTAGTTGCTGGAGACACATGGAAAGGAGGGATGTGGAGAGAAGAGGTTGTGTGGCGATGCGTTTCCAGCTCCCAGGAGAAGCAAGGCTGGTGGGATGACCTGTGCTCTCGACTCTGTCAGCCAAGGGTTCAGTGGCAAAATGGAGCTGGAATTGCCTGTCAAACACTTCTTGGCAAGCACCAGACTGAAATGCTGTTTGGGATGCTCTCAGCTGGTCCTATTGCATTGAGAAGTGAGACAGGAGCTGCTGAAGCCATCTGCCAGCATCCGTCAGTCTCTGGCCTTTTCAGTGCTTGGATGCTGAGGCATGCCTGTGAGCGCAGGGGAACTGGGCTGAGATGAGCAGCGGTTATACTGTATTTCTGCTTCCATACCCTGTTAGTACCTTTGGGCTCCTGCTCACATGAATATGTTGTCCGTCATCATCTCGGAGGCACTGGGGCTGTGGTGTGGTGTAAGCTGGATCAGCTGGAGTGCTGATGAGCTCTGGAGGAGGAGGATGCTGGTTAGAGGGGAGCAAAGGGCTAGGAAGACATGGTGTTGACATCAGATCCTAGAAGGCTTCTGAAAGGGTTGCCTGAGGTCCTGTGGGGTGAGGGGAGGGCGTTAGCATCTCTGTGCAGCTGACTGCTGGTAACTCCCTGTGACGCAGACATGCTAATCCAGATCTGGCACTGCCGTGGGGCCTTGGACACTCACATCTTCTTCCTGCTTTGGTCTGGCTGCCCTCCCTATTTGTTTGTTCCTCCCTCATCCCTGACTTCTGATAAGGCCTGTCCTACCTTCATAGTTTAAATTAGGGGCTGAGCAAACACCAAGACTCAGTGGGCTTGTGGGGAGAAGGGGAAGGTGGGGGTGAACTGTGCCATATGGTGCTGAACCCTTTTGCTGCTTTTCTGTCCTAGATATTGCTGTGGAGTTGCTGCAGAATGTGGCTCCCAGCCCTATCCGCAGACTCCAGAAGAAATATGTCTCTCACGTGTCTCGGTAAGAAGCAAAAGCTGTCCCTTCACATGCCGTGTCAGAACTGGGAGCTCTGGTCTCACCTGTGACTCACTTCTGTCCCTTGAGCCGGCACTGGCTTTGCGCTTAGGCCTGATTAGTGTCAAAGAGGAGCTGGGGGCAGGTGGCAAGGACAGCAGGCATAGTGGCTTCCTGACACAGCCAGGCCTGCTTCAGGTTGGTCCTGCTCTCTGGGGTGCAGGGTTGCTCTTGTAGCTGGGAGTCTGTGCTGGCTGGATCTGCAGCTCACTGGGTAGCCTGGGTCTGCCCTTGGCAGCCAAGCCCTTGCAGTGTGCCTGGCTGCAGGCAGGGCTACTCGCTTTGGAGCTGGCTGTGCCTGGGAACAGGAGCCAGGGCTTTCTGCTCTCCACCCTGCATTCCCTGGACTTTCTCTTGCTGCAGCTCAGGACAGCCAGCATGGAGCTGGCAAGGGTCAGATGTATCTAGCTGTCTTATTTGCTAAACCTCCCCACTACCCATATGGGGAGGGAGCAGCCAAGTTGTGCCATGGTGGCTGGGATGTTTGTAGCACACAGATAACATTCGAGTTGGTTCTTGACTTGTCCCACAGGGAAGCTTGCATCTCGCCCTGCTCCATGATGCTGGCACTGGTTTACATTGAGAGACTCCGGCACCGGAACCCTGAATACCTCCAGCAGATCTCATCTTCAGACCTCTTCCTGATCTCCATGGTGAGTGGTGTGGGCTGGGGGGTCACTGGGTTGGAGGGAGGCCTGGAGGAGTGCAGGGGGGACTGAGATCCTGTCTTTTGTGCTGCTTTTAGATGGTTGCTAGTAAGTACCTGTATGATGAGGGCGAGGAGGAGGAGGTGTTCAACGACGAGTGGGGAGCAGCAGGAAAGGTGGACGTCCAGACCATGAACACACTGGAGATGAACTTCCTGAGTGCCATTGTAAGGGGGGCTGTCGCTGCGGCCAGCTGTTTCACAGAGCGGGGGAAAGGAGGTGTTGAGGGGAGGCTGGATTTCTGTTTTTCCCCCACATACTCCCATGAAGGAATAAAGAAGGATGTGTCTGGGTGCTGGGTGGCCTGCCCTGACTGCGCTGACCTTTCACTGCTGTTCCCACAGGACTGGAGTCTCTACACAGATCCCCGGGAGCTGTTTGAAGTGCTGAGCTGGCTGGAGGGACGGTAGGTCTGTGGGGTGGGGGCAAGCCTTTCATCCACCTTGCAGCCCTGGCGCTGCCCCTGCTCTGAGCTAGCCCTGCTGCAGTGAAATAAGAGGTTGCGGTACCCATAAGCCTTTGCTAGGCTCTGCACCTCCCTTCCACAGACCTTGAGCAGGGTCTTTTCCAAGCCTGCCTGGGCTGAAACTTCTTTGATGGGGAAGGTCCATGCCACATCCACCACGCTTTTTTTTTTTTTTTTTTTTTCTTCCCCTGCAGTGTGGCAGAAAAGCAGGGCATGTGGCGTGGCTGGTTCACCTACACGGATCTCTGTGTCCTCATGGAGCAGTCCATGTGGCAGCATGTGCTGGGCCAGTTCTACCAACAAGTGGTAAAGGTAAGGGTATGAGACCCAGCAGGCCGTGGGTTTGGAGCAGGACCCCCTTTTCCACAGCAGCTTGGTGTATTCCCTGTTGAAAAGGGAAGCTGTCAGAAGCTAGAAGATGATTTGCAGCTCTGCTGCCTGAGGCACTGCAGCCTGTTTCTGGGTTAGTCTGCCCTGTGCTGGACCGTAGCCCCACGAGTCATGGTGCAAGGTCATGGTGGTGGCATGGAGGGAACTGGGTGCTGCCTGGGGATTTAAACAGGAACTGCTAGGTTTTAGCTTGGGCATTTTGGTTTGTGGTATTTAGGCCTTGCTTTGAACAGGCTGCGTGCCACACACTGTTAGCAGTGTGTCTGTCTGCTCCCTAGCATCATCCAGCCCTGGTGCTGATGGTGCCATTCACCATCACGGCTGCTGGGTCGATGCATGGCCATGCTGGGTCACGGCTGGCTGTGGGATGCTGCTGGGGGGTCTGGGATAACAGTTGGCTTCTCTGCAGCTGGCCTGCCTCCTGGGCGTGGTGTACCTGACCGGTTTTGCCGCTGTCTTCGCCTCCGTCACAGTGGTGCACGGGTCTGTGTGCATGAGGAGCGTCAGCCTTGCAGCCCCCCGGCCTGCACTGTTTTCCGAGGAGGGCAGCTGCCAGCTGGATGCCCAGCCAGCCCCAGCCCCTGACCAACCCCAGCCCAAGCTGCCTGACGTGTCCCCAGCCAGTAGCACCCATTGCCTGGGGGAGAACGAGACGACCAAGGAGCCCTGTCGTGGGGGTGTCACGGCAACTGCGCTCTACCTGTGGAGCAGCGTGATGACAGCTCTGTCCTACCCAAAGGCGCCTGATCTAGCCCGACACAGGAGCCCTTCGCAAGGCCCCTTCCGGAGAGTACCCACGGCCTGTGAGAGATCTAACCGTACTGCCCCTGCTGCAGCCCCCCGCCAGCCTGGCCCCTTCGGACTTGCTGTGCTCCCAGCTCCTCCAGCGCTCCACTGCCATACCTGCTCAGCCCGTGCGGGCCCCGCATGGGATGCAGCCCCCAACGGCAAGGACTGGCTGGACCCCCTGGGGCTGAGGCAGTGCTTCTTGCACACTGCCATGGATCTTGGTAGAATCAAGAGCTTCATTTTTCCCAGCTAGGAGCACGAGGCAGCAGCCCCTTTCCCCTTCCCTCCTAGTGTGGCACAACTCACTTCGTTGCACTGCTGGGACCCCTGATCCCTGGGGCTGCAGACCCCTGTGTTATTTCCAAACCAGCATTTGTGTCCCCCCACCCAGGACAGGGGTGTCCTTCACTTTGGGGGCTACTGGGACAGGTTGGGGCAGAGTTGGCTTGTTGTTGGAGTGCTGGGGTGGGAAGCTGCTAGCTGGAGGGCAGAAATAGGGTGCCCTTGGGCTGGAGTGCTAGGGCAAGGGGGATGTTGTACCTCTTCCTACAGTGAGTGGTGGCCCTTGGTGGTGCTGGGCTGAGGTGGTGTGTGGGATGTAGGATGCTGGGGTTGTGTGTGCAGGGTGGAGGGGCTGGGGCAGTGACCCCAGTGGGGTGCTCCAGGAGGAGGTGGGGTGCATGGGTGAGGGGAGAGGAGGTCAAAGGAGGGGGGAGTGAGCAGCCCGAGCTGTCTGGCTATAGCAGCAGTTCCCCTTGGGGGCTGCCAGGCCACTTCTTGGGGAGATGCAAGGGTCACACCAAGAGGGGATCCCAATGTGGCTGTACCCCAGGGAAAGGTTGTGCCCTGCTGAGCTTGGAGGTGGTGAAGTGTGGTTAAGGCTGAGCTTCCTTATCCTGCTTGTGTTGGGTGTTCTTAAACTAGGGGGCTCTGTGACCCCATCCCAAAGCCCAGCTATCTGTGGCTGTGAGCAAACAGTGCCTGACTGCTCCTCGGGGTGGGGAGAAGGCACCTTGTCTTGCTGACCAGCCCAGCTCATCATGCCCCTTCTTTTTACTGTGGATTTTACACCTGTTTTTCACTCTTTTGTAGATGCAAATCTCTTCCAATAAAAGTAGTTCTTGCTGTGCACCTGCCTTGTTCTGCTGAGCTGCTCTGTGCTGGCAGCATGCCTGCCCCAGTGCAGTGCTCCATCAATGCATCTGTGCTTGTTCTCTGAGCTGCTGTGCAGGGCAGATCCTAAGTGCTGCAAGTGAGCCGAGGAGCACTGTGAGGTCTGTCCTGCAGGGCTCAAGAGGAACCAGGCTCTGGTGACAAGAGGGACATCGGGTCTGGTGCCTGGGGCAGGCAGGGGCAGTGGGAGAGAGGAGGTTCCCTATCCTTGGGAATGCAGGGAATGTATGGTCTCCACCGCTCTTTGCTCTCCAAAGTCTGTCCAGTTAATGAGTGAGCCCTGAGCAGCAAGGGCTTGGCAGGGTCGCTGTTGTGGTTGCTGGCACAGCCACCTCTGCCCTGTGACAAAAACATGAGCATCCCCTGCCTGTCCCAGCCAAGCGGGCAGCTCTTGTCCCTGGCATCCTCCTCCAGTGGCAGGATTCAGTGCCCTCATAGGAGCATGGGGGATGTGGTAGACCCCCATCAGAGACACTCATGGTGTGGGCACGGTGTCCACAGTGGGGAACGGCAATATCTGGGTGGGGCTTGTGTAGCTTTTAATGGGTTCCTCAGGGCCTGATGGTGAGGAAGGGCTGGACCAGGAGTGCAGGGGGATGCTGTGCTGGGGAGGAAAAAGCATGGGCAGGGCACGGGAGCCGGAGGGTGCTGCTCGTGGGGATGCTCCGAGCATGTGAAGGAAGAGGTGTCTGTGCTGTAGCCCACTCAGTCCCTGCCTTGTGTACCACAAGAGGCAGGGATGGGACCCAGGCTGTGGGCAGTTGGCACTGTAACAGTGTCCAGTGTCCTGGCCCTGGGTGGCTGTCACCTGGCCCTTGTGGTGACAACCCAGGGTGACACTTGCATTCCTGGCTGCAAGGGCAGGTTACTGACCAACTCAAGTTAATGGCTAACCCTGGGGCAGCTCCTGCAGAAGGTGGAAGTTCAGCTGTGCGTGGGCTGTGAGGAGCCCTCGGGACGGGGGTGGGGGGTAGGAGCCTGCGCTCCCCCTCTGCGCTGCAAACTGGGAGCGGTGTGGGGAGGCAGCAGCATGAATGGGGGCCACTGTGGAGCACCTGGTGCCGGGAATCCTGTGCTCTCATCCTGCTCCTCACAGAAGATGTGCTCCTGGATGCTGAGCTGTTGCTTAGCCCTTCAGGTAAGGGGGGACGAGGACAAGCAGCCAGAGAGATGGGGAGAGGGCTGGAATCCTCGCAGGTAGCAGGGCAGGGGCCACATCCTGCCAGGCAAAGGGTATGTGGGGCTCTGGCCAGGGTGTGCTGGGAAGGGAGTGGGCAGTGGTGGGTGCTGCCTGGGAGGTGTCAGTGAGCATGCATCCACTCGGGGGGACTGGGCATGGGGAGCTGCAGCTCCGGGCGCTGCAGAGTCATGACCACCCTCTCTCTTCCCTGCACAGCACCTGGCCGTGCAGGCCTCCTTGCTCTGCATCTTCCATCTCCTCCTGCTGCCCACCCTGCCCTCGGAGCCACCCCATGCCCAGGCCACCAGTGAGCTGCTGGCACGCAGCCTCTTTGCCTGTGGCATCTCCACGGTGCTGCAGACCACCCTGGGAAGCCGGTGAGCAAGGGGGGTGAAGGGGATGCAGCTGTCGCTGGAGGAGGGTGATGCCATGGCAGGGCATGTTTCTGGCCCCTCCTAGGCTGTGGGAAGACAGGCTTTGCTGGTGGTGGGAAGGAGCACGAGGTCAACCCCTTGCCCGGCATCTCTGCACTGCTGTCCTCTCCTTGCCTTCACTGTATCATTCTCACACATCCCTCTAGTAAAACTGCTGTGCTTTCCCTCTAGCTCCTCACTGCCTTGCTCCAGCATCACACGCAGCTCTCCAGACCATCCAGTGCCTGTGCTGCCCATGCTTCACACAGGGGCTGGGTGTGTGCTTTGGCAAAGGCCCTGACCTCTGCACACATCCCACGTGCTGCTGCTTGGCATGTGCTAGGGCGCATTTGGGATATGGGGTGACCTCCTGCAACTTCGGGGTTCTCATCTCCTTCCCTTCTCATCCCTCGCTCCTCTGGCAGCCAGGGCTTTGGGAGCAGCCCTGTCCCCTCTCTCCTCCCTAATGTGCCCTTGCTGTCCCCTTTCCCAGGCTGCCGCTGGTTCAAATTCCATCCTTCGAGTACCTGGTCCCTGCCATGGTGCTGAGCTCCCACCTGTCCCTTGGTGCCAGCATGGACAGGAACGGTGAGCACAGCCCTGGAACCTGGGTCCCACGGGGCCTGGGTCATGCCAGTGCCAGGGGAACGGCAGTGACGAGGTGTCCGGTGCACGGAGTAGGGATGAAGGGTAGCAAGGGCTCCTGCCTGCTGGCCCCTCTGGTGATGGCGCACAGCACCCTACTCACCCCTGAGCTCACCTGCAATGCATCTGGTCGCATCCCTAGGGTCAGGGCTTATGGGGACAGGGCTGCTGGCATGCTGGGCCTTCTCCAGCCAGCAGCCTCTGCCCTGTGTGCTCTTGGACCTGGCTCCAGGAGCCCAGTGTCCATGTGCATCACATCCCTTCAAAATTCCCTTCCAGGCACAGCTGTGGGCAGTGCATGCCCTGCACCGCACTGCACTGTTGCAGGGAGCTGGGCTGCCTCGCTGCGAGAGGTGGGTGCTTCTGCACTGGGGGTCCCCATCCTCCTGCTCCACCACCGCCTGCATCCCTGTACCCCCAGTTCCTTTTCCAGCCCTCCTGGGGATTGCCATGAATTGAGGGGACACAAAGGGGTGTGCAAAGACAATGGAAATCATGGTGCTTGTGGGTACATATATTCCCCTGGGCTTGGGGTGAGTGGAGCATGGGGAACAAGCAATGCTACTGGGGCAGTGGGGGTGTGGCCAAGGGAAGGTGTTGGGCTGCTCTCCATGCATCCTGCGCCATGGGTCCTATCCTTTCCTCCTGTAGGTCTCTGGAGCTGTGCTGGTCTCTGGGCTGGTTCAGCTGGCACTGGGAGTGTCCGGCGTGTGTGGGTGGGCAGCCAGGCACTGTGGGCCCATGGTCCTGGCCCCCAGCCTCTCCATCATCGGGCTGTCTGCATACAAGGAGGCTGCTTTCTTCTGCTCCGCTAACTGGGGCATAGCGCTGCTGTACGTGAGCCTGGGGGCCACACTGGTGTGCAGCCCCCAGGGTTTCCCTTCACCATGGGGACAGGAATGGGGTATGCCCGTGGTGCATGGCACATGTTTGGGGCCCCATTGCTATGATGCTGCATGGTGACTGGTGCTCCCTCTCCTAGGCTCATGTTCCTTGCTGTCACCTTCTCCCAGCACCTGGGGTCCTGCCGCCTGCCCTTCTGTGCCTGGACCCAGGCTCAGGGCAGCTCCATGGAGCCATCTGTCCCCACCCTGCGCACATTCTCGGTACTGTGTCTTGTCTGCCCCTGCTCCCCCTGCTGTGCCCAGGCATCTTTCCGAGCCTGGCTCTTTAGTGTGGGGTTAAGTGGGACACAGTGGCCCTGGAGCAGAGCTGGGTGCTGGGAGCAGAGGCAGGGTTGTGAAGTCCTGGTGCAGCTCCTAGGGCATGGACGCTCCTGAGGGAGTGCAGGGGGCCTGCGCTCAAGGGTGTTGGAGCAGCAGAGCCTGAGATGTTCCCTGCAGGGATAAGGGCAGATGTGGCATAGCTCCTTGAGAGAGGTGACAGGACAAGGACCCACTGTCTGGGGCACAGCAGACAGGGTGCTGGCCAGGGCAGGCAGGGGAGAAGGGTCCCCTGCTGAGGGTCCCCTTGCTGCCTTGCAGGTACTGCTCCCGTTTGCTGGTGTCTGCATCGTCTGTGCCATCCTCAGCCACCTCCATGTCCCCTGGGAATCGCTGGACCTGGCCATGGCACAGCTGTCCTGGGCCAACAGCACCTTCCATGCCCCTTGGGTCCACATCCCCTATGCAGGTGGGGGGCAGCAGGGCTGGGTGCAGCCATCTGCCTTTGGCCAGGGCCTCTATCACTTGTCCCTTCTCCCTCCGCTGCAGGCGAGTGGGGGTGGCCGCTGCTCACCCCCCAGGCGCTGGCAGTGGGCATCGCCATGGCCATTGGCTGCAGCATGAACTCGGTGGGCTGCTACGTGCTGTGTGGGAGGCTGATGCGAGCCCCCCGGCTGCCCCCCGATGCCTGCAACCGGGGGCTCTGCACAGAAGGGCTGGGCAGCCTCCTGGCAGGGCTGCTGGGCACCCCGGGGGGCACAGCCGCCAGCATCGCCAACGCCTGCACCACCGGCCTCACGCAGGTATGCCCAGGGTGGGGGGAGGAAGGTTGGCAAGAGATGGAGACGCAGTGGAACAGGAGGTGTGGGGGACCTGTAGCACCCAGGCTGTCACCAAGCCAGCACTGGGAAAGGCAGGTCTGTATGGCAGGACGGGGGGGACAGAGTGGGGGGTGGTGCTCCCCATCTTCACTTTCCCATCCTTCTTTCTGCCAGGCTGGGTCTCGCCTCTCGGTGCAAGTAAGTGCGCTGGTGTGCATGGTACTGGGCATGTCCCCGAGGCTGGCAGGGTTCCTCACCCGCATCCCACTGGCAGTTCATGGTGGGTACCCTGCCCTTCCCTTGCACTGCGGTGCCTGCGGCCTGCCTGGCACTGCCTGACTCCTGCCCCTCACAGGAGGGGTGCTCTGTGTAACCTATGCCGTGGCTGTGGGCACGGGGATCTCCTACTTCCAGTACGCGGACATTGACTCGGGGAGGAACATCTTCATCGTTGGCTTCGCCATGTTCATGGCGCTGCTGGTGCCACGGTGGTTCGGTGCGGCTCCAGCTCACCTGGCCACAGGTAGTGGGGACATTCCCCAGGCAAGGCAAAGCCTTGGGCCCCGTGGCACGGTGACCACGTGTCTCCGATGTCCTGGAAGGCTCAGTTGGAGAGTGGGCTGCCTGCTGCCATGAGCCAACTTCTGGATCTGCCGTGGCAGCTCCTGCCCCTTCCCCACAGCTGGGCTGGGACATCCTGGGTGATTCTGGCCCTGTCCTTGCAGGCTGGGTGCCCCTGGACCTCCTCTTCCTTTCCCTGCTCATGGTGCCTGTCTTCTTAACTGGCTTCTTGTCATTTTTCCTGGAGAACACGGTCTCAGGTGAGGGGCTGTTCTAGGTGCTCTATGTGAGCCTCTGCTCTGAGGGCTGGATCTGGCGATGGGGCTATCCCCAAACTACCAGCTCTGCCTCCAGGCAGCCATGGGACTGGTGTGGACCGGGACGGTGCAGACAGAGGAAGGGTCTCCCATCTCACTGCCCACCACCCTGCTTGCAGGAACCCTGGAGGAGCGAGGACTGCTCTCGGAGCTGGCACCGCAGAAAGCCAGGGCAGGCAATCACCAACCCCATGGAGAGAAGGGCGAAGCCAGCTGGGCATATGCGCTCCCCGCTGGGCTGAGGGGGCTGCTGCCATCCTCCTGCAAAGTCTTCCCCTGCTGCTTCCTCTGCCCAGGGAGTGAGGAAGAGAAGGAGGAGGAAGAGGAGGAGGGCAGCCATGCCACCGAGGAGGGGACCGCTCCCCTGGGGGAAGGGACGCACCTGCTCCCCAAACCTGGCTCAGGGGAGCTGCAGCTGGCCAGGAGGCTGAGTGAGACAGAGATGCCCGCATGGCATACCATGGCTTGACCCCACGGTGCAGGGACACCTCATGGGGGACCGGGGCTGTGCCCCCAAGGCAGCTTGTGAGCCACTTTGCTCCTTGTTTCTGAAGCTAACGTGGACTGGAGGGACCTGTGCTTCCACACTCCCAGTATGAACCTCATTTCCCTCCTTGGGAGAGAGCTATAAAAACCTTCAACCAACTTTGCCCTTTCCAGGGGTTTCCTTTCCAGCCAGGATTTGCCTGGGAGATGCCAGCCCACCCTCCCCTGGTCCCCTGAGGACTGTGACCATGGAGGGCATGGCCACCTGGTGTCACTGCAGCTGGGGATGTGGGTGCCCCTAAAGCTCTCCATCACCCTGTGGACACAGCTGGAGAAGGGGGCAGTGCTTTGGCCAGCCCCAAAGTGCTGTTGCCCCAGGCTCGCTCACCTGCTGGCACTGTGCTAAGGAAGGGCTGGCTCTTTACCTCCTCCCTGATGAGTCCCAGCTGTGCCCACAGGCCCTTGATGCCTATGGCACCAGATGTATACTAATGCCTTGGCTCTGGCACACCAGGATGCCCCAGGCTGGGGGTGCAGCTCAGCTCAGTTCCCCAAAACAGTGGAGTCCCTTTCACCTGCAGGGGGTTGGTCCCAGCAGTGCTCATCACTTTATTGCCCACCCCCCAGGTATTGCTCTTGTTGCTAAACCAGCCAGCAGTGGATTTCTCTGTGGAAGAAAACAACGCCTTTGACCCCCGTGATTAAGCTCAGTGCCTGGGTTGTTTTCTGCTGCCAGCTGGTTACGCCGACTGCAGCGGAGTCTGCACCAACTCTGCTTGCTGCTGCAGTGTTTCCAGCAGATCAGAGTCCGCAGGCAGGGCCCTGTGCTGCCTCTACCAGTCTGAACTGGTCTGCAAAAGCCCAGCAGTGGGGTAGGAAAGGCTGGGGCTTTGCAGCCCTTGGGTGATGTGAGCTGGCCCTGTGTGCAAGCTCGAAGGAAGGATGGACTTGGGCTGGGAGGATGATGGCGGTGGTCCATGGGAGTGGCATGCTCGGGGTGCACCACAGCTCCAGGTTGTGGCTGCTCCCTTCACCTGGTCCCAAGGAGCCCCCCCAACAACCAGAAACACTCAAAGATGGCTGCAGGCTGAGAGGGCTGTGGTGCCACTGTGTGTGCAGGTCCTCAGGGGTGAGCCCCCTTTCCTCAGCTGCCTGCGATCCCCACAGCTGGGTCCTGTGCACCCAGCGGGCACAGGGTGCAATGCACAGCCTGGCCTCACTCAGCAAGCCCCCCACCTGGGTCTTGCACCCCAAGCCATCCCTGCACTCCAGCTGCGCCCAAAGCCCAACTGGGTCCCACACCCCAAACCCTCCTGCACCCTAACCTGGCCATACAACCCAATCTATTCTGCACCCTGCGTGGGTCCTGCACCCCAAAGCCCCTGCCTGTTCCCACCTCCCCTGGCACCCCTTCGGGATGCAAAGCCGACCACCCTCCCCTGGCCCCGCCCCGGGGGGCCGCCGCAGCCCGCACGGTGGGGAGAGGGGCTGAGTGGGGGTGTGTGAATAGGGTGGAAATGGGGGGCTCAAGGGCAGTGCATGGAGGCAGTTTGTGAGTGCAGGGTGGGTGGCCTCAACGCATGGGGTGCAGGTGGGGGATCACAGCGTGTGGGTGCTGGATGGGGGGGCCAGCGGTCAGGGCAAGGACGGGGCTGTGCTCAGTGTGGGGGAGGCTGGAGGGCTAGGGGGGTGCGCAGTGTCCACGGGCCTTGCCAGGCTGGCACAGGCCTGCTCTGTGGTGTCTTGCAAGCCCAGTCCCGGGGCATGGGGGACACCGGCACCTGCAGCCGCAGCTATGCGGGGCTCGCTGGGGTGCAGCAGCTCAGTCTCAGCACAAGCCCGGCAGAGCAGCGGTGCAGGTGCGTGCCCCGTGCTGTGCCTGCACGGGCACCTTGCGGCTGCTGGGGCTGAGGAATAAACCCGGGGCCAAGGGACAGGAAGAGCCCCGGCTGCTCCAGGCGGTACCGTGCCCACAGCCTGAGGGCTGTCCCCAGCTGGGTACACGTACCAGGACATTTCGTAACAGGAGCAAATGCAAAACAAAGTGCTAAACGATTTCGATCCGCATCGCTTTGCGCAGCGTCTTGGCCGTGGCACCTCCCGTGACGGCTGGGGAAGATTAAGAGGGACGTGCCAGCTTGGGTCCCCATCCTTGCCAGCAGGCGAGGGAGCACGACCAGTCGCACCCCGGACCCTGAGGCCCGGTACCGATGCCCTGCGGCTCACGGCGCTACGCATCCCAGCGTGCCCCGGCCTCCCGCGTGCCGCGGAAGAGAGCAGCATGCTGGGAGCCGTAGTCTGGCCCTCGCCTCCGGCCCGGCGTCGCTCGCCTCTGCAAAGTCCCTCGCCCCGACAGCCTTTGGCCTGCCTGCTCCTCTTGCCCTCGGGTAACTCCGCGGCTTCGCAGAGCCCCGGTCCTGCAGACACCCCGGGGACGCCGGGTCCCCGCGTGTTTTGGCAGGCGCAGCGCCTGGCGCAGGGAGGCGCGGGAGCGGCAGTGCCGGTGGGCGGCGTGGGCTGTGCCGGCGGCAGCGCAGGCGGGGGACGGCGCGTGGTTAGCGTGGAGCCGCAGGGACGGCACCTCTGAGCAGGAGGAGGAGGGCTGCAGTGTCCTGCTGCCCGCCCCGGTGCAAGTTTGCTCTTTTAAATGTTAATTTGCACGTAGAGCTCTCGCCGTATTAATGGCAGCGAGCGCGGGATAACGCCGGGGAGGCAGCAGTTACATTGCTGTGCATCCGCTGGTGCGTTTGGGGTGCTTATTGTGAGCTGGGGTAGGAACTGCGCTGCACAGTGCTCCCTAAAACGCCCGCCCCAGCAGAGCTGCATGCATGTGCAGGGATGTGTGTGACCAGACCTAACTGAGCATCCTCACCTCCAGGCCACAAGGTGGGGCTGGCATCGTCGAGGGGCTGGCAGGGACCGAGGGTCCCTGTGAGGCCAGCCCAGGGACTGGGGTCCCCCTGGGTGGGGGGTGAGGCAGAGACCTGATTGCTCTCTTGCAGATGGAGGGCTCCGAGGAGCTGGAGAGCAGCCTTCTGACACAGCCCTGGGCTTCTGTTTGCTTTGGCGAGTCCGCTTTTCTTGCCAAAGCACGCTTCGGGGATACTGGCTACATCCTGCTGATCTCCGACCTCAGCAGTGTCTGGTACGAGAGTGCAGATACCGAGGCTGTGGGACAAAGGTCCAAGGTGAGTGAGTGTCTGGAAAGTCCAGGGACCTCCTTTTCTCCTTGCAGCAGCTCACGTCCCAGAGTAAACTGCTTGGTGACACAATGGCTGTTGGATCCGACAGGGATTGGCTGCAAATGCCCAGCTTGGGAAGTCCCCAGGCAGCTCTGCCCAAGCACTGTCACCCCGGTTGGCTGAGCACCATCCTCCCAGGAGAGTGGGCCAGGCTATTTAGCATGCCCAGAGCAGCCAGATGTCCACTGGGGCTGCATGCTGAGGCTGGCACACTTGTTTCACTTGTGGGTTGGATGGGCAGCTGGTTTCTCTAGGACCGGTTTAGTAAGGAGGAGCTTGAAACAAGGCTGCCCTCCCACCAGTGGTGGAGAGACTCCTGTTCACATTCATAGCCAGGCACAGGCTCCCATGGGGTGTCCTGTCAGCACGGCCCCCAAAACACATGGGGCCATGCCTCATCCTCTCACCCTAGCCCATGTGCCCAGGCCGCCACATGCCACCCCTGCCTGCCAGGACCCTTGGTCACAGAGTGGCTGTGCTGAGCGGCTGGTGGCAGGAGGGGTGGGCATGCAGTGGCAGCCATGGCCCAGCTCTGGCAGCTTAGCTGAGCTGTGACAGCTCTCGGCCAGCCTGTGACACTTGTGGTGGCATGTGGGGCAGATGTGCTAGTGGAGACCATTGCACCCTGCCCACCACCTGGACTCTCCTGGGCTGGCAGGGCAGGGGAGCCTTCCCAGTTCGGCTGGTTTGGGAGAACTGGTGGGGAATGTTTTGTCACAGGGCTGGAAGCTGGGGCCCAGGGATGGCTTTTTGCAGTGTTGGGACACATAGAAGTAGTTTGGTTCCCTCCATGCTGGCATTTCTGCTGCTTTTTTCCCAGTACCAAGCTCCCTGGGGCGTTGATGTACCCCTAACCTTGCCTTTCCGCTGCTTTTTTCCCAGTACCAAGCTCCCTGGGGCGTTGATGTACCCCTAACCTTGCCTTTCCCCAGGAGCTAAACAAGCGGCTGATGATCCACGTGTCCTCCTTCCTGCACCACTTGTGCAATGTGATGTCCCCTTTGCTGGCAGGGCAGTCAGATGCCACCACCTCCTTCTCCTGCCACCGCACTGCTGGTGGCCTCAGCCTGCATGTGAAGAGCACGCTCTCGGGACTGCCCTTCTACTGGGACTTCCACTGCTGTCCCGCTCCTGTGGAGATGGTAAGCAAGGCTGTGGAGAGTCTGGGGAGGGGTACAGTCAAAATTAAGGATTGTCTCCTAATGCTGGGAGGTTTTTGGGTGGTCTCGGGCTGTGCTGGTGGCTGTAAGGGTGCCTGGCTCTGACCACTGCCCCTCCCGAGGTTCACTGTCCCTGTTTCTTCCCATTGAGACTTTGGCACCTTGGCTGGTGCCTTGCAGCGAGGCAGGGTCAGCCCAGCACATGCTGCTACTAGAGCAGCAAGGAGACATCCAGTTTGGGACGATGCCCTGCCAGTGCCCCGCATAGCAGAGCGATGCTGTTCTCCTTTGGTGCATGCCGTGAAGTGGGACACAGAGCGGCGGGTACCCCCAAAGGACCTGCAGGCGGTCTGTCACGCCGAAGGGAATTAAAGTGGCGGTCTCCCCGGCTTTAAAGGGTTTGCTCTTCCCCCGGGGCTGCCTAACATTTTGGGTTTCGGGAGGCAGCCCCTGGAGCCCGGTGTCGCAAGCCGAGCACCCGGGGTCAGCACCTCCGCCGGACTCCCCGCAGGCGGGGTGGGCTCTGCGGGGTCGGGGCTGCCCGGGCCGGTCCCCCCCGCCCGCGGCACCCCGGGGCCCTGCGGCCCTGCGCGCACAAGAGGGCGCCCGGCACCCGCTAACCGCCGCGGCGGAGCCTCCGGCGGCAGCCCCGGCCCCGGGACGGGCCTGCGGCTCCGCTGCCGGCGGGCGGCGGCGGGAGGCATCGCCCTAAATCCCCGACACCCCCTTCCCGCCGGGTCGCGCTGCGGGCCACGTCCCTTCTGCCCCCGCCTGGAATGGCTGTGCTCGGGCATCACGGGGAGGAGAGCTGGGCTCCCCGGCTGCTGTGGGGGTGCCTGTCCTCACTTTCAAGGTTCAACTGGGGAGCAAATAAACTCGGGGGCCCGGCTTGGCCCGGGACTTGCTGGCCCTCCCTGGGCAAGAAGCGTGGAGGCTGAGCTGAGAAGGTGCAAAGCCCGAGCTCCCAGCTGGTAGCTGCTCCTCTACTTTTGCTTGGAAACCTGCTGGATGTCTGCAAGGCACCCAGGAGTAGGGAGCGTGGCTGGTGTGGGTGCAGGAATGGGGACCAACTCTGCCCTGCCAAGCTTGACTCAGCAGCCATCCAGGAGCTTGAGGCAAGCATGGAGCCCACCTGGCAAACCGCTGCTTGCCCCATCCCAGCTCTGCAGCGGACGGTGCCCTCGGCGCGCTTGGGTGGCCGATGGCCGTCAGCTCTGTGGCTCATGCCTGGGGGTGAGCAGAGCCTGGAGCCCGCTGTGGGCTCACCGCAGGAGCGAGAAGGCTTCGCAAGCGATGCTGGGTTTGCTCCTATCTCACCCGTGGGATCAGCCTGGCCGCAAAGACAAGGGGCATGTTGGGGCAGGGGGATCCCAAACGTCCTCCCAGGGCTGCGTGAGGTGATGGGCAGGAGGCTGCTTTGTGTGTCTGGTGGGCCAGGGTGACCCAGCCTGGCTCCGGCGCAGGGGATGTGCCCAGGGCTCTGCATGGGGCTTGTGTGGCCGTAAGCTAAGGGTGGGCATGGTGGGCTGCAGTGCGCTGTGAAGCTGCAGCCTGTGCAAGGCCTGCACGTTGGGATCCCTTCTGCTTTTGATCTTGCCTCCCTGGGAAGGTCTTTCCTGTTCCATAAGCTGCAGTTTGACACCTCAGGTCCTTCTGTTTTTTCGCCCAGCTGTGCCTGTTTCCTGCATAGGAACATGCCATGGGGTGCGCAGAGCTGTGGGGAGGGTCTGGGTGGCACATGGGGGGCTCTCTGCCTCCTGCTGCACCCCAAATGGTGGGTGGAATGTTGTCTACCCCTGCACCCTGTCCCCATCAGGCTCTCCCACCCAAGTTCTCCCCTGCTGCAGCCCCCAGCGGTGAAAGGATGGAGCTGGGATGGAGGGATGTGTTCTGCAGCATATGGCCTCCCTTCTCCCAGCTCACATGTTTTGACCACTTCCCACTGGATTTGAGTGAGACGTGGGGTATCTTGGGGAGCCCTGTGTGACCTGGGGTGCAGCTCTTGCTAGGGCCTTGCTGGCTGCCCTGCTTTGTCTGCTCTATGGACAGCTGTGCACCTCCTGGACATTCCCTAGAGTGTCCCTCCTCCATCCTAGGTGTCCCGTCACCTCGTGAGGCCCCTGATTCGAATGAGCCTGGCGCTGCAGTACCAGGTGCAAGAGCTGACCTCCCTGCTGCTCCAGAAGGATGCTGAGATTGAAGACTACAGGGAGAGCGGGGCCACTCTCAGCAGAGGTGATGAGGGATGCCTGGGGCCGAGAGAGAGGAGTGAGCAGGGAGCGAATTTCCTCCCTAGCACAGGGCTGGTGTGCTCTGCTCCCACCAGCTATTATGCAGACAGGCTTGTGTTTCATGTTCAGCTGCACCGGCAGCGAGATGGTAGCTGGAAGGCTGGGGAGCAGCCCCTGGGGAGAGCTGGGGGAGGAACGGCCCTTGACCGGTAGCTGGAGAAGTTGGGGAGTCGCCAAGGGGCTCTCCGCTTTGCCGAGAGCACCTGGCTGGTCCCCAGGAGCCGGTGGCGATGCCAGCAAGGGCTGGCCCTGGAGCAGTGTCAGGCTCCCTTCCCAAGTGCGGTAGCTTGCCGAGTGCTTGGAGAGCAACCAGGGGCTCCCGGCTCTCCCCGCTGCAGGATGTGCTGCTGTGCATGTGGGGCCCCCTCCAGCACCCAGCACGCCTCGCCATTGTGGGGGGACAGGCAGGCAAAAGCCCCCTCTTTTAGGCTGTGGGTCAGGACCTGTCTGGCGGAGACACCTGGGCGGGGGGAGGGTTGTCCTCTGCCCATGGAGGTTGACTGAGCACTGTTTTTCGGGTTGTCCTTTGCTAGTGCCGTGCTCTGTCCTGCTGCCAGAGGTGATACCTGCCCTTCTGCAGGAACCTTGCCCCCTCAGGATGTGTGGCCTGATGGGGGTGAGCCCTGACTTGTGTATCATGGCCAGGAAGGTGATGTGGTCCAGACCCTGTCCCATGGCATGTACCCCACCACAGGAGCCTGGATCTGCCCAGCAGTTGCACTAGAGCTGTCTCTTCTGCTGCGTGCCAGCTCTGCAGGGCTTGGAGCAGCCAGGGCAACCTGGTTTGGATCCAGGGACTGACGCTGGTGGGCAGATGGCCTCTCTTGTCCCTTGCCTGGGCAGGGCAGGAAGCTGGGAGGAAGCTTTGCCCCAGTGCTGCTGAGCAAAGCTGGCCAGATGCTTCTCCAGCCAACATCTTAGCAATGATGGGGAGCGCTCAGTCTTTTGAACAAGGTGCAGGGCAGAATGAGCTATAACAGGGGTTCGTCCCTGTCCCGCAGTGCTCAGACCCAGGCAGCTCTTTCAAGCTGTAAGATCAGGGAATGGCACTGAGCATGTCCTGCCACTGTCCCTTGCTCCTCTGTGTGGGAGGGTGCTGGGACAAGTGTGGATGGACTCTGGGCTCTGCTACATGGCTGCTGTGTACATCAACAGGCTCAACCTTATTCTCCCACTTCCCTGGGGTCCTTGCACCTTCTGCTAACTGGGTGATGTGTCCCTAGCCGAAGGGGCCTGCTGGCCTCTCCCTCCGGCTCTGGGATGAGCTGCTGGATCATCCTGTCCCCCCACAGCCCCCTCGCCCCACAGGCAGGGGAAGGGGAAGCTGGGGTGGGAGGTCTGGCCAGATCTGCACGGGCTGATCCCTGCTCTCCCTTGCAGACCGCCTGCGGACAGAGCCCTTCCAGGAAGAAATGTTTCAGCAGAACTTCATGGCTGAGGTAAGGAGCGGGGCAAGTCCTCCTGCCTTCAGCAAAGGGGTGGTGGGGAGCCGGCACCAGTAGCCCCAGTGCAAGGGGGCACTGGTGGGTATGGCTGGATTTAACAAGGGGGGTAATGCCCACTGGCTCTCCCAAGGCCCTCCTTGTGCCCTTGCACCTGGTCTAAAGGCGAGCAGAGCTGGGGGCAGGCCTGGCATGGCCGGATGGGGACATGGCACTGTGTTTTGTCACCCTCTGGCCACTTCCTGGATTCTGGGAGTTGCTAGGGGTATGAGCCAGGCTGGCTGCTCCACGGGAGCATGCCATCGCTGGGGCCTCCTCACTCATCTCCCGCATTTGCTGTGGACCTGAAACACTGATGCTGACGGCAGGCAGGGAGCAGGTGAAGGAGGAGAAGCCATCTGCTCGTTTTGGTTCATCTGCTGCTTTTAGGGGTGGCTTTGCAGTGGTGCATTGTGGGGACAAGTGCCTTTCAGCCTGTTGTCTGTGCTGTGCCCACCACTCTTCTCCTGGCGTGCTTGGCTCTAAAATCAAACATGTGTTTCGGGTAAACTGGGGCTGAAAGGAGAGAGTATTTCCTCTGATCCTTTTTCTTTACTGGAAATAATCACAGAAGCACTAAAATTATTCAGACCAATATGGCAAGGTCAGAAACGACTGTTGCCCATTGATGCAAAAAGACTCAGGATGCTTGAGTGTTCCTGTGCTCACTGTGAAGGCACAGGAGTGGGGAGCAGCCATGTCTGCTGGGGACCAGGGAGTCAGCCAGGGTGCCTGTGGTGTCACATGGGCTTTGAGAGGACATTGCTTTGTCAGACACATGCTGATGCTCTTGCATAGCCAGCAACAAACCATCTGCAGAGTTTCTAAAAATTAGAGATGATCCCTCTTATATGAGAGGCATTGCACCCAGTGCAGGCAACTTTCATTTCCCCCTGGTTATGATGGATAGAGATGAATTCACTGCTGGACTGCAACTTGGAGGTTGCCTAGGGACTGATGATCATGACCAGATTACATTCACCCTGGGCAAAGAAAAGACATTCCTAAACAGTAATTTATATCCTTCATGCTTTGAAAGGGCTAATTTCCCAAAGCAAGGGGAAAATTATGAGTGAAATAAGCTCGGAGGAAACATTTAGATAGAAAAATGTGAATGAAAATGTTGAGCTCTTTCAGAAGAATTTCAGAACCACAAAAAGCCACAATTCCACAATCAAGAAAGAGGGCAGTGCTGGCCAAGAGCCCGTTCTGGTTCAGTGGCAAAGTGAAGGCAGCAATTAGAAATAAAAGAGCAGTTTATAACAAATGGGAGAGCAGGAGTAGATAGCAATCAATATAAATTAGAAATTATGAAGTGTAGAAAATGGATAACAGAAGCTAAAGACATCAGGGAAAAATCATGGCGAGGGACAGAAGAAAACGATTTTATTTAGTGTAGTAGGAGAAAAACCCCAAGCTCCCAGCAACAGGATAAGCTTATTAGTAGATGGAGGTGGTAAAATGATTGATACTGCAGCAGACATGGCAGAAGCAGTCGGTAAATGTTTCGGTGCTGTCGTTGGAAGGATGCAGGCGGATGTGCCAGGATCGGGGGATGATGAAGCATGTCTTTGTCCAAGGGTCAGCTGAACAACATCTGCTAAAGATGAATGTCAGGCTTGAAACTCAGAGTCCTCCAAGAGCTGGTAGGGTGTGGGTCATGGGGGAAGGTGCTCGGTGGTGCAGGGTGGGCAGTGAGGTAGCCCTGCACAGAGACTTGCAAAAGCAGCTGGTGGGGAGCTCATCTGGCAGAGACTTAAAAGATGCGAGGGCAGTTGGTGCTGTGTGTCCCCATAACAGTCCAGGAGCAGTGTGTCTTGGGGCTGGAACACTGGACGAGGAATGGGAGGGTTTGGAAGATGCTCCCCTTCTACATCCCCTGGCAGCCAGGCCTGAGCACCGGCCTGGGGGGAGAGGCTAGTGGAGGGATGCAGTTGTGCATTCAGTCTGCCTAGGGGGATCTGTCCTCTCTGCATTCATCCCATTGCTTTATAAACCCGCTGATGATGCTTTCGGTCCATGTACCGTCCTGCAGCAATGAGCCATCAGATGTGAGCAGTTGCTGCCTTTGATTTGAATGTGGTACCCCATCGTTCCTCCTGATGCCTCCTAGGTATTGTGTTAGTGAGGAACACCAAACACAGCTTTGCAGCTGTCCACCACCAAAACTGGCTGTTCACCTCACTCTCCCCCTCTTCCTGCAGCAGAAGGGTGGCCTTGATGATCTCGTTGTCTCTGGGCAGGTATTTCAGAGTCCCCAGGCAATTTAATACTCCATTTGCCAGCTTCAAAAAGGAGCAGCATGAGGGGCTGGGGTCCCTTGGGACATGCCGCAGGGAGCTGGGAATGCTGTGACCAACTCCTGTGTCTGGGTTTTCAAAAAGACGCCGGACAATCAGCGTGGAGTTGCAGGAATGAATTGAGGGCTGGGGAAAGAGCCCGGCATTGAGAAACTTGGAAGGGAAGAGCTCCGTCTAGCTTATCAGGGAGAAAATTGAGAGGCGCCTTGATTACAGTGCGTGAGGGTCTTTACAAGGAGAAAATGCTGGTTAGTGAAGGGCTCTCTTTAATCTCGCGGAGAGCAGCAGAGCATGAGCCAGGCACTGGGAGCCTGAGCCAGGCAATTTCGAGCTAGGATGGAGGCACTTGGGTTTGCTCCCATGGACGATTAGTGATTGGGGCACGCTCCCAAGGGCAGTGGTTGATCCTCCATCTCTTGATGTCTCCAAAACGGGGCTGGGAGCCCGCCTGGAAGAAAACCAAGTTGCTGGGCTCAGTCTTGGGATGTGCGTGGTTGAATGTCAGTGGGCAGGAGGTCAGGAGGAGAGGTCTGACGGTCATTGCAGCCTCTCCCTCTGGGAAATGGGGCTTCAGGTTGTGGATGTTTGGTAGCAGTAAGCACCTCCTGGCTAGAAAGAGATTGTGATGGTGTGGCACAGGGCTGGTGGGATACAGGAAAGCACTCCACAGCTTTGCTCACGTCCCAAAACTTTGCTGCATAGCCTGTGGAGAGGAAAGGACCTGCCAGTCCCCCAGGGCAGAGCTGCACAGCCTCTCAGCTTAAACGTGCCCTTTCCCTGGGCTTGTGTGCACTTGACTGTCCAGGGCATTTTAACTAATCGTGGGGAGTTTTCCAGCAAAGCCCTGGGAATATTTATACGTTTAGGAAACGACGCTTTCACACACGCAGTTTTTGGCAAGGGTTCACTGCTGAGCAGCTGCCTGGGCTTGGGCAGAGCTGGAGGGAGAGCGGCAGCCGCGCGTGAGCCGAGGCAAAGCCGGCAGCTTTTATTGGCAAGCCCAGGGGTTCACACCGTGAGTGGAAAGAGCAGGCGGCCGAAGAGGGCTCAGCGCCTTGGGGCTGTCCCGGCACCCTTCCCAGCAGCCTAGAACCCAGCAGGTTGAGGGTATTTTGTCCCCAGCTGTCCCTCTGGGTTGCAGAGATGACCCCATGGGGCAGCATGGGGTGCCCACCCATGGGTTTTGAGAGCTTGCACTGGCTTGGCTATGGTCGGCATTTCATGACACAGCTTCTGCCAGAGCCCGTGGTCTGGGTCTGTGAGGGGGGCAGGGCCAGGGGGTCCATGCAGTGCCATGCCCCCCGCCCCAGGAAGCGCAGGGACAGGTACGCTGGGGACAAAGTCACCGATACCATCAGTGCAAATATGGCCCCCATGCCCCAGGATGCTTTGCCCTGTGTATTTTTATCTGCCGCAGACGGCGCGCGCAGGGGCAGCTGCTCCGCACCTCCGCAAGCTGAGTGCGGGACCTCGGCAAACAGGACGCAGCGGGTTCACGGCTCGACCCCGGGGCCCGGTGAGGAGGAGGAGGATGTGCCATCAAAACAAGCAACGCCAGAGAGGAAGATAAACAAACAGGCGGCTTCCAGCACGGCCCCGGCCGAGGGCGAGCGGGAGCCCCGGGGCCAGGGCTGGCGGCGGTGCTGGCGGCGGTGCCGGCTGACGTCAGGGCGCCCAGGGGTCAGTGTCCCTCTTATTGTTCCCCACCGGGGCTGGGACTGGGGCCAGGCGCCCGTCCCCCTCCCACAAGGGGACACGGGCCAGCGGGGCAGGTGGAGGGCGGCCAGGGCACCCGCTGGAGCCACCAGCCATCGCCGCCCCGGGGTCCAGCTAGGCACCTGCCTGCATGCTGCCTG
Source organism: Pandion haliaetus (assembly GCA_013401275.1). NCBI lineage: Eukaryota > Metazoa > Chordata > Aves > Accipitriformes > Pandionidae > Pandion > Pandion haliaetus. The sequence goes on from VYZV01010175.1 coordinate 102,062, forward strand.
CCTCCAGCGCCCTGCTTCTGCTTTTTAACAGGCACTAAAAATAAGCCCTGGGGAGCGGAGCTGCAGCAGTCTGGCCGAGGGCGAAGGCGGCGGTGGGCCGTGCATTTTGCAGGGCGGGGACGGCATCCCTCAAACCCGCGCCAGCCTGGTGCGGCGGGGAAGAAGCGGCCCTTTGGCTCTTTCCAACGAGGGATGTTTTTAATTAGCGCAAGGTAGCTGCGGCTTTGCAGCTGCGACTGGGCCAGAGCGGGGCCAGCGGCGTGGGTGCAACATGGGCTGCTCGCACGCAGAGTGCACAGCCCCGGCGGAGAAGATGCCACAGGCGCTTGGCCGGGCTGGCGTCTCTCAGCACGGGGCTGGAGAAGGAGCTGGCGGCTGTTGCCAGCAGGGCTGAGCGGTGCAAAAGTTGCAAGGCCCTGGACAGGCTGGGTCGGGGCAGAGGTGGCAGCACGGGGCTGGCTTTTGTGGATGCTTGGATGAGGGGAGCAAGCTTTTGTGTGCAGCCAAGCATCTGTGCTGTTCTCGTGCAGTGAGACCCATGGGTGTCTGCGTTCTGTTCTGGATTGGGGCCACTTGTGGGGTCCTTGCTTCATTGCTGAAGAAACCTTGGTCACCCCATCTCATTGCTGCCCTGGGGTCCAGGTCCCATGCTGGAAATGTGGTGGGCTGCAGCCACGCTGTGGGGAGCAGGGCACATGCTGCCCTGCACACGTGTATGCAAGGAGCTGCATGCTGCTGCAATCAGGAGCAGGGGGTCGCTCCTGTTCAGCATGAGCGCATGAGCGTGCGCACAACAGCAGGAGCGTGCATGCCAGCACTGACGGGTGCAAGGGACAGAGTGCCATGTCTGATGGCTGAAGGGGACAGGGGCCAGGCGCCAGCGCTTCGTGCCCACAGTGGGGCATTTGGGGAAGAGCACAGGCGCTCATCGCTGCATGGGGGCTGACTGCTGCATGGGCACCGGCCCCACCGCCGTGTTTGTCGTGGAGGTCCGTGGCGGGTGGCACTGTGGCATTATTTATTTATTTGCTGAAGCCCGATCAGGTGAGGAGGGCCCAGCCAGGGTGTCCTTTCTGGGCTGCCGCCGGCAGCCACAGGCCGCTTGCACAAGCAGTGAGTCAGTGGAGATGCACGCTGCTAAAACCAGACTTGGCACAGGTGCTCCAGGGCAGCAGCCTGCCCAAAATAGTGCCCAGACTGTGGGCAAGGAGCGAGCCCCCAGCAGCCGGGCCAGCCGTGATTGCTCCAGCCCTTGCATCTGCTGGGGATGGGGATGTGCTGGGGCAGCAGTGGCTGCTGTTCCAGGAGCCCCACAGGGATGGTCCCACTGGGGATGTGGGGGGGTTCACAGCCCGACCCCCTGTGACTGCAGCTGTGCCTTGCCACAGCTCTGGCACTGCCACTGTGGAAGGCAGGTGGCACCTGAGCCAGGTACGGGTAGCTGCCTGCTTGGTCCCAGCCCCACTTCAGCCCAGCATCATGTGGTGGCTTGTTTGGGGATGGAGGAATGGACAAGCACCATCACAGCTACCCTCCCTGGGGCACTGCACAGCCTTTGGCTCTGAAGTGGCATGTGGTCTTGCATGTGCAGGGAACCCTCCTTTGTAGGCAGAGTCTTCCTCATCCTCTCCATGCCATGCCATGCTGTGCCATACCATGTAAAGCTGTGCCATGCCATGCTGTGCCATGTTGTGCCATGCCATGCCACGCCATGCCGTGCTAGGTGCTGCTGCAAGCAGGCAGAGGGGTGTCACAGGCCGTCTGGCAGAAAGGGCCAGACCCCGCTTCTGCGGGAGAGGCCCCAGCCCATGCACGGGCACTGGCCGTGCAGTGCTGCCGAGGAGCAGCTCAGCTCAGGAGATGATTGATCTCGTGTCAGCAAGCAGTGGTTTGAGCTAGTGCCAAGCCTCAGCTCAAACAGGAGCACTGAAGGGGGAGAGCCCCTTCCTCCTCCGGAAAGCAGAGCAGCAATCCGCCTGCCGCCACCCCCGGCCCCACTCCCACATCTTGGGCATTATTTGCCCCGTGGCTGCGGGCAGCTGCCCGGCCTTGGGGAGCACATGGCAGGCAGCAGGGAGCACACAGGCAGCCAGGGTCCCAGCCTCACCAGGCTGAGCTCACTGGGGCTGTGTTTGGGTTAGAGGAGGGCAAAGTGGGGGGATGCAGAGATGGCTGGTGGGGGGAAGGTGCAGGGCAAGGTCTGCCCCTTGCCGCTGTACCCCACAAGCCACCTGGCCCGGCCCTTCTGCTCAGGATGTGGCAGTGGCTCCTACAAGCAAAGGACCTTTTGGGGAGGAGAACAAGGTGGACTTTGATGGGGCTCTAAAGGCACTGCTCTGTGTCAGCAAGGGACGTGGTGGCTTCTCTGTCCCCAGCTGATGGGGTCTGGACCGGGGTGTTGCCATCACCACCAGCTTCGCCAGCCACCAGCAGGGCAGAGGAGCGGTGCTGCCTGCACCCCCGATGCTGCCTTCCCCAGCTCCCTGCACCCCTGCTGTGCCTGAATGGGCTGCCAGGTTTATTCACCATGTCCCTGCATGTCCTGAGCCCTTCCCCAGCAACCCCCATACCCCCAGCAGTGTGCCTTCTCCTGTGACATCCACCGGCAGCTTTTTTCAGTGTTCCTGAGAGCTGCTCCCTCCCTATCCCTTGAGTCAATGCCCCCATAGCCTCTGCCAGTCGTGCCAGCCCATGCAGAGGTGGTACTGAACATCTGGGCACATCTGGGCAGGCAGCAGCACCTGAGGAGGGGTTACACTGCACCCAGGGGCACAGCCACCGGATTCCTGAGGCTGCCTGCTCCCACTCCACTCGGACCTTCGCGTCCTATGTATCCGCATAAGGAAACAGGGCCATTCATGTATTTCTCTCTCTATTTATACCTCTCCCTTTCCGTATTTAGTGTGTGCGCAGGCAGAGGGGGCAGTGAACGCCGGGGCCACTGATGTTCTTGGCTCCAGTGCCGGCTGGAATTTCGTCCTGGAATGTATCCTGAACCGCTCTGAAAACACGAATAAATCTCTGTGTGTTGTGTGCATGTGTGTACACAAATATATAGACAACGTATAGACACAGAGCCGTATAGGGCATTTGTGAGCTTTGCTATTTAAAGGAAGGAGTAGTTAGAGGGCTCTCGGCGAGGTGAACACCTCTGGATCAAAGGGATGCAGGGCGCTCTGCTAGCGGGCAGGCACCTTGGGAGATAGGTGGCCCTTGCTTTGTCCTCTTCAGGTAGCTGAAGCCACCCCGTTGGTGACATACCCAAGGTAGCACACCCAGCCAGTCCTGAGATCCCCCGGGGGCTGCATTTCATGGAGGTCTCTGCTCCCTGGTCTCGGGTTTCCCAGTGAGAGCCCCAGAGAGCCAGCTCCTGTGCTGCTGGCACAGGCTGCAGAGCCTGGTTTGCAGCTGGATATAGTAGGGCAAGGATATCAGCCCCTGTGGAGCATGGGGTTGTCCTAGGGGTTGCCTCCTGCACATCAGCTGGTACTCATGGCTGTTGAGGAAAGATGATGATGTAGAAAAGGAGAAAATAGGTGTTGGGTAGCAGGTCCCAAGTAAGTGCTTGGCTGGGCATTTCCTTGGGATGCTGGAGCATCTGGTGCTCACAGCTGTCTGGGAAAGGTGATGAAAAGGGGAAAATAGAAATTGGGTACCAGATCCCAAACAGGATGCTCAGCCATGCCAGGAGGGCAACTCCTCAGGAGGTGCTGGCAGCTGCCTTGCTGGGGTTGCTGGATGAGGCCACGGTGGGACGACCGCTGGGTCTCCCAGCACCCCTTGGCCGGAGAGCAGGCACCCTATTTAGCCCAGCTCAGGGTCACGACAGCTTCTTGTCTTCTGGGTGCTGAAAAACCTGATATTTTGGGCTGAAAATGCCCACGTTTGGTCTCTGGCCAAAGGCGATGTGTTTGTGGGTGGGGGAAATTGGAGCAAATTCCTGCTGTGAGTCCTGCACGTGTGCGCGGGCGTGCGGATAGGGGAAATACAGTTTTCCTTTTGAAAAAAAGCCCCACTTATTTTTATACAGAACTCCAGAAGGGCTGAAGGTGGAAACTTGGCCTGTCAGCAGCTGTCACAGGGGAGTGGGTCCCTGCCTGAGTTTGGGGGGAAACCACAGCTGGGTGTTAATGGGACTGTTAATGAATTAATGTTGGCTGCTGGGGGCCGGGGGGGAGCCTGGCTCGGCGGGGCATGCGCGCACAAAGCCCTACCCGGCACACGGGCTCCGGCTCCCAGCACGGCTGCAGAAAGCCCCAGCTCTGGGAGCCATGCACCTGGGGAGGTGTGAGTCTCCCCTTCCAGTTGTGTCTTGCTCTCCGGGTTGTGTAAATGCTTGGAAATGTGGCCCTGTTGTGGAGGAGAGGGTCCCACACCAGAGAGCATGTGTGCAGCCAGTGTGGGTGTGTTATCTTTTGACTGTGGGCATCTGCTGCCTGAGCTGGTGGTATTGCTTAATGCTGGGTCTCCTTGGCTGCTGAAACCAAATTTTTAAAGCAATTTACAGAAAACAGTAGGGAAGTAAAATCCCCCTGGGTTTATTTATGGGTTGGAGAGCTTGTGCTGCTCAGTCAGTGCAATGTCTGCAGCAGCGCTGGTCTCTGCATGGCACTGCCTGTCTGCAGCCCTTCTTGGGGTTATTTCTCTTGCTGTCTCCCCCAGAACATGGAGGAGCACCCATGTGAATGTGATGAGCACAGCCATGCCCATGCTGCGGGCTCAGCGGTACATTTGCACAGCTTTCACACCTGACTTGCTGGGGACAGCTCTGGAGCAGGAGAAGGTCGTGCTAACATGCTCACCCGACGCCAGCATCGTAGGGGTGTGGTGGGGCTGAGGAATAGCACCATAACTTGGTTGGACTAGAAATGAGAGGGAAAATGCAGAGAGGATCTGGGAAAGAGAGAGCAAATTCTTCTCCATGGACCTCTCCTGCTGCACTTGGCTTCAGGCTCTGTGGGTGATATCTCAGCCCTGGGGAAGCCTGTGGCATCTCCTGGGGTTTCACCCTCTGGTACCAGACAGCTGTTGAACCAAGAGGAAACAGTGACCATCCTGAGGGAGGGATGATGGTGCTGAGGAAGAAATGACAATGTCAAAGAAGGGATGACCATGCTGAGGAAGGAAAGACCACACCAAGGAAGGGACGGCCATGCTGGGGAAGGGAAGACCATGCTGAAATAGGGATGAGCATGGGACTGTGGATGTACAGGTTCCCCAACAGAAGATGCCATTATGGATGGAGACAGAGCCTCCTCCTCTGCTGGGAGGAAGGCTGGAAGAGCCTGAGCTCTTGGGAGCTCTGCTTGCTCCCCAGGGATGCTGTGCTTCCACCTGGGCTGCAGATGCTCTGCCAGCTCTGGTATTGGGTGCTAGTAGGTGGGTGCAGACAGATCCTCACCTCAGTAACGAAACCTCTCTGGGCTGTTGGGCCCAATACCTTTCCCGGGACCCTGTGCTGGCCCTTCGGGGTCAAGCTCCAAGTGTGCAGCCAGTGTCTGCTGCCCAGCGCCAAACCGGGCCGGTGGGGCTGAGGACCTGGAGAGGGCAGTGCCTGGGCTCCTCTAGCAGCCCTGCTCCTTGCATGGGTGGGCTCTACACAACTGGCCCCCCCCCCCGCTGGAGAAGGTCCTTCAGAGGATCCCAGATCCCAGCTTGGAGGGGCTCTGAGGCTCCTCTGTGCCCAGCCGCCAGCTCTTGGGGACCGGCTCCGGCTCCACTGGGCCCAGAGCCCTTCCCAACCCCATCCCAGACAGACGGATATCCCAAAACCCACTGGTCCCAGGGGCCCCTGCTCTGGGTCCCTCTGGCTGAATGAGGTGGTGTGCGTGTGCCCAGACTGTCCCCTCCTGTGACTGTACAGTACACACGGCTAAATATATGTCTGTGCAGATACAGGAACTCAGAGGGGCTGAGTGATGCTCCCTTTCTATACCTCTTTTCATGGGGAGAGCTAATGAGATTCATGTCATTAAAGGGCTGATGTTTTGTGGGATGGGAGCCTTTTAAACGGGATGTGTCCTGGCTTAGTCATGGCAAATATTTACCAAAAAAAAAAAAAAAAAAAAAAAGAGAGAAAGAAAAAAAAAAGGGACATACCGTATAAAATTAGAGTTCTGAAAATAGTATTTAGAGCAAGTGAGAGAGAGGAACCTAAAACAGAAAATACAGCCCAGTCTGTTCAGGAGTCAGGGGAAAAAGAGAGAGCGAGGGGAAAAAAAAGCCAGAGATAAAACGAGAGAAACCTCGGCAGTAAAAACAGCATCTTGGTAAATAGACTATTAAAAAAATTCTGACCTGCTTTATGGCTTTCTTGGCTGCCGTTCAGCTGTGCTGCCCTGGCCGGCACGGAGGGAAGGTAGCAGGAGCCGGCGTCTGTGTGGATGCTCAGAGCACTGGGACGCAGCTCCCCCCCCCGAGCAGCCGCACAGGGCGTTAAATTTAGCCACATAATGATGGCCCTGAGGAGGCAGCCTTTTGTAGCCACACTGTAATTACTGCCTCACTTATAAATTTTATTTTTCTTATTATGTTTCCTCCTCCTCCTCCGTTGAGGAAGGGGTGTGGGGGGGGTCTCCCACACCCCCATCAAACCCGCAGCTCTCTGGGGAGCAGGGGGTACCACTGCGGGGATGGAGCAGGTCCACGGGACAGAAGGGAAGGTGGGAATGGCTGCCCGAGCCCTGTGCCACCCTGTGCCACTCCCCTGCCCCAATACAGGGCCCAGCTCCACATTTGTGGATTGGGGAGGCATTGAGCTAACCCTACCATGGTAGGGTCCCCGCAGCCCAAAGCATGGGTATCTTGGCTCCCCCAAGCCTTAGCATCACCCTCTCAGGTGCCTGGGAGATGGGCTTGTGCAGGCAGAACCTGGGGGTCTCCACCAGGGCTGCGACACTGCAGCACAGCCAGGCTTGGGGAGGCAGCCGGGATGCCCACCAGACGCAAGGAGCAGCCGTCTGGCCCTGCTCGGTGTGTTACCAGCTCCAGCCCTGCTCCTCGCGTAGGTGGGAAAGGCGAAAAGGGCGAGGGCTGGCCCCGGCCCCCTCCTCCTGCCAGGAGCAGGGCAGAGGGGACGGCTCCTCTGTGAGCCGGTGCAAGTGGGGGACAGCTTCAGGCTGGGCAAGAACGTGCCAGAAAAGGTCTCGTTCCCCTCTTGTTTTCCCAAAACAAAGGAAGCAGCCTTGCATTGCTGGAAGTCGCGTGCTCGGGCTGTGCTGGCTTGTTATCATCCGATAACCCGGCGACCCGGGAGCTGCCCTGCTCCTCACCCGTCGAGCCCGCACTACGGGATGCGAACAGCTTCCGCATGAGCTGCCCTTTGCAGAGATCCGTTTTCCGCTCCCCGGGCTAGCAGTGGGGGGACAGCAGCGGGGATTGCCGTGGTGGCCCCAGCCGGCCCGGGGCTCACTGTGTGCCATGTACTGTGTGCCCAGAGGGGGACCTGCCTGTGCCCGCAGTGGTGGATGGTGAAGGCAGAAGAAATGCAGAGGTGGCAGGTGCCTTGGCATGGCCTGGGTGCTGCTGTCCTGTGCTGGGCATGGAAGGAGATTTGGGGCTCTGCTGCATCTCACTTTGCCCCATGCAACTTCCCTGAGAGCACTGTGGCCAGGCTTTGCTGCAGAGCAGGGTGGGCAGTGTGCAGGGCTGGGGGCCGGGGTCCCTTGGCGCATATGGTGATGCCTTCAGGGAAGGGACCTTTGCAAACCACCGAGGAAGGCTGTGCAGCACTGGGACTGCCTGCTTTCCCTTCCAGCACTGCTCCTTCTCCCAAACTCGTGCTCTGGGGAGGGTGCAGTGGTGCTGAGGCAGCGTAAGGACTTTGGTGGGGCTGGTGGTCAGGCTGATGTTCATCCATCACTGTGGGGAGGTGTTTGGGGGAGTGTCTCCTTGGCAGAGCTGTGCATGGGGGACATGCAGGACCACAGCAGCCCCACCCAGCCATGCCCAGGGGAGCCGGCTCATCCCAAAGCAGCCCCTTTTTCCTGCCCCGCGCTACAAGGACTCTGTTCAGCACTACGATGTCCTGAGGCAACCTCCACCCGTTGCTCAAGTGCCTGTTTCAGGGCAGGTGGGACAATACTAAATCAACTCCTTTAAAGCCTTCTGACCCGCAGCCCCACGGACGTGCTGGTCTCCATCCCTCCCTCAACTCTTGCGGGCATGCCGGGGGCTGGCGCGCTGGCCAGCCGCCCGGGCACGGGGCTGCCTCAGCTGCTGGCCAGGAGGCTCCTGGCCCACCTGGGTCCGTGCCCCAACACTCCACCCCACCACAGGGTCCATGGCTTGCGCCGGGTGCCAGGGATTCAGCACCGAGGTGGTCGTGGGAGCCCTCGGGGACAGCGGCCACCACCTCGCCAGTGGTGGCTTGGGAGCCCAGGTGTAGAGAGCGCTGGGGACCGGGAGACAAAGTGCCCTTTCAGCCCAAGCCCTGGAAAGATATGTGTGTGTGTGTGTGTGGAGGTTAATGCCCTCAGCCCCGGGGAGAGGAGAGACCGCGGGCTGGCTCCATCCCCACTGGGAGCGGGGAGCTGGGAGCCGGCCCCGCACGTGTGCCTCTGCGTGTGCCTGCGTGTGCCTCTGTGTGCAGGAGGCTTATGCATTTCCGTCTCGGTGTATTTATGTACGTCATGTGTGTGTCTTACTCATCACTGTGTTTTTCTTTCCTTGTTCTTGGGTCTTTCCCCCACCCCCGCCATGGATTTATAATTCTTATGGCATTTTATTCTTTCCTTTTTTTTTTTGTTTAAATCTCCAGTTTTGGAAGTTGATGGCTCCTTAGGAAAATAAGCTGTATTTTTAGTGTTTGTCTGCAAGGCTGCTGATCCCGCCTGCCCCTGCTCATCGCTTACTCACTATTTGTTTAAGCTTTTATTTTCCCCTTCGTCCTGTGCTGGGGTGCAGGGGAAACCAGCAGCGCACTGGAGCTGAGTGGCACGGCGGGAGCGTGCTGAAGTTGTCAATGAGCAAAAGGCAGCTCCAATCTGGCCTTTATTGAGGTCTGGGCTTGCGTAGCGCTGGAGCAGCCTGCCCTGTAATCAGCCAGCCACCAGAGCTGGCCAGCCTTGTAATAAAACAGCTCTATATTTATTTGTTCTGTTTATACCCTGCTCTGTAATAAGTTGGGAGCCCTCCCCACTCCCCTCGTTTTCTTTGGGAAGCTCCTCTGGGTCTCCAAAGGGATCTGCCATCCTGCACGCAGCGGATGCTCAGGGCCCTGCATCCTGCGAGCAGCTCTGGCCACATCTGGGCCACACGCCTCTTGCTCCATGTGCCCCACACACCCTGTGCCCGCTGTCCCCATCCTCTCCCCGGCATCCCAGCCCTGTTCCCCCACCCAGAGAGCCCCCACGGCTCTCCCAGTACCCCGCATCCNCCTCTCTATTTCAACCTTGGGTCTTTTTAAAATACATTCATTAAAGGGAGCTCAGTTGCCCTTTCCCTGGCGAGTCTGGAACACTGACAGCCTGTTCGCCCGCGTGTCTGTAATTAAACTCAATCTCTGGGTGAATACAACAATGTGACTGCACAGAATAATTCCTGGAGATCCTGACGCCGAGGAGGAGTGTGGCCTGTGAGCGGCCCATTCACGCCTGGCTTTCTATAAATACTTTACTATGTGGCACTAAGAAAACTTCAAGCCCTTTTTTTCCCCCCCCTTTTTTTTTTTTTATTAGTGCTACATAATATAGTAATTGTGCGACTAGAAGGTCTCCCCTGTGCCTGCCCGGGTTCATGGGCCTGGGTGTGACCTCGCGCTGCACTGGCCAAACGCAGGAGCCTGCCGCTGTGCCCAGGGACTTGCCATGCCGGCCCTGGGGCTGCCAGCCACACCAAGGGGACGCAGGTGGCCCGGGGCACCCTCCAGCCTGGAGCTGGGGGGGATGCGGTAGGGATACTCTGCCAAGCCAAAAGGCTTACGCCCCCAAAATCCTTCCCGGTTGTGTTCCTGCGGGCAGCAGTGCTGTCCTGGGAGCTGTGGCTGCTGGGGGGAGACGCAGATGGGTATTGGGGCAGAGGGAGGAAGGACAGGTCTCGGGGAGCATCCCTAGATGCCCATGGCCCTCAATGTGGCTGCTCCTCAGGTCCTAGCCTGGCAGCTCTCTGGACGGGTGTCCTTGGGAAGCCCCAGGGCAGCCGCTCCCCAGGTCCCGTCCTGCGCAAGGGCAGGGAGGAGGTGTGTGTCCCAAGTGCAGTCACATCCCGCCTGCCATCCCTGTGCTTCCCCAGGTCCCTGCCTGCCCTCCCCTCCCCTGGAGCTTGAGGGTGGCATGTCTGGAAGGATGCTCAAGCACACCCAGCTCCCCGGGGAATCCTCCCTCTAGCTCTGTGACCTTCATTAACGATGCTTTTTAAAGCATTACTGGCCCATGCAGACCTTGCCAGCTTAGGCTGCCCCTTGCCCAGAGGGGCTGGAACCAGTCAGTGCAATTTTCCCCAGCTGCGGAGTATGCCAGCCCCACACATACCCCGGCTCCCCAGGCAGCATCCCTCAGCTGGCTCCCAGGTTGCTGCAGCCACACATACCTGGCATGGCGCAGGTGCCACAGTCATAGAGCCCTGCCCATCTAGCTCTTGCTCCCTGCATTTCGGGACCTCGGGGTTGCAGAGAGAGCAGGGCTCCCATCCCACTCCCCCGGGGTGCCAGAGATGTGGAGGACAGAACCTAGGGACATGGGCTGGGGACTGGCATGCCACCCTGGCCCTGCCAGCTGGGGCGCGCCTGGCACAGTCCTGGCAGGGTTGACATGACAATATTGCTGCATTTGCATGGCCAATAGTAATATTAGATCTCTGTGCCGCGTTGATGTTCCTGAAAGCCACAAAGGGCATTAATATTCATAAGCCCACTTGGCCTCATCCATATTCATGTCACATCCCTTGACTGCGTGGCCCCTGCATGTTTTTCACCTGCTTGGCAGCGTGGTGCCTGGGAAAGTAGCGCCGTGCAGAACCAGAGGTGCCAACCAGTCACTGGCTAGGGCTGAGTGAAGGCCATGGTTGCTGGTGCAGGATGAGCTGTGGGGATTTGGAGACTGGCTCTCCCTGGGTGCTGCCCCATTTTGTGGCTGCCCAGTTGAGCTTGAAGCCTAGCAGACCCATGGGTAACACCTGGGAACAGGGACCCTCCAGTGTCCCTGCTCTTCCCTGCAACCTGCCACAGTCTCCAGCCCCTGCAGCCCTGTCCCTGCCTGGCAACCCCTGCCTTGGTGGGGCACCCCTTAAACCTGTCCCTCAAAAGCTGCCCAGTGCCTCTGGAAGCCCTTGGGCAGGGTCTGAGCCTGGTGATGCAGAGCAGAGTGCCAGGAGGGTCTCAAGTACTTCCATCCCTGTAACGCTCCATCCCATCCCCTGCCCTTTCCTCTCCGTCCCTCTCTGACTGCTTTGCTGCCGATGTCCCCCTGCATGGCCACCTAACTGCCCTGCTTCCCGGATTTGTTTTGTAGCACAACCCAAACTCCACCCCAGCCCCAGCACTAGGAGCTTGGAGTCCAAAGGAGACAGCCTGGAGGCGTTTGCATCCTCATCACCGCCACACTGCTGTGAAATGGGTGCCCTGGGTGTCAGAGCCGCAGAGAACTGGCCGAGGCTCCCCGAGCTGTCCCTGCAGCCCCTCCAGGCCAGCTCAGCGTTGTCACCCCCCACCCGCCCCCGCAATGCTGTAGGCTGCCCTTGCACCACAGAAGCGCCAAACCTTGCCCTGCACCCGTCCTGCGCGGGGCTGTGACCTCTCCTGGTTGTCACGCCCGCAGGTTAGAAGGAGACAGGGTAGAGCAGAGCGGGCAGCACGCTCCCTGCCTGCAGCTGGGCCTGGTGCCCCGCGTCCGCCTGCCTGCGTACTGCGGCTGGCTCTGTGCTGGCGGGTTTGGGGACACGCCGCGCACTGGCGTGTGACAGGGACGCGGCAGATGGCGCCCTGTCTCCGGTCAGCAGCCGCCTGATGGCCCGCTGCTGCCGGCTGTGTGGGGCTGCAGATCCAGCGCTGCATCTCTGCACCCTGGGCACTGCATCTCTGTAACCCCAGCACTGCATCTCTGCATCCCAGGCACTGCGTCTCTGTAATCCCAGCATTGCATCTCTGCACCCTGGGCACGGCATCTCTGTACCCTAGGCACTGCGTCTCTGTAACCCCAGCATTGCATCTCTGGATCCAGGGCACTGCATCTCTGCATCCCAGGTACTGCATCACTGTATCCCGGGCACTGCATCTCTGCAACCCCAGTGCCACACCTCTGTGTCCCAAGTACTGCCTCTCTGCAGCCCTGGCATTGCATTTCTGCATCGCCCTGCCTGCAGCCACTGTGACAGGGACGTTTCTGGGCAGCGGGGCTGATACCAGCATTGTGCTTTTGCCCTGGTTAGTGGCGCAGCAGGGAGCCACATAGGGGCTGTCATGTAGTAGCCAAGGAGATTTCCCCCCCATTTTGCCACAGCATCAGCTTCCTGTGGGTTAGGAGCAGGGACATGCCTGGGCCTGGATCATGCCCTGGGTTTTCCTGCTGCACAGGTCCCTCCATGCTCACCACTCTCAGGGCAAAAGGATCGGGGAAAATGAAATGGTATTAAGCCCCAAATTTGGGAGTTCTGGGCCTGTTTTCTTCTTTAGGAAGGCTACAAGGAGTAAAAGGTTTTGGTGGGAGCAGTGGAGGGCTGGGTGTGGGGTCCCAGCTCCCTGGTCCCTGCTGGGGCAGGGCAAGAAGGACTGGAGCCAACTGGGTGCTACCCAGCAGAGTGTGGGGAGCAAACAGCATCAGTGGTGACAGAAAACTGCCATGGCTCATCTTCTCTCTCATCATTTGTTGCTCATTCCTTGGCAAGGGCCCTCTGTTTGCCTATTCATTTATGATTTTGCCGTAAAACCTGTTGGATATTAGAGATTTTCCTAAAACCTCAGCTCTCAAAGTGATGGGATTGTAGGAGAAGGCGAGTCTGCTGTATAGGATCATAGGGGCTCAGCTGGCTCTCTGCTTGCTGCTCAGCATGTCTCTTTGCCCATGTTCTCACACCCCCACTACCCCTGCAGAGGAGGGCATGAAGCCCAGCAGGCAAGTAGAGAGTCCCCAAGAGCTCCTTGTGCTGTGGGCCCATCTCGGGAGTGCTGCATGTTTGAGATTGCACATGGACTTTGCATTTGGCATGTGCCCTGGGACCAAAAAGAGAAGCTGCTTGCTCTAGCTGGTGCTGTGCAGTCTTCTCATGCTGGCGCTCGCCCTCAAGGATGGGGCATTCCTGAAGGGACATACAGGTCAGTGCACCTCAGGGCTGCCGTTGGCTGCTCTGCCACGCTCAGCTGGTGCCGGCTCTTTTTCCCAACTGGGAGCAGTGGTTATCTTCACACTGCCCCTGCACCTCTCCCCTCTCCTCTCATCCCTCACTTTAGGCTCCCTGACAGCTCTCAGACATCAATACTGCAGTGGGCTGCTGCCATCCACAGCAGAAACGTTTGTGCATCTCCCCTCTCCAGCCTCCTTGCTCATCACTTTGGCAGCTCATCTTCAAGCTGCCTCTGGTTCAGGGGTACCTCTGGGGTGTCCCCACAGCTAGGCCCCCCCTGCCCCCGCCTGCAGCAAGGGTTCAGGCTGCTGGGGAGCCCTGCTGAGGCATCCCCAGCCCTGCACAGGGGTCTGTCCCATGCTGCCCCACAGAGACGTCCCTCTATCCCGGAGGCTTTCTGTGGGCGCAAGTCTCGGCAGAGCCATGCAGCATGGAGCCGGGGTGCCCTTCCCCTGGCTCCTGGCCGTGCCGGCCTGTCTGCGTGGCTCCCAGTGCTCCTGCCTCCCTGCCTTTCACTTGTGTGTTTTTACGGCTCAGAGGGAGCCGTCCTGCCCCAATTCCCTGCATGCTCCTAATTTCATAGTTCTCTCCATATATCCATATATATCCATATAGCATTTGATACAGGTTTTATGGGCATTTCCATACGTTTTACAGACACAGCCATTACAGAGCCAGGTTTCACCCGAGAAACCTCAGGGGAGTGGAGCACTGAATCGCCTTAGTCTTGGCCCCAGAACAAGGCTCTCTTCTCTCCCTTGCCGGGGCTGCCGCTATCAGCGCTGCAGAGGGCAGGGGGACGGCGGGGGCTGGTGGTGCCTGCCCTGAGAGCCAGGATGCTGCCTGCAGCCTTGTCCATCCCGCTCCTCACAACCTCATCCTGCAAACCTCAGGGCTGTCACTGCTGCCCCTTGCACCCTCCCCAGCTGGCTGCCACTGGCAGGGGGGGGCTGCGTTGGACTGGGCTGCTTGGTGCAGCTCAGGACCACAATCTGTATGGCCAGGCCACCAAGATCCGGCCCGTTTGCCCACCTGTTGGGCTGTGCATCCAGCTGGCTGCGGGGACTGGAAGCCCTCAGCGGTGATACAAAGGGTGATGCCATCCTGGCTGGTGGGGCAGTGACACCGCTGCACAAGGCTCTGGAGCATCTCAGCTGCCACGGTACACGCAGAGCATCCAAGCTCTGGCAAAGTGGCCTCTGGCTGGCAGAGGGGCAGAAAATAGATCCAAGTGCATGCAGCTCTCCGCACATTTTGGCATGCTGCGGAGGCTGCCAGCACTGCAGTGATGCCCAGTGCTGCTCAGGGGCTGACCATGTTGCCGGCACAGGGGGAGAAGCCTCAGACCTTGTTTAAAAAGAAGCCAGGTGACACATGCCTTCATCACCACCGTGCTCAGACCCTGCAGCAGCCTTAAGTGCAAATCTGGGGCACCCCCATGACAGTGTGCCCAGGCGCTGGGCTGCTGAGCACCATCTGCCAGGGGAGGATGGACTGGGGCAAGTGGGTACAGGGATGAGCCCTCCTTTGTTACACCCTGCCCAGTGCTGCTTGACAGGGGCAACATAGCAGCACCTGGCCCCGCTTTGGGTTCCCGGTTCTCCTGGCCTCACGCTGTACTGATGGGCCCAGGAAATTTCCACCCTGCATGTGAACTCCCATTCGTAGGGCAAATGCCCACTCCCACCCAGCGCTGTCTCTGGCCGATGCCGCAGGGACCGCTCCTTGCTGCTCGGCCATCCCAGTCACGGCTGTGGCATCGTCCAACCCAGCCCTGCACGCAAGCAGTGCCCTGGCTCAGCTATTAATAGCAGCTCCCCTCTCCCCTTTTGAAGGCTGGTGGGAGCCCAGAGTACGTCCCACTCTGTTTTCTTGAACAGGTCCTGAAAGCAGGAACCATTTGTGGCTTCCCCGGTCAGTGTGTCTCTCCTTGGCCTCCAGCGTGTGCTATTTTCTGTGCTGTTTACTGTTCTTCTGCGGGCTGTCAGGTTTCCGTGCTGGGGGAAGGCTTGTAAATGGGGGGGTGGGGGCAGCAAGTCCACACGGAGGGGCTATGGGAAGGGGGGATGGAGGAGCACAGACATGGCTTTTATCATAGCCTAGGGGATGTGTGGCTCATAAATCCGATCCAGGCAGATAGGGGATAAATCATCCCAGCTCGGGCACTGGTGGTTACCCATGGTTAGAAATTAACTTTGTGTTGGATGGGTCCCAGGCTGTGGGATGGGAAGGGGAGGGTGCTCTGGGCAGCGAGCCTCCAGCCCAGCTGGCCCTGGAGCTGGGCTGCAGGCAGGCGAGTGGGTGCCCAGTGCCCTGGTCCAGGCAGGCAGGGCTGGTGGGCACAATTAAAGCCAGAGCTGATGAAGCAAATGGACTGGGGTGGATGCTGTGGCTGAACCTGTGCTGTGGGTGATGATGCCCTGCCATTCACACCAACCTGGCTGAGCTCTGGCGTTTCAACAACTGGCTGTAGCCACTGAACAAGCCATCCTTGAGCTGCAGGCATGCCAGGCACTGGGAGATACTGGCCTGTGGGGGAGGCGGTGGGGACCCGGGGTGCCAGGGAAGGTGGCGAGGTGTGCCTGTGGGACAAGAGGATGGATGCACTCACAGTGGGACTGTCCTCTCTCCCCACAGCTGCAACCCAGGGCTTGGTAGAGCTGGGAGCCCCATCCTGGTGTCTCAGGGACACACACACTGGGGCAGTCTCTGGCCCCAGCCCTGTGCTTCTGAGGGTGGGGGGAGGCAGTGAAGCCCACAGACCCCTGATTCACTTCCCCTCTCCTGCTGCAGCATCCTTGTAGCCCCAATTCCCCTTCCTCCCATCCCTGGTGCTCCCTGCGCAGCTCTGTGAGCATCCCCAAACCTTGCCCTGGGTAGGGCCAGGGCTTCCCAGGGGGCTTTTAGGCATGTGACTGCAGCAACCTCTTCTCTATCTGCTGAGGCCAAGTGTCCACAGCTGGGACCATGCCACCCTTGGGGTCCCAGAGCACCCACCAAGGGAGGAGAAGGGGCAGGGCTGGTAGGGACACCCCTCCTAGAGTGGGTCTCCAAGCAGCTGGCTTAGCTCGGCTCAGCTCACTCCTGGCCCGCTCTCTAATAGCTCCCCAGCTTTCCTTTCTAACGAGGCTCTAATTGGAAGCCGGTTGTGCTTCCCTTCCCCTCTTCTCAGAGCTCTCCAGTCCCAGTGCTGCAAGGCGATTAAGCTGAGGTTTTGGGTTTTTTTAATATGGCAGAATTATTTTGGAAGGGCCAGGATCGTTACATGACGGGCTTCTTGAAAAACCCCAGGCTTCGCCTTTCAGACGAGGCCTTTTCAAGTGGTTTTGCACAGTACACGTCTCTGGGCAGCGACCGTCTCGAACAGTTACTGTTAATTATAGATGCCTCTTTCCCGCTCTCCCATTACTCAAAGGATTTTTGTGTGTTTTAACAGTGTTTTACATCAGCCTGAATAAGACTCTATTCAGTATTTCCAAGAGCTGGAACTTGGGCATCCCCTGCTGTATGTGTCGTGCTCTCCTCCCTGCATCCCTGGGGCCAGGGATCAGGCAGCTGGCGCAGGCACAAACCTTCCTCCCACCGCCCAGCCGGTGCACGCACTGCTCTTGGCGCAGGAGTTGTGCCTGCTGTGTGCACACCCTCTTTTGCACCCCTCTCCTGGCTATGCACAGCCTTGGGTTTACACACTCAGCTCCTCAGGGCCATCTTCTAAATCCACTCTCCATCATCCCTCTTGCACTCTGGGCACCACCGCCCGCTGGCGCATGCTCGGCCGAACCCTGTGCCCACTTTCCTGTTGTCCTCTTTGACCAAGGATTGAGGGGCAGTGACAGTCCCGGGCCTGCTGGCCTCAGCCTGGTCTCCTTGGGATGTGCAGGGTCCTATTCTCTCTGGCTGAGCCCCAAGCTGGTGTGTTCCCCTTGCATTAACACAGGGATGTCTCCCCTGTGCCATGCACCACGTTAGCTGGGGTTGTTCCCCATGTCCTTTGTGCTACATTTATCAGCACTGATTTCATGCCTGCCTTCATTGCTCAGCTATTCAACAGCAACTTGTTGCACTCAGCAGTTTTTCCGACTGCCCTGAAGAGTTTAATATCATTGAGAAATGTTCTTGCCTCCTGTGCCACCCCATTTGTACCCGCTGCCTGCAAAAGCCACCCTTTATTCCAACTTGCCTCTTGTGCTTTACCCTAGGCGTAGGCTGTGAGATGAGCTTCCCTCTTCTCCCACGACAGCCAAGCTGGTTTAGCCATTCTTGGGGAAACACCTTGCCCTAAGTATTTTCCCAGTCCCACTGCATCCCCCAGTATGCTCAGCTGGGTATGCTGGCTGCTTCTTAGAGCTCTGGTGGGTTCACGAGGAGTGACTTCCCACCACAGAGCAGTGCTATGTCTTCTCTTTGCATCATTTCTGTCACTGGGTCCTTTTTGCCCACTTGGCTGCAAGCTGCTGATGTTTCTGCAGCTTCCGAAGCCTTCCCAGCTGGAGGACCGAGCCCTGAGCTCTGGGTTCCTCTTGAGAGATAGGAACCCCCCCAGGATGTGCCCGGCACTCTGCGGAGGGGGCACAGACTCGTGGGCAGAGCAGCCTGCTCAAACGCTGGGCAGCTGGCATTTGGGAGTGGGTGCGCCTGCCAGACAGTGAGGCTTTGGTCAATGCAGAGGTTTGGAAGGATTGGAAGATGAGGGGCAGCTTCAGGACTGCTCTGCTGGACCAATTTCACAAGCCCAGAGGGGACAAGAGCTTCCCCTGGGTGCTCCAGGGCTGTCTGTGAGCTGCTGACTGCTCCCCTGAGAAACCATGAGTTGAGGGGAAAAGTGGATCCAGCTCATCCTCACGCCCACCATCCATCCTCCTTCAGGCTGGAGTGGGGACTTTGGGGAGGGTGGGGGGCAGCTGGGGGGCACAATGGTATTGTCCAGATAGAGCCCCGTTTGGAGGCGGGCGGGGGGGATGCAAGTCATTTGGGCACCTCCGCAGCCCTCGTCTCCCCCAGCTCAGCCTATAGGGCACTGTGGTCAGGCCCATTTATAAAGCTGGTAAATATATCGGCAGAGTTTGTGTCCCCTCCAAAGGTCAATATTTGTGCAGAGTTTAATTTTAACTTAACAACCAGTTGTTTGCAGAGGCTGCTTTGCTTGTGTGTGTGCGTGCGCGCGTGCGTGTGTGCCTCCCCATTGATCGATGCTCACGGGAGGCGTGCGAGTGGCTTGCATGCATGCACCGACTCACCGGGACGCAGAGGGAGTCGGCGCAGCTTCCCTCTCCTGGAGATGCTCCGGATGCAGCAGCAGCACTGTGCGGTCCGGAGGACCAAGACCAGAGTCTGTGGCCAAGTCTATAAATGCAACCCACAGACCTCTCCAGGAGGTGACAGTGGGCAAAATGGGCCCCGTGAGGCTTTGAACAGCAGCCGATGGGGACGGTGGCTTTCCCAGCCTGTTCTGACCGGTGCCCTGGGCTTGCTGCAGGCAGCTCTGCGGCCGCGCAGCCCCCGGCCTTGCCCCTTCTGAACCCATGTGGCTTTTGTGGCTCTCTCCCATGTTCTGGCAACATGCGTCTCTGAGCTGCGTGCATCGTTCAGGCCTGTTCCAGTGTGCAGTGCTGGCTTTGCACAGGGCTCGGAGGGCTCGGCACTGGCACCCACGCACAGCCACTCCGAAAACAATTGTGGTGTTTCTTCCAGGGCTCTTCCAGTATCACTGCCCATGGGGCTTTATCCCCCCCGTCCGCCCTCCCACCCCGCTGTGCAAAGCAAGCCTGCATCCTACACACATCTGTAACACCTCACCGAGGCTGGTGGCTCCTCTTTGAGAGGTCTAGAGCAGAAGTGCCCCCACGCTGGCAGGGGAGAGGGGAATGGTGCTGTCCTGGTCTGCAGCCAGGCACCTGAGGCTTCTGTTTCTGCTACTTCTAAAGCTCTTCTAGCTGAAACCCCGTGCTGTGCTTCACCCCAGGTCTGGCCACATGTTCCCAGCTGGGCTTGGGGACAGGCTGTGCATCTCACCCATCCCATAGCATCTCACCTACCCAATAGAACCTCATCCCTTGGGACAGAGGCTGAGTCCTCTCGGGTACCCATGGTCCATCCTAGTGTCCCGGGGCAAGACAGGACACTAAGTTGGGTCCGATACCCTCCCTCAGCCTATCTTGCCGAGGGCACAGTGTGTGTTGTCTGTGGGAAAATGGGAGAATAACAGCAGGCACAGCCCTAAGCGCTGGAGTTTTCCCAGTCTCCCACCCCAGGCACAGCAGCTTGGAGGCAGGAAGGGGGGATGCAGCCAGGGAGAGGCAGGAGGGCTAGGATGGAGCCCGCCGTCCCCGCAGCATGGCTGCTGGGGCTCCGTGTTTTGCAGCCCGCCTTGTGGGTGCTGAGGTTTGGTTTCCTCTCTGCTCTTTTCCTCTTCCTCGCCAGGCCCCGGGGCTGCCGAACGACCTCAAAGGGAAAAGCAGGCTGTGAGGGACAGCAGCAGGGATGGGCAGGGGTAAACACGGGGCTGGGGCCGGCCAGGCAGTGGGTGATGGAGGTGAAGTCATGCCGTGACGTCAGCCCTGCGGCTTTGGGGACAGCCGTGGTTAGGCTGCTCAAGGAGGGGCGGCTGTTTTCCTGCAGCTCCACCGCTCACTCCTGGTGCCCGTCTAACTTATAAACTTTAATGGCCAGTTTAAAAGGTTCCTGCCATGGGCACCTTGTTGCCAGTTTTAGGTTTTTAATTTGGAAACTTTCCCCTCTGTGGTCGGGGGAGGAAGGACTTGGGTCCGCTCAGGGCCAGTCATGAGGACACGCGGGTGCCAAAGAGACGATCCAGAAGGGCTCTGTTCCCGTCACTGGTGTCGGGGCAGGGTCGGCCACGCCAGCACCGAGGAGGGCAGTGGGATGTGTGTTGTGCATGGGGCAGACGGGCTGGACAAGGCCCCCGGTCCCCCCCTGCTGCCCACATATTGGTGGAATAAATTTAGCTCCTCCTTGGCTGCTGGCTGGGGGAGCGCCAGTAGCAGCCACCGGCTCCCAATTGGCGGGGTCCTACCCCCCCCCCAGGGGTCACCATGGCTCTGGGCTGTGCAGGCAACATCCTCACCCTGCAGCCCTCAGGAGATGCCAGGAAACCCCCCACCTCTACTCGGGGTGGGGAGGAGGCATGGGGCTACAGTCAAGTTCGCTCCCCCAGGTGCCTGGGTCCTTGTCCTGGCTGTCACGGTGTGACCTGGTGCTCAGGCACTTGCCTGGCTTGTCCCCCAGCTGCCACCACCGCAGTGGTGGTTGTCCTGCCCCACGAGCCTGTGTGTGCGCTGGACATGCACATGGCAAGTGTCCATGCTGCAGAGACTGTCGGAAGGTCTGCCTTGTCCCCTGCCCTGCGGTTGCCGACAGCTGTGACCCCCCAGCCACATCACAAGGGATGCCAGCATCCCTCCCGGCAGCTAGCTCTTGCCACGCTGCAGCCGGCAGAGCTGGGGTTAGGCACAGACCCGTGCCTGCGCACACTGCTTGGCAGGAGGAGAGGATGCGGGGCCGGTGCTTCAGGAGACACTGAGGGCATGGCACTGCTGCTCTTCCTTGCTGCTGCCTTCCCCGAAGCCCTCCGGCAGCCCCCATGAGGCGTGGGTTGGCAGAATCACGTTTCACCAATGCATGCCCAGCTCTCCTCTGCCTGTGGTGACTGAAGAGGCCCTTGCAAATGTCCAGGAGGTGCTGGGTGCTGGGACATGGGGCTGAGGCCTGACGTCCTCCCCCGCAACAAGGAAACCAGCCTACAAGCTTGAGGGGAGCCTTCCCGCAGCCTTTCCACCCAGCCCTCCCTTTGCAGCTAGAGAGAGCAGGGACATCTGTCCCCAGCCCGGCCACCGCCACCTGGGGTTACTGACCGTGGGTCTCCAAGGAGAGACCATGTCTTGGCTGGGTCTCTCCTTGTCTCCAGACCGATGTGGTGGGGCTTGTCTATACGTTCCTGCTGTACGTGCTGGTTGTCCAAGGGTGCTGCATGCAGACTGGCCCCTCCGGTGCAGGCTGATGTGGCTGTGCCATGAGCCCCTGTGGCTGGCTGGATCCTAGATCCAGCTGGGACAGACCATCCTAGAGCATCTTAGCTATCTGGGACCTTTCACAGACCTTGTTGGGGGTCCAGGGAGCTTTACAGCAGAGAAGAGAGCTGGCTTGGCAGAAGTCTATACCCCAGGGGTTGAACTCCCCCAGGGTGGGCACCCGGAGCACCTATAAATAGTGTGCGGAGCCAGAGGAGCAGCCATGGTTTACCAACGCTTTCATGCCATGGCTTTCAAGTGGTTCCCCTGCCTCTTCCCCACGAGCCAGTGGCACATCTGTGCTCAGCCCAGGCATGGGGCCGGCCAGCGGGCTGCCTCCTGTGCTGTGCCACGTGCTCTGCGGCCGCTGGAGCCGGTGCTGCTCACCAGCCCCAGAGCAGCCCTGCCTTTGCCAGCCCTGTAATTGATTCCTGCTCTCCTGCGCAGGCGGAGGCTGCAGATGTGCAGCCTGGCAGGAGGCAGTGGTCTGCGGGTACCAGCTCCAGGAGCCAGCCCAGGCAGGGCGAGGAGCAGCCCAGTCCTCACCTCGGCTCTGATGTCTACTTTGAGAGCTGCCTTTTGAGTTTCCAGGTGTTTCGAGAGGTTCTTTCCCAGCCTTGGCTCCCAGAGGCAGGGGATTCGGGGGGACCCTTCTCCTCCTGTTTTGGGGCTGCTGGAGGAGCTGGGATCATTGGGAAGCAAAGAAACAGCTCGCCGAGTATCACTGTTGTGTGTGCCAGTGACAGGCTCATGTTCTGAGACAATGGCAGCTGATGGCAGTGCAGGGGGGCTATAGAGGTCACCCGTTCTCCTGAGGCTGCAGAAAGACCTGGCTGGGGAGGGAGAAGGTCCTCCTGCACAGTGCCTCAGCAGCTCTGGAAACTGGCCCTCCAGCCAGCCAGCAGCCCCACTAAAGGCTGGGGTCCAGCAAGGGGGAGCAGGTGCTGGAGCCAGCACGGTCCGGCTTGCCGAGCCGTCTGATGTCTTTAAAGCTGGCAAAGAGCAGGGCCATTGGGATGGCAGGGGTTTAAGTTATGGAGGAGGATTTTCTAGCCTGGCACCTATAGGAGGCAACATATTGGAGCATGTTATTATGGGTAATGTTAAAGATAAACCAATTTTTAGACTGGAAGGTGATGGTCATCCAGCAGAGCATGACAGCAAACAGATGAGGTTTGGCATGAGCAGAGGGGAGCCACAAGCAGGTGCCCTGGGTACCTTGTTTTCCAGTGCTGCTGATGACAGTGCTGCATGGAAGAAAACACCTAGAAAAATAGGAATGAAAATGGTGAGGCTTTTAAAAAACCCTGTATTTAGCCAAAGGGCATGGTTTTGCTGTCTGGAGATGGCAAAGGGTGGGTGAACCCTTCGGAGCAAGGCAAGCCCAAATGGAGAGAGTGGCATGATGAGTGGGCAGGGGGCTGGAAAAAGCAGTGGTCGCCAGAGCTGGGGAGGTCTTTGCTCCTCATTGCCCATGGGGGAGTGGCAGGGCTTGGTGCATCACGCTCCAGCACAGGCTGGGATCTCTGCCCTTGAAAATGAGCAGCAACTCGGGATGCAGTGGCCAAACTTTGCAGGATGGAGGTGGATGGGGCTGCAGCAGCAAGAGGAGGTCTGCTCACCCGGGTGGAAGGGCACAGTGTGGGGCGGGGTTGGGGCCACAGCTCCCAGCTCCCCCAGCCTTCTGTGCCCCCCCAGGCAGCACCACAGGGACCCCATCCCTCTCTCCAAGGGCTGAGAGGGCAAAGGTGCCATGACAGAGTGTTTTATTAGCAGCAGGTGCCTGAAATCCAACCCGTGGCCCAGCAATCCGTCCCCTCACCTGGAGATGAACCCGGCTTGGGGGGCACGGCTGTACAGGGTCAGGCCCCACCAGTGCCGGGATTACCCCTGCCGTAACCAGAGCGGCTCCCTGGCAGCCTGATGGGCTGGTCCTGCCACGGGCGACAGGCGCATAATGCCTGATTTCACAGCGCCGGCATGCTCTGTTTGCTTGTGGCAATGATCTCTCCTGCACTGGCTGGGTCCAGCCCCTGGCCAGACCCCGACCCGCAGCTCTGTCAGCTGGGATTAGGTACAAGATTTAGGCTAAAACCTCTTTGCTCCTGGCTGGAGCAATGACAGAGAGGGGAAAGTCCAGCCCATCGTCTCTGGAGATGGAGCTCCTGCCTTGCCCTCCAGCCTGTGTGTGGCAGCTCCCAGACCTGCCTTCAGAGATGAGGCAGGAGCATCTTAGCTCCTGCCCTACAGCCAGCACCAGGGTTGCAAATGGCACTGCCATAGCTGGGAGCAAACCCCCCCCCAGAAGAGGAGGAAGGCAGACACTCCCCCATCTCTGACTCTGAGGTGGTCCATGAGATGGGCATAGGTCCCTGGGCCGTCTGCAGCAAACCAAGGGGATGCTCCTAAGAGAGGGAGCTGAGGAACAGGAGTGGTCCATGCAGAAAGGCTCTCCCCTTTGCTGCCTGCAGCTGCCTTCCCAGCGTGCTCCTTGCTGTACCCAGACAGCTTGTTCCAGCAAAGCCATGGCTGGGAAGAGGAGCTGTGGGGCAGATGCAGCCAGCAGCCCCCTGCTCTCGGCTCCTCCAAGGAAGGGGCCAGGGGTGATTTGGCAGCAGATGAGCAACGATGCCCTGCGGGAGGGCTGGGGCTGACTGCTTGGTGCAGCTAGTGCTGGGGGGAGGCAGAGCAGGATCTGTGCAGCAGCCAGAGGTGCTGTGGCACCCTGGCAAGCACCAACACTGGACTTGCAGGAGCGCTGTATCTTCCCCTCCCTATTGCACAGTGCTGTGCCTGGGCTGAGGATACTCATCACCTCCTTGCAGGGTGCACAGCCCTGGCCAGCCCTCCGTGTCCCTGCAAGTTTGTTCTCTTCCAGAGTGTCGCTTCCTGCTCATCTCCCTGGACCCCGGCTTTGTTGGCTGAGCTCATTTAGCTTTGACAAAGTTTATAGTGCGCTGGAATGCAGAATGGCTGCTGGACTCCTTCCAGCCTAAACATCCCCACCCCGTGGTGCGTGGTGCGACAGGAGCTGATAAGGGTGAGTGCCGCAGCAGGCAGGTATCTCGTGCCCAGCCAGCGACCTTACAGCCACACAACCTTGAAGGTTGTCATTTATCTCACGTGCATGTTTTTGTGTGTCTGTGTGTGTGTGTGTGTGTGTGAGCTGTCTCCCATCCCCAAGAAATGTTCTCAGCATTTCTGGTTTTCTCTCTGGGCCAAACCCACATGCACGTTGCCCGAGACCAACTCCGAACAGACTCCTTTGATGAGCAGGGCTTAAATATATATTTGGCATTCCAGCGGCAGCGTGCCGAGCGCGGCCGAGGGTGTGAAAGTGTTTGCTTGACAAACTCCGGGGGCTCTCGCCTCTCTGCCGGCCCTGGGGACTCGCAGGAGAGAAATGTCAAGGAATTTTTCACCTCTCTGTTTTGTTTTGTGTTTTTATTTTGTTTTCCTTCTGAGAGTGCATTTTTAGCTCTGGTGAGAGGTGCCTGATTGACAGCCCCAGAGACTGAGTCCTCTCTCTTCGCTGGGACAGTGGGAACAAACATCTCACCCCAGTCCCAGAGGGGAGAGGGAATGGCCCTATGAGCCTTGCGCTGACCCTGGAGGCTCCTGTCTCCTCTCCGCTGGTCCTGTCCCCTCCCTGAGCCCAGCGCTGTCATGGATGGATTTGGGTACCAGCAGGATGGACATGCCCCACATCGTAGATGCTCCAGGCTGTGGTCTGCTCAGAGCGAGCCCTTTCGCAAAGAGCCTCTGTCTGCTGAGGGCAGTGGGGTCTCAGTCACAGGGTCCTTTGTCACTGCTCAGCTGGCCCCAAAGAGCCCTCCACCCCAGCACCGTGCTGTGAAGACACCTGTGCCCCTTGCTGCACAGAGCATTTCCCAGCCGGTGTCACCATGTGCCACAGCAACAGCCTGGGGTACACGCTGGCCCCCAGGCACCTTTGGGGGTGCAGAGAGGTCTTGTCACCTTGCACCTGTGTGGGGGAAGATGGAGCAAGTGGGGCAGAAGTGTCTCTGTGGGCAAGTTGAAGGTGGACTGGATGGATGGATGCTTGCAGCCTCCTAAAATGGTGCATGGGAAGTGCTGGGGGCGTGAAGTCAAAACTGCCCTGATCTTCACTTGTCACTTGGCTCCTTCTGGGCTGCAGCTGGTGATGGGGCAGAGGAGGCAGGTCTGTCACCAATTCCCATGCGATGCGGGATCCATGGTGCGGCTGGGACATGCAGGGCAGAGTAGGGTGCAGAGCTGGGCCTCTGGGCTTGGGTGGGAGCCCAGGGGTGTCTCCTGCATGGGGAGGAGGAGGAAGGCAGAGTCTCCCCATCACTCCAGCTGCTGCATCCTGCGCCTGTGGGAAATGGGGAGGGGAGGCCCTGGTTAGTGGATTCAGTTTCAGAGCCCATGTCTGCAGTGCCCACCGGAGCAGGGCGAGATCCTGGCCGGCTCTTGGGGAGGGGCCCGGGGGGGGGCTGCGTCTGTGTGTTCCCAGCTGTCCCCAGCGTAATCCCTCACGAAAGAGAATCCCCTGCCTGCCCTGCTGCATCCCTGTTGTCTGGTGGCAGTATTGCCTGGCCCTAAATCACCTGCTGCTCCCTGCCTGATGGATCACCATGGACATGGGGGTGCTGCCTCTCAGGCCAGTGGAGAGAGAGGGCCTGGGGTCTGGTGTCTGTGGGGCAGGGGTCCAGTCTCTGGAGGCCGCAGAGCAAGGATTAGGATGCTGGGAGTCTACGAGGTAAGGCTTGGTGCCCTGGGGACTGCAGGGCAGGGATTGGTACCCAGGGGTACCAATTTGGGGGCAGGAATTGGGCTGCTGTGAACTGTAGATGCTGAGAAAGGGATATGGGGGGAACTGCAGAGCAGGGTTGGGGACCCTGGGGGGCCATGGGGCTGGGGGCAGACTCTGTCCCTGGGGCAGGGGCAGGCTTGGCTCAAGCTCCCCGAGGTTTCCTTCCCAGCCCACTGAAGAATCACTGGCTTGTCTGGCGGAGCATGGACCCGTGGATTTCCTGGGCAGTGAGTCCCTTTCATGTGGCCGCTTGCAAACTCTCATGACATCACCGGGGGCTGCTCCTCCCAGAGACAAACCCAGTGCTTTTTAGGGGTTTGCCATCCCCCCCGTCCCAGCCTGTGTGTTTTGGCTGTGGGGGACCTGGGGAACCACGTCCAAGAGCAGCCACTCTGGCAGGGAGATGGTGCACAGGGCCAGCGGGCAGGGGGAGGGCAGTGCGTCCCCCCCATACTGAATAAACATGGGCTGCCCAGGGCTGGAGGGGGCTTTTCCAGGCTGGACCACACCCCGGGGCGCTATTTTTTACCATGAATGAAGGGGCTGTGTGCTCGCAGGGCAGCCTGGCCTCCTGCTGCCGCTGCTGTGCATGGAGAGCTCGCCTGACACTCAATCCTGTTGCCTGGCCAGGGACCAACAGCTGCGCTGAGCAGCTGGGCACTGCCCGTGGGACACCTGGGCACCGGCACTGCCTGGAGGGACACCTGGGCACCGGCACAGCTGGGCACTGCCTGGGGGGGACACCTGGGCACCCAGCACAGTTGGGCACTGCCTTCAGGCTGCCAGGGCTGGGAAACACTGGCTGTCACAGAGCAAGGGGAAGTGATGGTGACACAGTGGCTGTGCCAGTGGTAGTGCCAGGGCCATTGGGGCATGTCAGGCCCAGCCCTCCCAGGGCTGTGTGCCTGGGGAGCTGCCTAAGCCAGCCCAAGCTGAGCCCTGCTTCCCCCCTGGCCCACGCAGCAATGCTTCCTGCTGCAGTTTCAGGTGACGATGGGGCAGCATCACCAGGGGCTGCCCCTCTGGCTGCACCTGTGCTTGGGAGGAACTGCAAAGCTGCCAGGGTAGAGAGGCTGCTGCTTCCTGCTCAGCCTGGTCCTGAATGCACCCAGATTCCCCCCAAAGCTCCTAATCCCACCTGGCTCAGCACCAGTTTCCGCTCTGGGCCCTGTTAGCTCAGCTAATCCCTTGCGTGCTGGGTTTAGGGACACACTGGGTGCAGCATCCCCACGGGTCTCCCCCTGATATCGCTTCTCAAGGGGTCTGCAGGCTGCTTTGCCGTTCCCCAACCCTGACCCATGCTCCTGCCACCTCTGCCAGCCCCACTGCCCCAGGGGTCCCAGGGGAGCCGCGAGCATTTGTGCCCATGAATGCTTGTGCCCTGTCCTCGCCGGGTGGAGCCAGGGTGCTGGATCCCACCCCTTGCTGTTCCTTATCACCACACAGCATCCTTGTGATTCACCAGGTGTGGCTCGCTTTCCGTCACCCCACTTTGCAGGAAGTTTCCCAGTCAGCCCCCCGCGAGCCCTGTGCAATAATAACAAGCTGGGATGAGCTGGCCAGCCTTCCTGAACAACCCTACAATAACAAACCAGCACGATGTGTCCAACTTTCCTGGACAGACAATAATAAACCCGCATGAGCTGGCATGCTTTGCGGAGGAACCCTACAATAATAAGCCTGGGTGATGTGTCCCTATTCACTGAGCCACCCTACAGTAACAAGGCAATGTGAGCCACCCAGCTTCCTTGCAGAGAAGGGGGGTCCCTGAGCTTCACCCCGGGACAGGAGGGACCCTGGCCACCAGGTTTCCATGTCTTCTGCTCCTGGACTTGCCCAGGCCCTCCCCTGCGTCTGCGGGCCTCTGGAGAAGGCACCCCGTGTAAGTGGTGGGCCAGGCTGGTGGAGTTGATGCCCGTAGGTGCCATCAGCCTGTGGCTTTGCCTTCCTGGAAGCCAGCAGCAAGTTTTCACAAGTCCTGGGGTTCTGGGGACCTGCTGCTCTTGAGGGCATCCTCCTTGCCTAGCTCCCAATGCCAGCTGCCCTGGAGGCTCTCCTGCTGTTACCCCATGGGCTGCTGGATGGGAGGACAGGTGCCCATGGTCAGGCTGGAGCTGGGGGTGCCACCAGCAGCCATCCCCAGCCCCTAGGCAGCCATGCCCAGCTTCTTGCAGGGTCGCCCAGCTGGGGAGGCAAGGCTCGTGCCCTGTAGCAAGGGCTGCTCTGCTGGACCCCGCTCTTTTTCAGGGAGTTTGTTGGCACTTTGGTAGCAGGAGGGCTCAGATGCCTATGGGTTTTCTGGGCAGCGCAGTGGGGTGGCCCGTCTCCAAGTGTGATGGGGTAGGGGCTGTGCCCACTGGGGGCTGGAGCCTCTCGCCCCCACCAGCCCTCTGCCAAGCCCCAGGCTGCTCCTGGTGGGCTGGTCCTCGTGTGGCTGGGGAGGAGATGCTGCAACCTCCTGCCCTACCTCTGCGATGCTGCTGACCCTCCTTTCCCTGGGATTTATCCCTGGGAGCTGGAAGCAGCAGTGGGTGAGTAGGGCAGGGGCAGAACCCCCCCGCCCCGAGCATCCCTGCATCGGGGGGGGAACCACATCCACCCCAGCGCAGAGGCGGCACAATGCAGAGCCCCTGCTGCCACTGCGCCCCTCCGCTCAGTGTCTGCAAGAAAAGCTGTAACCCAAGCCGCGAAAACAGCACAAG